>CAWUDS030002987.1:0-463084 GCA_963859935.3 Lathyrus sativus
ATGGATGAAGGTTTATGCTCAAGAATCCATTAATTTCAATGAAAAATCAATGAATCCTAATGAAGAAGAGCTTTGAGTGTAGGTTTTAGAAATGGAGAAATTAAGAGAATTTGAGAGACTTTCATCAATTCTAAAAAATGATGTGAGAATGAGAATTGACTCCCTTTGGTTTGGAGTAGATCACTTAAATACCATCTAGGTTTGGATCCCAAAGGTGGGGTTTGGATTTTGGATTAGAAAGTTGGTTTGGAGCTAGGCATGGGAATTTGGAGGGAAAATTGAAATAACCAATTTTCAAGAACATTCTAGATCCTTCTTTTTGGTAAAAATGAGTTCCAATGTGATCAAATTCGGACCCCAAGTGCAAATGGCTTGCAAAATCATGTACATGGCAAAATCGGCTATGGTTAACTGGTTAACCATATGTGTTAACCGGTTAACACTATTAAAACTTCAATTCTGAGCTAATTCACCAATGGTTAATCGGTTAACCATATGTGTTAACCGATTAACACCTTCAAAAATTTGAATTTGGCGCCTTTTGGAGGGAAACCTGCCCGTTTGCCTGTTTCTCTCCATTTTGAGCTCTGCTAAGCTTTTGACACTTGCTCTTGAGTACTGTGACTATGATAATGCTAGATATAGACTGAATGTTGTCTCCTGATCTGAGCATAACCTACAAAATAAAATCGGTCGCTCGACCGCTGGGCAAAACAAATGTCATTTCTTGATGCTCGCTGCTCAGTTGCTTGTAGGGGAATGAAACTTGAGCCACGGGAACCTTGATCCCCTGCCTCGAGAACCAATGCTATGCAAAATGCTGATGCCATATGAAATGCAATGAAACATAAGCTAGGTAAATAAAATAGGTTGGGCAAATTTTGGGGTGCAACACATGGTACTCAAAGCGTCTGCAAACTCTCCCAAAATCTCGATGAAAACTCAAATTCCCATCTGACACCATATTCGACGACATCTCATACAACTTCACAACTTTATCGATATACATCTCAGCTAGCTTTAACATAGAATGATTAATCCTCATTGGTAAGAAAAGAGCCAATCTAGTCAATCTATCCAAAATCACCCAATTAAATTCATATCCCTCCAATTCTTTGGAAAACCCAACACAAAATCCATGGAAATACTACCCGATTTCCACCATGGAATATTCAACGGTTGCATCAGACCCAACGGTCTCTGACGTTTATTCTTCGATTGCCGACAAGTCTAACCAGCATATACAAACTCAACCACTTCTCTCTTCATCTATAGCCATCAAAATAATTTCCTCAAATCCAGTTACATCTTCATAGCACCGGGATGGATACTCAATCTACCTCAATGTCCTTCTTCAAGAGTACTCTTCTTCCACTCAACAATATCTGGGACACAAACTCTATCACGACATCTCATGGTACCATTGCCATAAATCCGCAAATCAACTCTTCGACTTTAATTCATCCAATTCCACCAATCTGCCAACTCAATTCAGATTTATGACCTTCTTGAATCTCATCAAGAACACCACTAGTAAGCTCCAACATGCTAAGCTTAACTCCATAAGAAGTCTCTTCACAACCCAAACTCATATCACGAAATTGCTCAATCAGTTCTAACTCTTTTACCATCGTCATCGGTATATGCAAAGAATTTCAAATCAATGCATAAGCTACCACGTTTGCTTCACCCGAATGGTAATTCAATCCAAAACCATAATCCTTCAGGAGTCCCAATTATTTTCTCTGCCTCATATTCAACTCTTCCAAATCAAGCGAATACCTTAAGCTCTTGAGATCACCAAACATTTCAAATCTCAAACTAACCCATTGAAGCCTCCAACTTCGGCACAACCACAACAACAACCAACTCTAAATCACTCGTCAGATAATCCCTCTTATGTACTTTAAATTGCCTTAAATCATAACTTAAAACTCGCTGATGTTGCACTTAACATCTCTCCCAATCACATCAACAAAGCATCCCAAAACACAACGAATAGTTATGTCGGATTCGGAAAAAATCAACACACGAGCTGTTGACAGCTCTCCCAAAAACTCTTTGAACTTTCTTCACAGTGGCATATCCATGCTTCTTCCCCAACACTGATAACTCAAGTTCCCTATTCTCAACATGATCCTCTATACTCTTCGAGTATATTAAAATATCATCGGTTAACACAACCACTGAATCGCTCTAATAAGTATGGAAAATCCCATGCCAAACGGACACTCAATTTGCGAGTTATGGCGGAAACTCGAACCGCATCTTCCGCACTTACCACAACATCCAAACATATTCCATCAATAAACAACTTAATTCCATTCCACTACTTCACCATCACATAGAGCGTTGGACTTGATTTCCAACGCTTTGAACTGTGCGTCATTCCGAGTTACGGTTCTCCCGTTACGACAAAAATACCAAAACAACATTCTTCTGCCCAAGACACTTCGCTAGGCGAACACATAAGTGAACCTGACAGTCCGAAATTCTATTTTCGACCGGTACATGACTTTCGGGTGTCCGATTTTGATTCCTTAAAAAGCTGCGATCTTGAAATTCAACGTACAACAACAATTTCACACTTAGAAGGCCGTTCAACACATCTTTAACTTTTGAAATATTTAAAGGCCTAATTATACCAATATTGCATTCCACATCTTACCTTCTCTAATAATCATCAGAAGTCACAATCCACCTTTAATATACTCGACCTCACATTCTGTTTCCTTAACACACACACACACACACACACACCAGACACAAGCCTCAAAGCTACTCAATCAATTTAGTTCTTTGACCATCCAAACGGACATATAATATGGAGATATCAATCTCGGACTAGTTTCCGTAACTAAGTTGATCACAACTCCACTTCACGTCCTGGATGTATATCACTATCTTGTCAGGATACCTTCCAGAAAACCACAATTAATCGGCAAACCTCCAACTTCCCCACTTTCAGTAACACTCAAAATTCTCATCAAATTAAACATCTCAACATTGTTATGCGTCGACTCATCAAAACAATTCTTAAGCACTTAGCTTAACTCAAGACAATTTGCTGCTCACGCCATCTAAGCTTGCAAGACACGTCTATCCCATCCAACATGACCCTGTCTACTATCAACAGATTAACACTGATCAGTTCTTCAATTCGTCAATAGACAGCCGAAAATCGTGATGGCGTATAAACCACCTGTACCAAACTATAAGAGCGTCCAACCATACATTGATCTGCCACTTCACACTTGCAGCGTCTTGGAGAAGCACAAGCTTCTCCCCCACTTGAATCATTCCCACTTCTGCAGACAAAGGTTAGAAACAAATGTGTATCGACAGTGTTTTCACACACATGTCGCATACAAGGGGACAAACAACATTAGACAACTTGGTCGGACGGATCGACCTGCTCTGATACCACTAATGTAACACCCTTATTCTACCCCACAGATATTACGGCAAAATAACACGGATTTCAGAGTAAAATATTAACTTTCATTAAAAAGCCACAAAAGGGCGTACATTTCTCAAAGTCAACAAAATTGGTCAATACTCCGTAACACACGGGTTTTCTTAAAATACATCAAAACATCATATACAGCAGAACTCAAAATATAACTCAAAGTTTTCCTCATAAGGGAACATCGGTAAAATAACCCAATGATATACAATCAACTCAAAGAACCCAACCCGATGTTACATATCAGAGCAAGACCCTCTAAATTAACCATAAAGGCTAACGACTCTAAAACTTCAAAATACTCTTCGATGGCGTCCACGACTAAACTTGCTCATCTGCACGTTACCCACGTGGAGGTAACATTCAAACAGGCAGGGTGAGTAAGACAATTGATAATAATCAATGTATAACAATTAATGCATAAACGGCATATTACTCATAATTACATTTAACACATTGATATCCTTCAAATATGCCTCAAAGGCCATAACATCATAATTCATACACAAAGACTCATAGATGCAATGCGACACAACTCAATGCATGTGGTACCAATCATCACAGCGTGATGGACACTGGGCCATCAACCCTCCATAGATCCCCCATCAATAGGATCGGAAAGCACATCAAAATACGTCACATCCACACAGTGGGATTGAAGCCAAAGTAATCGAGGTCCTGAACCGAAGTCCGAATGCACATGAATACATGATGCACACGTCACAATAATCCTCATAATAACAACATATGGTGCATCATCATTCATCATATTCATCATATTCATCATACGTCATAACTCATCATATTAATCATCATACAGCATATCATCATAATCCATCATATTACTCATCATACAACATATCATCATAATCCATCATATTACTCATCATACAACATATCATCATAATTCATCATATTACTCATCATACAACATATCATCATAATTCATCATATTACTCATCATACAACATATCATCATAATTCATCATATTAATTAATCTCACACATCATGTCATCATATAATCACGTATAAATCACATATTAGCTCATAGTCATATTATCCCATATTATCCCATATTAATTCATAATACTACCCCCATATCATCTCATATTAATTTATCAAATTATACTAACGGTAATCCTCACACTATCGCCTATCAATCACATAAACTTCATAGTTCTACTCATGTTAATTCGTCATATCATCACATAGTATTCACACATTAATCCCTAATATCATCTCACATTGCCTCATATTAATTCATCATAATTACACTTGCGGTAAATTCTCATACTATCACTTATTGCTCACGCAACCTCACTATCATACTCATAGTAACTCATCACCGAATCCCAGAATCAAACATCACGGCATCGCTGTACACGATTAATATTCGCGAGCTCTGTTGCATTCGCTGGCTCGCTCGCTAGGCGAGTCTCGTAGCGAGCCCCTCGCTGGAATACTCGCTAGGCGAGCCTCTAGCGAATCCTTGCTGGCTTGCTCGCTAGGCGAGTCTTGTAGCAAATCCTCGCTGGCTTGTTCGCTAGGCGAACAGAGCGATGACAGCAAAAACCTGTTACGGCCAGAACTGGTTCGTGCCCAAATACTCATACGATTTACTTACCTAATGCCCCCAAAACATCATTAAAACATCCCCAATGTCATAAGCTGATAATGGCACCAAACCTATGGTTTATTTAGGCTAATCTAGCAACATTTGCACTGCCTAAAACATTATTTTCCTGCAATTGCTCTGAGTGCATCAGAGTTACTCACATTTGAATATTCCTATTTCTACAGGGTCAAACATATCACAATCCAAGGTTTTGCCACGAAGGCATAAGGTCTTCTTTCTCATGTTACACATCAAATAGTCAGGAATACTAACCACTAACCACAACCCCCAAGGTTTCATTATCAGTTTCCCTTAATTTCCCACGATCAACCCAAAATACCCTAAATCATAAACTTCACCATAAACAGACCGAAAGGAATACATAGAAAATCATGAAATGCGATACTCCCCATACCTTAGCCGATTCAAAGCTTTCACGATTAACTCCGACAACCTTCCGAAGCTTTTGCCTCCATTGATCCCTCCTCAGAGCTCTGGCTTCCATTCTTTTCACGCCTAACCAAAAAATGAATCCCAAACCTTCAGAATTCTATTTTGTCAAACTTAGACTTGGCCCCACAATTGGGCTTTTCCCATAACACCCTTACTAACTCTTCATAATGCCCAATTTACCCTTATTTCACTTATATTTATTTTAATTCATAATAATATTAATAAATCCATATTACATACTATTATTCCAAAATAAATACTCCAAATATGCATAATTCCCTATTAATTCCCAAAACCACCGAAAACACCGAAAACACCAAAAATACAAATATTCTCAATTAAATAAATTGATTAAAATATTCCGATTAAATTCGGGGTGTTACATCAAACAAAGAAACCAAATCAAATAAGTAAGGGGAAATAGAGTGGGGCAGCAACCACATCATGATCATCTCAACCAAACACTCATTCATGATCACACAAAGAAAAGCAACCAAACAACTCAAAAGAAGTTCAATTATTCATAACATCTTCAAAGTGAAACCAACATCACCAAAGCATCATGAATAAGCACATGACCATCAAGGTCAGAATTGAACTCAAATTATATACCTCAAATTCAAAATCAAGTCATCAAGCCAACACAAGAATGATCAAATCAAATTGAAGGACCAAAGTCTATACAACATCTCACACTTCAAACATAAGTGGAAAGACATGATCAAGTAAAACTTGTGATACAAGGCACACATCCAATTGACCTATAATCATGAAAGGCAGCACCTCAAGCATGTTAACAAAAGCTAACAAGGCTTAAGAGGTTCTCAAGGGATCACATGAGATCATATCCCAAAACTAGGTCAAGGATTGCATGCATACACATAGTTAGAACACTTTGAATTTGAGGCATCCACCAAATATAGAAGCAAGTTCAAATAAAACCTAAATAAAATGGAAAACTCAAGTTGAACCAATCTGAAACCAGTGTGCAAAAGATCATGGCAAGAGTTGCATCAAAGCACCACCAATCATATCAATCAAGGCAATGTGTTCAACTTATCGAGCATCCACCGAGGGATAAAGAAAAACCAATGAAAAACAAATGAGAAGTGATCATAAAGACCCCAAACCAGCCCTCAAATAAGCCTCAATGAAGCACCTAAGTGTAAGATGAAAATTGGTCAAAGGGGGTGTTCAATCAAGGTCAAAGATCAAGTTTAAAATTAAGGTATTAACCATAAAACCACCTCAAATATTAAATCAATTAAAAATAGCAAAAATAATTGAAAAATAAAATAAAAATAAGGAAAAATATCTCAACATCTTAAAAAGTCATAAACATATTTTTTGGGATTTTTGTGGAGGTTAAAACTATTTTAAAATGATTTAAAATGAAAATGCAATAAAAATGAAACAAAAAAGAAAATAGAACAAGAGAGGGGTGTGTTAGCAAAACTGATTTGAGCTGAAATCCTTTGTAACTCGCATTTGGGCCAAAAAGAGGGGTGCATGAATATTAAATAAGCCAAGGCCCAAACCAAGACTCATACTTAGTTTAATGAAACACCCTGTTTCATTAAACTAAATGGCAACCACGTCAGATAGTCCACGCCCACGCAAGTAAGTCCAAACAAGAGTCAATGGACACCTCAGCATCAACCTCAGACCCCGGAGCCCTAGCTCCGACCATCTTCCCCCGTGAGCTTCATCGGTGGAGTCTGCAAATCATGATAAAAATGGAAACCCATGGCATCATCTTAAAGCATTTTTCACGTAGGACATGAATATGTCCTTAGATTTTGAAAAAGGTCCTTAAATCAACATGAAAATGAGCCACGAAAATCCAATGCACAAACTGAAATCAACTTAAACAGGCACAAAAACTATCCAAACATTACCTACACGAGGTAGGTCTTCAGATGCAACCAACATGCTCTTAAATCCAAGTCTAAAATGGAAGATTCAGTGAATGGAAAGTTACCTAACGGAGCTGCTCCGTTGGCTCTTCAAATGCTTTGCAAGCTTCACTCTAATGCCTCTAATTTCTTCGTGATGCTTGTGTGATGATGAAAAGAGCAAAAGGTTGAAGGAAAACTCAGTGAAAATTCAAATTTGAAGAAAGAAAAAACTCTAAATTTTCTTGATGGAATCTTGCTCTTCTCACGCAGCTACCAACTTCTCCCTTGCATTTAGGGTTCATTTTCCACTTATATGTGAGGGCTTTATGGGACTCATGCAGACCCATGTTGTATGATTTGCTTGATTCCATAATTTTGCCAAAAAAAACTTCTCATGGGTGTACACACGGGTTTGTGTGTTTTGTGACTCATTCCACTCACTCTTGCTGACCAGGTGGGGTGAGGAAAGGAATGTATGTCATTTGGATGAGTGAAAATGAGTTTACACAAAGTTTGAAAAGTTGTTTTATATGGTATAAAGTTTGGAAAATGGCTTTAAATATGGACTCATGTTGGCTCAATTTTGGTAAAGAAATATCATGAGTATGACATAATGATGATAAGGCATCAAAAGTTCAAAAAGCAACTTCATTTAGTAACTTGAAGTGGAAGAAATTCATTCTAGGTCCAAATGTTCAAGTTTTCATGCTTATCATGGCTCAATGGTTTCATAAATCATCAAATTCCATGGAAATTGAGATCAAGATGAAATTAAGAACATTTGACACAACTTTCATGTGGCAAGAAATTGGATTAGAGGTCTTGAAGTGGATGAAATTGGTCCTTGAAGTGAATGAGCTAAAACTAGGTTTCCAAAATTGCTCTTGACTTGGGAAAGCCATAACTAGAGCTTCATACATGAGAATGATGAGTTCTAGCACTTTTTGGAAAGATGATACAATGAAGAACAACTTTCGTGTTTGTTGGAAAATGAGTAAGAGCTTGGTTCCATGTGAAAAGTGTCTTGGAAGTGAACTATCTTTGAGTACCTCTAAAATCTCTTCATTTTGTGGCACCAACTTGTTGACACCATAACTTGAGATGTATGAATCCAATGGATGAGTTCTTGTACTCAAAATAAAGATTGAAAGATGATGAACAAGTCTCATGTTTGTTGGAAAATGAGACAAGACTTGTATCATAGTGAAATTTGTCCTTGAAGTTATAGACTAAAAGAGGGGATTTTACACTTAGAATCATCTGAAACCCTAATTTAGTAACTTCTTGAACTCTTGAATCTTCTTGACTTAATCTCGACATGACATTAGAGATGATTTATGATGACCTCCCATGGCTTCCAAGATCAAGATCCAAGCTTTAAACCCTCTCAAACCCATAGTTGACTTTTGTTGACCAGATGAAACCCTAACATTTTATCCATTGACTGAGGTTCTTGCACATGACTTGTGTGATCAAACAAACTCCATAGAGGACCCCTAGGGTAAACAATGAGCTTTTGAACCATGTCTCCACTAAGAAATAAACCTCATGTACCTCTACTCATCCTCAAGGTAGGAGGTGATACCCAAACACAAACTTTATCCCCTCAAAGAGCTTTGGAACCCACTCTGATGATGATGAACTCTTGATGATTTGAAAGTGATATCCTTGTTTGAACTTGATCATGAAACTTCTCTCTTGAATGGCAAAAAACAACACCTTGATCCCCTGTATAGAACCAATGTTATGCAAATTCTAAATGCTAAATGCTATGAAAAATAAGCCAAGATAGAAAAGAGAGGTTGGACAAATTTTGGGGTGCAACAGCTATGACATTCACTTCACGAATAAAATCTCGTTCAACAATTTGTCTAGATCTATCAAAAAGGTGGTTTTCAACTGCTTTCTCAACATGTTGAGGAGTATAGAATGGTATGTAGGCATCTTCTAGCTGAGTATCATACTCAGTTGTTTCCAAATAAGGATCCCAGACTTCTGGAGGAATAAATGAATCATCCTCAGGGGTAGCCAAAATTATCTTCCATAACAGTATCCTCTCATGGTGAAGCAAAATAGTTCTCAGTGTTATAATTTTCAACAACCATTTCATCATCTACCTCGGGTACATCTTCGAATTTCTCCGGAGGAGGGTACGATGGAATATGTGTCTCTTCTTGCGATATATAACCAGAATCATTAAGGTAAGACTTCCATTCTTCTTCAGGATCTAAGGGATCATCTTCAGCGTCATCCCTATTAATGGCGTCTACCTCTTGAGGAATAGAATGGATAAAACCTCCTCTTTAAAACATATTTTGAATGGGAGGGATGCTTTCATTCTTTCTTGCAGTTTTTGTGAATATTAGAGAAAAACTGAGGCCTTCCCTTGTATTATTATCGGTAGGAATCATAATCTGCCCCCACCCTTTAGTGGTACCACTTTCCACCACTCGAACTGCATCCTTGTAAGAGGAAATGGACGCCCTTTTTTCTCTTACAATATTTATTGCTTATAGAAAGCGCCTTGAATTAAGTTCCAATGATCTATTTGGGTTCCAATGAAGAAAATCATGACAGATTGCTTACAATCAAATCCCATTCTCCACATACGGTAACCAACTTGTTATTCTTCACAAACTTCAGCTTCTGATGTAGTGTTGAAATGACGACTCCTGCTTCATAGATCCAATGACAGCCTAACAGGCAACTGTATGCAGCTTGGATATCCATTACCTGGAAGGTGATTTGGAATGTATGGGGGCCAATAGTTTTGGGGAGATCAACTTCACCAATAACTATCTTCTTTGATCCATCAAAGGCTTTGACAACAATTCTATTGCCCCTCATAGGAGCGCCTTGAAAGGATAACCTTGTAAGAGTTGATTTTGGCATGACATTTAGTGATGAACTGGTGTCCACCAATACACTTGACAATGCATCATTCATGCAATTGATTGAAATGTTTAGTGCCATATTATAATTTTTTCCCCTCTTCTGGGAGATCTTCATCATAGAAGCTCAAGTTATTGCAAAGGGTAATGTTAGCAATAATGTTGCCGATTTGACCCACAGTTACGTCATGGTTTACAAATGCTTGCTCCAGGACCTTCTGTAGAGCTTCCCTGTGAGCCTCAGAGCTCATTAAAAGGGATAGGATGGATATTTTAGAAAGCGTGTTTAACAACTGGTCTACAATGTTGTACTCACTTTTTCTTCTCAGTTTTAAAACTTCATCACTATCCTTCGTCTGATTTGTGTCACTTGATTGTCCAATCTGTTCGAGAGGATTTTCAGGTTGTTTCTCGTTTCTTATGGCTATATCATTAGCTTCTTTGTTGAACATTCGTCCACTTCTGGTGACTCGACTCACATCTGTGATCTTGACGATTGATGGCAGAGGAACCTCCTTCCCATTTTTAACCATGGTGGAATCGTACTTGTAAGGTATGGCTTTCTCATATTGGTACGAAATTATACCTAGTAAATGAATGACCAAAGGAGTCACGGTGGTCTTCCGACTATCAAAGGAAATCTCTATTGGTTCAAGCTTAGGAACATTAGGAATCCTTCTACTGTCATAAGGAACTTATACGCATTCAAGTTCATTAAACTGAGGAATTATGGTATAAACATCCTCATCAGCTTCATCATCAATGGGTTCTCTTTCATGAACAACTATGATGGTTCTTCAGTCTAACAACCCTTGAATCTCATTTTGGATGAGAAGACAACCACGTCAGCTTCTGTGACACTTTCTACAGGTTGTATGATCATGACGATTGGGACCAAAGTAATCAAGTTTGCACAAGCATTTGTGAAATTTGACTAGTGACTCCCTGATATATTTGTTGTCATAAACTATGTACTCTCATAGTCAACCTAATATTATATTAATTGGTTGGTATGGCCTTATTCTGCACTCCTGGATCCAACCTTAGTTCATTTGTTCTTGTAGGGATGCTTGTACAAAGTAGCATCCTTGATTATTTACAGAACAAACTTGGCATGTTGCATAATCATGTGGATCAACAAGTCCTAACCTGTTATGTCCTTCATGTATTTTTACCAAGTTCCACCTTAATAAGCGGACATCATAGATCTTATAACTGCTCGGGCGGGCATCCATAAACCATGTTGACAGAAGCTCCTCCTTGTTGAGGTAGAGGGTTTATCTGAACATTTAGATTAGAGTCCTTGAAAGAAAAAATTTCATTCTTGATAAGTCTTTGAACATCAGCCTTGAAACTAAAATAATTCTTGATACCATGACCAGGTGTTCCCTGATGATAGGGGAAAAACTGGTCAGCTTTAAACCAATAAGGAGGGTCTTTTGGGAGAACAGGAGGGGACTTTGTTTAAATATGGCCTTTGGCCAACAATGCTGGAAACAACTATGTGTATGTCATTGGTATAAGATCGAACCCAAGATACCTTTGAACATGATTGTTGTTGTATTGCGGGCGAGCCTGTTGTAGAGGTTGTTGTTGCCTTTGCGGATACTGTGGTAATTGTTGCTGATGTTGATGCTAATTTTGATGACTTTGATTCTGAGAATTTTGTGGCTGGTAGGTCGGAGCTGGTGCTGAGTTGATAACAGGAGACACGGTTGCTACCTGTCGTGGTTGATATCTTCATCTTGATTGGCTTTGTATCACATTGTTGACGTCTTGTTCCTTTTTCTTTTAGAACCCGCTTCTATGTTTCTTAGATGTTTCTGCATCTTTGGTCAATCGTCCCTCTCGGACAGCTTCCTCAACCATACGCCCGTGTTTACCATTTCAATAAAGTCTTTAGGCGCACTGGAAATCATACGATCATAGTAGAAGGGACTTAGAGTTTTTAAGTAAATCTTTGTCATTTCTTTGTCTTTGATAGAAGGACAAATTTTGGCGGCAAATTCACACCACTCTGAGCATACTCTTTGAAAATTTTCTTTGGCCCTCTAAGACATGGCCCTGAGTTGATCTCTATCAAGAGCCATATTAAGGTTGTATTTGTATTGCTTTATGAAGGCTTCTCCAAGATCACCAAAAGTCTGGATCTTCACACTGTCTAATCCAATATACCACTTAAGTGTGACACCGGTCAAACTATCTTGAAGTAATGGATTAGCAGTTGTTGATTCTCTGTCTGTGTAGACATCTTTTGTGCATACATAACCAAGTGACTTCAAGGGAAAAGAATTTCTTTGAATTTTCGAAGTCAAGCACCTTGAATTTGATTGGTATTTTGACATTCAGAACCAAACATAGGTCAGTTGTGTTCTTTCCAAACAAGTCATTTCCTTGGAGAGCCTTAATCTCTTTCTGTATATTTAAGAACCGATCCTGGAATTCATCCCATCTTTCATCTACTCCCACAGTTTCACTTGGAAGAGCATGGAAGATTTGTTCCTCAATGTATGGAGTACTATGTACCATGGAGGTTTGTAACCCTCTGGTATAAAGTTGAAAGGCGTCCCCCAAGGATAGCTAGGAGGCATGGTATTTTGGGGAATGGCAACATATGTGATGGCGACAGGTGTGAAGACAATTTTAGAGATGAAAGTCCTTTGAATCGGAGTTGACGGTTGATTCTGAGCAGTCGTCAATGCTTCTACCGTGCTGCTGAGCCTTTCTATATTGTCTTTTAGAGAAGTGGCCTCATCTCTAAGTTCCTTGTTTTCCTGCTCAAGTTCATCCATTTTCTTTTGATGGTTGGCCCGAGTATTATATGAATAAGATATTTTGGCTTCAAAGCGAGAACACGTGTAATTTTCTGGTATTGCAAAAAAATATTTGAATGATGTATGATGTGCAAAAATGCAAATGACTTTATTTATAAGAAACTTTAAAGATAATGTTGCAAATATCATAAAAATAGGTAACACTTTGAATGATTGAAAAGATCTCATTGAAAGATTACAACCATGAAAGTACAACTTCAAAAGATCTAAAACACCAATGTCAAAGCTAAGCACACGGGTCTTGGGGAATTCTGTTAGAACACAGATTGGTTCTTAATTATATCTTTATGTTTTGATGATAACTCTTATGAAATTTTGTATTAAGAAATTATACACTCTAAAATTTGTTCAAGTATTTTGTGCTGCAGATATTAAAGTGAATATTATTCTGAAAGCAAATTAGATCTAAACATGAAAATAAACAAGGCTCTGAAGCGTCAGAAGCATCTCTTAGAAGAATCTGAATGCTGCCTACAGAAGATTCTGAGCGCTGTCTACAGAAGGATCTGAAGCAGAAGCTACAGAAGAATTTGAAGCAAAAGCTACAGAAGCATCTGAAGCATTGAAGATATATGTATGAAGAGTTTCAAGCATAGTTTTTCAGAAGACTCTGATAGTACTATACGCTGCTAGTACTGAGGATCTGATCCCAAACTCTACTCTGAATTATTACACGCTGAAAGCACACTTGCTGCAACGCTCTGATTCAGCAAACTCTGATGAACATCAAAGACTCTGATCACTCAAGGCTCTGATGTTATTTGCTGAAACTTGTTGAAGAAGAATTCAAAGTTATGTCTGTTGGTTTGGCCAAACGACTCTTTCCTCATTTATGCTAGACACAAGAACACAGATAAAAAGGATTTCTCTATGCATTCTACTTCTAGGAAAGGTCAAGTGATGTGAAGACAAAAAGGCTACAGCCTTTTCAGTATACAGCCTTCAACGTGAAAACATCTTGGACTTCTGTGCCTATAAAAGCAAGACTCCATCTCTCTTCTTCAGTTGACGATAATTGAAAGAAATTCATTACAAGCTCTCATACAAATTATTCTCTTGCTGAATTTATTTCTTACGTTCTTAAAACTTAAGTGTAAAATCACAGTTGTGATATAGATTAATTAGAATCATTTAAACACTTGTTTTATTCTTACATTTGATTGTAAAAGATCCTTAAGAATACCCAGTTGTGGTCAGTAGTTCTTGAGAAGACTAAGAACAGTTGCTCTTAGTGCTTGCTATTGTAATCAGTTTGATTAATAATGGATTAAGTCCTTGTTGAGAAAGGCAAATCACTCTTGATAGGGTGGATTGGAGTAGTTGAGTTCAACGAACCAGGATAAAAATCCTTGAGTTTTTATTGCCATAATTATTTCTATATACTTATTCAACCCCCCCCCCCCCCCTTCTAAGTATTTTCTCACCTTCAATTGGCATCAGAGCTCCGGTTCTGTGTGTGCTACCACTTTACAGTGATAGAAAAGATCCAGTGAGAAAAACTTTGATATATATTTGGTTGTTATTATGGCTGAAACTTCAACATCCAACAGATATGAAGAAAGGGATAGAATCAGCACAAAACCCCCTATGTTTGATAGGGAGAAATTTGACTATTGGAAGGACAAAATAGAAAGTTTCTTCCTTGGTTATGATGCTGATTTATGGGACTTAGTCATTGATGGGTATGTTCATCCCGCTGATGGGGATGGCAAGAAAATTGATAGAAAATCAATGACTGAAGCCCAAAAGAAGGAGTTCAGAAATCATCACAAAGCTAGAACAATATTGTTAAATGCAATATCTCATACTGAGTATGAGAAGATCACAAACAGAGAAACTGCATTTGACATGTTTGAGTCTTGAAGATGACTCACGAAGGAAACTTACAAGTTAAAGAGACCAAGGCCTCTGGCGCTAATACAGAAGTATGAAGCGTTTAAAATGGAAGAATTTGAGCCTATAGAAACTATGTTCTCTAGATTCCAAATCCTCACATCTGGTCTAAAAGTGCTGGACAAAGGCTACTCAACTGCTGATCATGTGAAGAAGATCATCAGAAGCTTCCCCATCAGATGGAGACCTATGGTCACTGCTCTGAAGCTAGCTAAGGATCTGAATAAGATCACATTGGAGGAACTAATCAGCTCTTTGAGGAGCCATGGAATTGAACTTGAGGAAGATGAGCTCAAAAGAAAGGTAAGTCAATTGCCTTAAAATCTAACAAATCTGTGAAAGCTTTGCAGGTGTTAGAAGAAAGCTCTGAAGAGTCTTCTTCTGAAGAAGAAGATGAACTGTCCTTGCTGTCCAGAAGAATCAACAGACTCTGAAGCACAAGCAGAGGAAGTTTAAGAACTTCAAGAAGCCCAGATCAACGCAAGGAGTCCTCTGGACCAAAAAGATCTGGAAAGAAGGAAGTTGTTTGCTTTGAATGCAAAGAACCTGGCCATTACAAGAACGAATGTCCAAAACTTCTAAAGGAAAAGCCAAAGAGGAAGTTTGACAAAAAGAAGAAGGTTCTAATGGCAACATGGGATGATTCAGATGAATCTGGATCCTCATCAGAATCTGAAGATGAATGCGCCAACATGGCTCTGATGGCAGGCGTGGAAGATCAGAATGAAGGATCATCTAGATCTGAATCTGACTCTGAATCTGACTCAGAAGAGGTACTTTCTGATCTCACTAGGGAAGAGCTTATTAAAGTTTTATCATAAATCCTAAAAAACTATAATTAGATTAAGCTCAAATGCAAAAAGCTTAAATGCAATCTTGAATCTGAAAATAATATGTTAAAGTCAGAAGTTGCTGAGCTCAAAGAAAATAATTTGAAAATAAAATCAATTTTGAAAAAGCTCAACAAAACTCTGAATCTGAAACTAAGTCTAAATGCAAAAATACTTTAGAAGAATATGACTTCAAATTTCAGAAGTTTCTGGCTAAAAGCATAGATAGAAGCAAGATGGCTTCAATGATCTATGGAGTTAGCAGAAACAAGAGGAAAGGAATTGGATATGAATCTTCCTCTGGAAAGGATTTAAATCCAATGCCTGTTGATAAACTTATCATTAGAAGACTCCCTTATACTCTCATTTTAAGTTTGGTCATCTAATGATATTAAGCACACACGTTCTAATCAGAATGTTCCTGTGTTTAAGCCAAAAGTCAATCAGAACAAAACTGTTGTAAAAAGACAGAAGTTCAAACAGACTTTCAAGGCAACTAACCCAAAAGGACCCAAAAAGATCTGGGTACCTAAGGATAAGATAATCCCTGTTGCAGATATATTTAGCAGAAAAGTCAAGACGCCAGTCATGGTACCTGGACTCTAGCTGCTCACGTCACATGACGAGAGAAAGGTTTATGTTCCAAAGCCTGGAGCTTAAATCTGGAGAAGTGAAGTTTTTAGGGAATCAGAAGGGCGAGATTATTGGCTCTGGTACTATTGGCAATGGTAAACCTTCCCTCTATATCTAATGTTTTACTTGTAGAAGGATTAAAGCATAATCTATTGTCCATAAGTCAATTAAGTGACAATGGTTATGACATAATCTTTAATCACAATGTTGAAAAGCTGTTAGTCAGAAGGATGGCTCAATCCTGTTTAATGGAAAGAGGAAGAACAACATTTACAAAATCAATCTTTCAGAACTTAAGGTTCAAAATGTTAAATGCCTTTTGTCTGTTAATGATGAGCAATGGGTCTGGCACAGAAGATTGGGGCATATTAATATGAGACGTATATCTCAGATTAATAAACTCAATCTGGTCAGAGGGCTTCCTAAGTTGAAGTTCACCTCAGATGCTCTTTGTGAAGCATGTCAAAAAGGAAAAATTTTCAAAATCTTCTTTTAAATCAAAAAATGTTGTTTCCACTTCAAGACCATTAGAATTACTTCACATTGATCTGTTTGGACCAGTGAAAACTGCATCCATCAAAGGCAAGAAGTATGGATTAGTCATTGTTGATGACTATAGCAGATGGACATGGGTAAAGTTCCTAAAACACAAGGATGAGTCACATTCTGTATTCTTTGACTTCTGCAAACAAGTTCAGAATGAAAAAGATTTTAAAATTACTAAAGTCAGAAGTGATCATGGTGGTGAATTTGAAAACAAATATTTTGAAAATATTTTAATGAAAATAGCATTGCTCATGATTTCTCCTGCCCTAGAACTCCACAACAGAATGGATTTGTATAGAGGAAAAATAGAACTCTGCAAGAAATGGCCAGAACCATGATCAACGAGACTAATCTGGCAAAGCACTTTTGGGCAGAAGCAATAAACACAGCTTGTTATATCAGAACAGAGTGTCTGTAAGACCTCTTCTGGAAAAGACTCCCTATGAATTGTGGAGGAACAGAAGCCCAACATTTCTTATTTTCATCTTTTTGGATGTATATGTTATATGTTGAACACTAAGGAGAATCTTAACAAGTTTGATTCTAAAGCACAGAAGTGTTTCATGCTTGGGTATTCTGAATGCTCTAAAGGCTACATAGTATACAATACTGAAACAAAGATTGTGGAGCAATCTATACATGTTAGATTTGATGATAAGCTTGGCATTGAAAAGCCAAAGCAGTTTGAAAGTTCTGCAGATAGAGAAGTAATTCTCACAGACTCTGAAGGCTCAGGAGGAAAAAAAAGCTCAAGTGAAGGAACCAGAAGCAACGCCAGATGCAATTCCTTTAGCTTCTCAAATGAATAACTTGAATATTTCTGAAGAATCAAATGTTAAAGGATCATCTTCCAGAATCAAGGCCTCTCACCCAGAGGATGTGATCATTGGAAAGAAACATGACCCAATAAGAACAAGATCCTTCCTCAGATCATCTGAAGCATCATTATTTGGGTTGGTGTCAGTTATTGAACCAACTTCTGTGGATGAAGCTCTGCAAGACAATGACTGGATAATTGCCATGCAAGAAGAGCTCAATCAGTTCACAAGAAATGATGTTTGGGATTTGGTTCCAAGACCAAAAGATTCAACATAATTGGAACTAAATGGGTCTTTAGAAACAAGTTGAATGAAAAAGGAGAAGTTGAAAGAATTAAGCAAGTCTTGTTGCTCAGGGTTATAGCCAGCAAGAAGGAATTGATTATACAGAGAATTATGCTCCTGTAGCCAGGTTAGAGTCCTATTCGTTTACTCATTCTTTTGTTGCACAGAATAACATCACTTTATATCAGATGGATGTTAAGAGTGCCTTTCTAAATGGAATTATAGAAGAAGAGGTTTATGTTCACCAACCTCTTGGTTTTGAAAGTAAAAAATTCCAGAACATGTTTTTAAACTAAAGAAATCTCTTTATGGTTTAAAACAAGCTCTCAGAGCTTGGTATGATAGATTAAGCAATTTTCTTCTGGAGACAAATTTTATTAGAGGCAAAGTGGACACAACACTATTCTGTAAAACATTCAAGAAAGATCTTTTAATTTGTCAAATATATGTGGATGATATTATATTTGGATCTACCAATGTTATGCTGGGTAAGGAGTTTGCTCAATGTATGCGGGATGAATTTGAGATGAGCATGATGGGAGAATTGAGATTCTTTCTGGAATTTCAAGTCAACCAGACTCCAGATTGCACTTACATTCATCAGACCAAATATGTTAAAGAGCTTCTGAAGAAGTTTAACATGATTGATAGTAAGATGGCAAAGACTCCTATGCATCTAACAAGTATCTTGGTAAGGAAGAGGTAAGTAAGAAAGTAGATCAGAAACTCTACAGAGGTATGATAGGATCTCTTCTCTACTTAACTGCTTCTAGACCTGACATTTTATTCAGTGTATGCTTGTGTGCAAGATTCCAATCAGATCCTAGAGAATCACACTTAACAGTTGTTAAGAGGATTCTAAGGTATCTGAAAGGTACTTCTAATGTGGGTTTGTGTTACAGAAAATCTGATGATTTCAAATTAGTTGGATTCTGTAATGCTGATTACGCTGGAGACAGAGTGGAAAGAAAAAGTACTTCTGGGAGTTGTCAATTTCTAGGAAGAAATTTAATCTCCTGGTACAGCAAGAAGCAACCTACAATTGCACTCTCAACTACAGAGGCAGAATATATTGATGTTGCTGGATGTAGCACGCAGATGCTCTAGATGAAAAGTCAACTAGAAGACTATTAGATCTTTGAGAGTAATATTTCTATATTCTGTGATAATACTTCTGTTATATGTTTGTCTAAAAACCTTATTTTACACTCTAAGGCAAAACATATAGAAATTAAACATCACTTCATTAGAGACTATGTTCAGAAGGGTATTATAAACTTAGCCTTTGTTGATACAGATCATCAGTGGGCTGATATTTTCACAAAACCCCTTGCTGAAGATAGGTTTAAGTTTATTCTGGAAAATATTGGTATGGATTTTTGTCCAGAATGATATTTATCAGAAGCAAACTTCTCAGATGCAAAATGTTTAAAACTCTAAAGTATTACATCTGTCAATTATTTGATTTCTTGAATTATTATTATTTGTGTGTATCTGAACTAACCAATCTCAGAGGATCTGAACGTTGGCTAACGTTTCATTTCTCAAGAGAATTCAGAAGCACATGCAAGCAAACACGTGTCACTTTGAATTTGAAAAGATGGCGTGCACATTACTGAAGAGACATTTGAGGTATTGTTTGAATAGTTAAAATCTTGGTTTTCCCCCAAATTGTCAGAATCAATTAATGCTTTGAAATGATTTTTATTCTTTTCATTAAATGCTATTAATTGCTATTTGTGGACGTACTAAATGTGTCTGTTTGTGTGCCCTAATCTTTCTCTATAAATACCATAAATCACACCATTTCACAGTTTTCACTTCACAAACAATATATGCATTTCTATTTGCTATTTGGACTTCATCAAAACCCTAAACCTTCATCCAAATCTTCTTCATCTTCAACAATGGCAACATCATCCTCAACCTCAACTCAGTTTCAATCATCAATGGTTGCAGTTGCATCATCAAACATGGGAGCTACTCCATTCAAGGAACCTGAAAGAACTTTATTAACCCATGTTGATAAGCTGGAAGTTCTTTGTGAATCAATGGTGGATTTCGATTCTTTGGCTGAAAATGGATTTGATTTGCGTTCCATTATTGGTGCTCAAGGCTGGGTAAAATATTTTGATAGACTATTTGGACCAGTGTATCCACACTTAGTGAAGGAATTTTAGATTCATGCTTCTGTTTACCCTAAGTTCATCCTTTCTTCTGTTCTGGGAAGAGAGATCATAATCTCAGAAGATCTCATCAGAAAACTCATTGGGTGTGAGGAAACTGATGGAGTTTTCCATATACCAGCTGGGCGAGTTGATATGGAAGAAGTTTATGAGGAAGTCATTTCATCTGGACAAGCCTCCAACAAATTTAAGGATCTGAAACCTGACTACAAAATCTGGGCAAAGATTTTTCTGGGATGCATCAATCACAGAAAATCCACAAATTCTCCAGATTATGTGAATAATGAACAACTCTATTTCATGTACTGCTTAAGTTAGAGTACCAAAGTAGATTTACCATACATTCTCTTCATGCATCTGTGGAATCACATCAATGCATCCAGAGAATCCATTAAGTCTAAGGGACAGAAGATCAGGACGTGGATTCCTTTTGGAAGATTAACCTCAGACATTCTGACAGAGAATGGTCTGGTAGCTGCTCTATATGAAGCTGGAGTTAAAGAAGAGCTTGAATCAATAGTTGGAAAACCATTGAATGGAAAGAGTCTTCAAAGACTAAAATTCGTGGATGAACTCACAACTGCTCCTAAGAAGCTGAATGTTACTGAAGTAAGTCAGGGAAGGATTCCAGTTCAAGACTTTCCAATCTTTGGTGCTGAAGAACCTAGGGATATTATTCTTAGGTATATTGAAATGTGCAAAGCAGATGGAACACCTGTTCTTGCAGATATTCTGATTCGTGCTAGAGAACCTATTCCAGATGTGTATGAGGAGAACATGAGAAAAAGAAGACAGTTAGAGGCAGAAGAAGTTGTTGCTCAGAAGAAACAAAAAGTTGCTGAAAAACCACAGAGGAAGATAAAGAGAAAAGCTTCTGGAGAAGTCCCCTATGTTCCTACCAAGCGCATCAAGATAAAAGGTACTAAAACATCTTTACCTTCTATTTCTGAAAAGGCAGTAGATATATCAACTATTAGTTCTGTTCCAAAACCTCCTCCTTCTAAAACTCAAACAACTTCTTGTCCATCTCAAACCTCTGAACCACCTATAACATCTGATCTTGTTCCCACAACACCACTTAAATCATCTGACATTCCCCAATCAGAACCACAAACAAAACCAACAGAACAACCTACAACACAACAACAACCTGAAATTCAAAAATCAGTTGCATCTGAACCCATACAATATGACCAAGTTGCATCTGAACAAGTTGCATCTGAACCAGTTGTATCTGAACCACCAACATCCAAACCTTCTGATTCTCAACCAGAACCATCCAATCCTATTGAATCAAACATACCTGACTCTGAGATTCTGGATATTCAACCTCTCAAGACTGTATTTGAAGTATCATTTACATCTTGTACCCCATCCACCTGTTTCATCTGAAACTCTCATTCCTGAACCTATTCCAAAACCCAGGACATCTGAGTTTATTTCAGTTGCTTCCTTTAAACCACTTCCCTCTGATCCACTTCCTTCTAGTTTCAAGCTTAAACATTTTTATACCAGAATAGAACCATCTGACACAATCACTCCATTCAAACCCATTCCTTCAACCACTCTTCCATCTGATCTTCAAACCCAATTTGAACAATTACCAGATATGATTTCATCAGAACCTCTGTTGTCTGATAAATCTGTTTTCATTCCTTACACTTCCACTACATTTGATGTCGTTCCCTCTTCATCACGTGTAAAACCATTTCTGGTTCATGCCTTATCCAGATCCAAAATTGCTACTTCATCATCTGACCATCCATCTTTTCCTTTCTACCCTCGTCCTCTGATCATCATTCCAAAATTTACCATACCACCTCCACCTCAACCCAAGCCATTCACTTTGGAAACCCTTCTCAAACCAAAACATAGGCTAAATGATGATATACTATTTGCTAATTTTATGAAAGAAATAAAGATGAATTTAGGCTCTGTTCAGAAAAGATGCTTATCAACCATGGATGCAAATGAATCTGATGCTATCTGGAATAGCTTCATTACCAAATTCAATATTGTTGCCTCCAATCTGAAGAATGTCTGTTCTGATGATGCGAAGCTCATATTTGCTGAGACTGCCAGAAGCATGATATGGAACATGAAAAGATCTGCATCTTTGATTCTTGAAGATGTACCTTTATCTTCTGGAGTATCTGCTACATAAGCTATTGCAGAATCTGCTTCTGAAGAAAACCCATTGGCTCTGACAATTGTAAACAAACCCTCTGCATCTGAAGCTCTAGACTCTGCATCTCCAATGGAAGTTGACTTTGTTCCTGCATCAGAATCTGCTCCACCTTCTTCATCTGAGATCAAGAAATAGAATCCAGATTTAGAAGATAAGATTGCAGTATTGGAAGCTGGGCAATCTGAAATCAAGTCATGGATGGCTAAGCAAGATCAGAAGAATGAGAACTTGGCAAAATGGATGGCAAAGCAAGAAGAATCCTCATCTGAGATCACTCAACTTCTGAAGATGTTTCTGTCCAAGCAAACCTAGCTTTATGTTTTTTTTCTGTATCTGATGTTTGTGCACCCGTACTTGAATTTCCTTTCTGATGGTTTGTCTGTTGTTTTTTATCTGAATGAATGAATGAATGACTCTGTTGTTTTCTACTTGAATGTATCTTTTCTCTATTTCCTTTTATTTTATCTTTAAAGTTTTCTTTTTTATTATGACAAAAAGGGGGAGAAAATGAAATTCTGACTGTTCAAATAAACTCTACCTAAATGAAATTCAGACATATCAATTATAACTAACGTGAACTCTTAGTATTTCAGAACATATGAAAAATCTGACAAATTCTTTAAAGTAACTCTGAGATCTCCAGATTTAATTTTAACCAATCAGGCTCTGATTCTGAAACATTCATCCAAGTCAAGATCTAATTTTTGGAACAATCAGGCTCTGATTCTGTAAAGAATACTCATGCAAAAAGGGAAGTTTCTATTCTCTCTAAGTATTCAATTAAGGGGGAGATTCATCATCTCAAGGGGAGTTATAATTATTGCTTTATTGAACAAAATTTCTTATGTTTTTGTCATCATCAAAAAGGGGGAGATTGTTAGAACACAGATTGGTTCTTAATTATATCTTTATGTTTTGATGATAACTCTTATGAAATTTTGTATTAAGAAATTATACACTCTAAAATTTGTTCAAGTATTTTGTGCTGCAGATATTAAAGTGAATATTATTCTGAAAGCAAATTAGATCTGAACATGAAAATAAACAAGGCTTTGAAGCATCAGAAGCATCTCTTAGAAGAATTTGAACGCTGCCTACAGAAGATTCTGAGCGCTGTCTACAGAAGGATCTGAAGCAGAAGCTATAGAAGAATCTGAAGCAGAAGCTACAGAAGGATTTGAAGCAGAAGCTACAGAAGCATCTGAAGCATTGAAGATATATGTATGAAGAGTTTCAAGCACAGTTTTTCAGAAGAACCTGATAATACTGTACGCTGCTAGTACTGAGGATCTGATCCCAAACTCTGCTCTGAATTATTACACGATGAAAGCACACTTGCTGCAACGCTCTGATTCAGCAAACTCTGATGAACATCAAAGACTCTGATCACTCAAGGCTCTGATGTTATTTGCTGAAACTTGTTGAAGAAGAATTCAAAGTTATGTCCGTTGGTTTGGCCAAACGACTCTTTCCTCATTTATGCTAGACACAAGAACACAGACAAAAAGGATTTCTCTGTGCATTCTACTTCTAGGAAAGGTCAAGTGATGTGAAGACAAAAAGGCTACAACCTTTTCAGTACACAGCCTTCAACGTGAAAACATCCTGGACTTCTGTGCCTATAAAAGCAAGACTCCATCTCTCTTCTTCAGTTGACGATAATTGAAAGAAATTCATTACAAGCTCTCATACAAATTATTCTCTTGCTGAATTTATTTCTTACGTTCTTAAAACTTAAGTGTAAAATCACAGTTGTGATATAGCTTAATTAGAAGCATTTAAACACTTGTTTTATTCTTACATTTGATTGTAAAAGATCCTTAAGAAGACCCAGTTGTGGTCAGTCGTTCTTGAGAAGACTAAGAACAGTTGCTCTTAGTGCTTGCTATTGTAATCAGTTTGATTAATAGTGGATTAAGTCCTTGTTGAGAAAGGCAAATCACTCTTGATATGGTGGATTGGAGTAGTTGAGTTCAACGAACCAGGATAAAAATCCTTGAGTTTTTATTGCCATAATTATTTCTATATACTTACTCAACCCCCCCCCCCCCCTTCTAAGTATTTCCTCACCTTCAAAATCTTGTTGATGAAGATCCAGCCCCCTGTTATTGTTTCTTCTTATTTCTTTTTAGTCGGGTATTTTCTATGTTAAGTTGATCAACGATCTTCTTCCAAGCGCCGGTGGTAGGAGGAATATGACTAGAGAAAAATAAATTCTCTTGTTCTTATTATCTTTCCATAACATGCTGCTCCAAGATTTCTATCAAGTCGTCTTTTCCTTTCAGTTGTCTTTTCAACTCTCTTCTATCAGCCCTTGTAGTATGGAATTTATCTTCCCAAGTGTATCTTTCCAGCTTCATCCTGGTCAAGAGTTCTTGATACTCCTCCCTATTCTTAATAGGGATTGTAGAGAATAAATCAATGAAAGGCTATGAAGGTTTCTCAAGAGGATAAGGCATCTTGAGTTCACAAGATCTGGTATTGACCCACTGAGTGTAAGCCTTGAAAGCAACACAGTTTTTATTTTCCAGCTGATCTTTGCTCTTTTTACGAATAGTGTGCCAAGCTGTTATGACTTCCTTTTTCAAATATGGATTTCCACCCTAATTAAGGTAGAAGAAACCTGACACCAAGAGACTGTTAGGTTTGTCCTTCATGGGGTACCCAAACTGACGTCTTGCAAGAACGGGGTTGTAGTTAATTCCTCCATGTATACCAAGAAGATGTACATTAGGGAATTCTTCATAAATGTCAATGATAACTCCTTTGTCATAAGCTGGGTCATACCAATTCATATTAGTATGAGTAAGAGACATAAGCCTCTAAGACCATCTGAGTTTTTCAGGATTTTCAACAAAGAGTCTAATTCTTGGTAAATGTGACTTGAACCACCTGTATAACAAAGGTGCACAACACATGATTGTTCCACTACCCTTCAGAGTCCTGTGATGAATTGAATGCTAAGTGTCCCCATGTAAAGTAGGTATTGCATTACCACTCAAAAATATCTGGATGGCATTAAGATCAACATAGTGGTTGATATTTGGAAATAGTACAAGACCATAGATGAGTAGAGCAAATAGAGCTTGAAAGGCACTTATACTATTGGCTTTAGCTAACTCTGTGGATTTCTCTATCAGGAATTTGGAAGTTAAACCTTTGATTCCTCCTTTTGAAGTGAAGTAGTCTTTCACACCTTACGTTTCCAAATGAATCTTGTTTAGTACTGGAAAACTAATCCAATATTAATACTCCTCTAAGGTGGGTGTAAGTTGATAATCTAGAAATGTGAAACAGTGGTAGAGAGGATCATAGAATTTTGCAAGGGTGTCAAAAATTCCTTCTTCAACATTGTTCTTTAGAATACCTAAGAGCCATCCATAACTTCTTCTGAAATCCTCTGGACAAGAGATCAGACGACCTAACTTTCTCAATTATGTTGTATCAGGATCTTTGAAGTTGTACTTCTTGGTATTTCTTTTCCCAAAATCCATGTTTAAAACCTATGATATTTTCCATAAAGGTATTAAGTTCCTTGAAAATTTTGGTTTAACAAAATGATGTTTGAATGAATGTATAAATGTATGGATGCATACATATACAAAATAACAAACATGGGTTCAAGGGTTCGACGATACGAGAATGGAGTCATGGTTCTAACCAAACTAAGAGAATATATACTATGGGTTCATTGTACCTGTAGAACATGTTCTACCATGGTTCCCAGAGTCATAGGCCTATTTTTTGGATATTATCGATACACCGACTACTCGAGAATCAATAATATTCTCAAGAGAAACTCGTCTGAGTGTAGTATCGCGTGTCAACTACCTCAGGTCTACACCTGGATAATCACCGCACTACATCCTAAAAATGGCCAAGTGGGGTAAAGGGATACTAAAGGTCCTCAACTTCTCAGACTCCCAGGTCGGAAAAAGTAATGACATTACGACTACTCAAGATGGCATCAGTAATTCCAAAGGGGCCTCCACTGAGTGTGATTATATCATATATCACTCATGCGTAGGATTACTCCAAACATGTAACTTTTGATTATATCAACATCTTATCATATTTATGTACACTCAAATTCAGGTTAGGACTTGTCTCACTCATAGTGATCAATAAGAAAACCCAAATAAGCTGAATACAACAATAAGCAAATGATATCAACAGTAAAAAAAATCACAAATATATGCAAGACAGGCTTAATCCTTTTAGGGGGGATGAAATCCCTATTTCCCCAATGAAGTCGCCATTTTTCTACAGCACGCGATTTTTCTTCTTTCGAATGAGGTTGCCCTTTTACATGTGAACTTTTAATTTATCCCAAGGGAGGGAAGGGGGGAAAATCTAAATAAACCTGTGAGTGTTTGCAATGCAAGGCAATGCACTAAGAGATTGAGAATCGGGATTCGTTATAGTAAGGGAAGGTATTAGCACACTAAATACTATAGTATCCTATAAGAACCTCTTGTATATATTTGTATTACTATTAATTAAGTCATATGTTATGTATTGGTGGTTTGTTGACTGTTTTGAGTGAGTGATAGGAGATATTTTTGTAGTGTAAGTTGAAATAATCTAAGATAAAGGTGTAGGAACCTAAGGGTTTTATTTATTATTATGCTCTCTAAGATCTCGCAATCTTATGCCTACATATTCTCAAAAGGAAATTGAGATATCAGAGCGTTCGTAGTTCCACCTACTAATGGGTGGAATTGGGTTTGAGAGAAGAGACAATTTGTCATCTTAAGAAAGATATCTCACCTATTTACCACAAACATTATTTTTGAGAAAGAAGATAATAAGGGAAGAAGCTTTAAACTTGGATGTAGAAAATCCAGAGTAATGTCACATCTTCCTTTAAACGAATATTTGCATATTAAGAGAAAGACCTTGACTTGGATATAGAATCAAAAAGTGTGTCACTTACATCACTTAAATGAAAGAAAAGTTTTTGTACCATAATAAGAGAAAGACCCCAGCTTGGATTTTGAATCAACAAGTGTGCCACTTACATCACTTAAATGGAAAAAGTTTGAAATGTTTGATTTATGTTGTGGGGAATAGAAGAGACATCTCTTCTACAGTGATGACTCATGTCTCATCTCTGGGGGGAAAGTTTGAATTTTGAAGCCAAAGGTTGGTGAGGGTTTGGTTTGAAGTTGAATTTGAAGTTGAAGTTGAAGGTTTGAAGCTAAAATGAGCTATGGTTTTAACTTGAATGAAGTTGAAAATTTCAAGGGGAATCCTAATGTTTTTTGAAGTTAAGAACCTCAAAGGGGATCCTAGGGTTTGAACTAGGTTGTAGTTTAAAGTGAATCATGAAGTTTTAACTAAATCTAAACTAAGGATGAGTATTGAAATGCAATAGTTATATGAATGCAAGTATTATGAACAATAAATGTCAATAGAAACTTAATAAGACAAAATTGATTAAGCTTTTAAACAAAATGTATTCATCAAGGATGACACGAACATGATTGTGATCAAGCATGATATATCAACATGTGAATGAGTATCATACAAGTAGATATGTTCATCATAATAAGAGTTTATAAGGGAAGTACTTGAATATGTGAGCAAAGATTTAATCAATAGGAGCAATCACAAAGAAGTTCAAAGCAAGCATATATTCAAGATGATCAAAGATGAAATGAATATAGTAAAGGGTAAACAAAACTCTAATGAAAATTTATGCAGGAGAAACCATGAACAACCCATTCAACCATGGTTGAATCAAGGGCTTTGGGGAATCCAAACTCAAGTGGAAGCTCTAGTCAAGATGTTTTCAAAAGAATAGTTGAGCAAACCCTAAGGTTTCAATTGAATATCCAATAATTAAAGTATTTTTAAAAATAAATAACATTTAATTATGTTATGTGAATTGTACATAAGTCAAGATAACATATTTTGTACATTAAACAAGACTTAGAAAGAGTATGGTATAACCATGAAGACACATATGTACCATTAGGTCAAGAAAATAATCAAAAGAAATCATGAAAAGGCATGAAAAATACTTAAAAGGTATTAATTTCCAACCTAATAAAAATGTCAAAAATAAATATTTATTTTTGGATTTTTAAATAGATTCTCAAAATATGCAAGGTAAATGAGAAGTGTTCAAAAATTGGCCCAAAGTAATTAATTTTGCTTATTGAAATAATTGAATGAAGTTGCGAAAAAAAGTGAGAAAAATAGTGATAAAAAGAAAGGAAGGCTCCTACCAAAGGTTGAACCTGCGCCCTTAAGGTGGCGGGCCTTAAACTTTACCACTAGGCCACCATGCTATGGGTTGATGAGTAACACATAGTGTAAATAATATATGAAGTTTCCCTTTTCAAAATGTTTAAAAAATAAAATCAAAAGGTGTGGGGCGAGGGGGATTCGAACCCTAGACCTCACAACTCAAAATCCTTAAAACGCACGCTCTAACCTCTGGAGTGGTGATACATCCGTTGTTTTATTTTCACATAAATAATAACATAGTTAAAAACCAATTTTATATTGAAAAATGGCGCCATGGCCATCTTCATCTTCTTCCTCCTTTCTTTAAAATTCTAGAAAACCTATCTCTCTGAATACTCAATGAAATGACACGACGTAAACATAAAATTTATTGGAATTTTAACAAGGAATCGAATGGTATTATTGAATTTCATTTATATTATGTGCATCTCACATAATCAAGTTGAAATCAGTAAGAAACCTAATTTGAATATCCAAAATGAAATTATATATGTTCATGATATAATGCAATTAATTTAGGGAAAGCAATCACCACATCATGACAAACATATTTGTAACTCAAATGATCAAGGATGATGTATTAATCATAGAGTTCAGTTTAGAGCAACTTACTTTGCAAAAGTGAAAATAAAATTCTTGCTTGGAGGTGTTACAGAAGCAATTTGTTGATGCCAACAGCTTCCTTGATCTTCAAGGAATGTGTTTCAATGCTTAGAATGAACAGAAACCTTTTGGAACTCTTCGGCCAAATCAATATGCATTCGTGAAGCAAATGGTGTGTGACTTGATGATTCTGGTGTTACAAAATGTGTATGAGAGTTTGGATCACTTCTATATGATATGAAGTGTTTTGATCATTGGTTTGGTTGGAAATGGCTTGGAGTTAAAGTTCCAAATCTTTACCTTTTTGGACTTTGAATTTTGGAGAAGAGAAATGTTTCTTAGAAAATAAGCTTCTTACAATGTTTTGGTGTGATTTGAATGATCAGAATGAGTCCTATTTATAGATGAATGTGTCAGATATTTGTGAATTTGAGAGGATTAGGATACATGCTATTATCCAATAGGTGATGTCATGCATATATAACTTGAGTGCCAAGGTACATAGATTCCATTCTCACATGGCTACCAATTCTGATCTTTTGAACTTGATTCTCTCATATTGCATCTCACCCCTTGGTGTTTTGATCAAGTGTTGACAGATTGGAGTGGTTTTTGGCAAATTAACTATAGCACTTTAATGCTAGAGGGCAAAACTTCACTTCCTATCTTATGAATGATTTTTATCACATGCCAAAGGATAAAACTTAGAAATTTCTATTGTGATCTTGTAGAGAACATGGTGCATGATGATTTTGTTGTTGATCTTGTGAATAAATGCAGTCAAAACTCATTCCAAAATCGTGTGGCACAAGTATGCGTAGCAAATCTGTCTTGAGATTAGTTGCAACAAGGCATCTTGTGAAAATCGTATCTCCTTGCTTAAATAAGATAAATGGATCTTCTTAGACATTTTGGAAAGCTGAGATGACATAATTCAACTTTGATGTTCAAAGTTTGTCTTGAATCAATGTGGATCATGGAGTAAAATGGTCCTAAAGTTGGTTCCAATATAAGACTGATTCTGTCTAAAATTTCTCTAAGTGTCTAGGTTCAAAAAGTATTGAACCTCCAACTTCATGGCTTCATATCTCTTGGTCTATGCATTTTTTGAGAATTCATCCTCACGGACAAAGTTTTAATATGTAACAAGTTCTTCAATTTGATCTTTGGATCAAAGAAAATGGTTACTTGAATTAAAAGTTATGGCTTTGGCAAGTTGGATAAAAATGACGATCTTTCAAGACTTTGAAAATTTTGAAATCCTTCAATGTTGCCCTTTTTACAAGTAACCTCACTTTTCTTGATTTCTCTTGATCAATCATGATCCAAATCATATATTATCATCATTATTGACTTGAGGAGCCCATGGTTGACTAAATATCTCAAAAGTCAAACTTGATTTTGATCACAATTGACTTTTTATCAAGTGAACTTGAATTTTGTGATCTTCAATGAAATCAAACCCTTGGGCTAATTGAAAATTATGGATGGATTTAAAAGGTATTTTTGAGTGTCTTAAATCATGTCTCAAGGTTTGAGATCATGTCCTGGTCAAAAGTCAAATGTACAGTTGACTTTTCATCACAAACCCTAGTTTGTGGACCAGATGAATTTGAATTCTTGCATTGCTTATGAATCAAGTGTTTTGGATCAATACAATCATATGAATGGAATAATATTAGGCATTTGAGGTCCTTGAAACATATCTTGAGGTTTTGGATCATTCCTTACTCCAAAAGTCAACCCAGGGACTGAATTAGGTCAAAACCCTAATTTTGGTGCACTAAGGATCTTGAGGGTTGCGGAGCTTGTCATGATGTTATCTTACATTTGGTTGTTGATGAAAGTAAACTCTTGATCTTCATGGATGAATAAGGGACTTAATATTTTGAATATGATTCCCATCCTTTGATAATTCATCTGCTAGAGCCCTTGGGGGACCACCTAATCTGTAAAGCGAACAAGTACACACACACATCTTGTTTTGATATGGGTTAGTAATGCATAAAGACACACACATATGCTATGAAAATGAGGTGAATGAATTGGAATATTAGGGTTTAAAAATTAGGGTATGACAGTTTCAAATCATACTGCAATTTCGGTCTGATGCGGATGTGATGACTAACACGTCAGCAATATTGCAGTTGTAATTATAGTTGCGAACCACAATTTAAATCTATGAGCAGAGGAAACTGAATGTTATAAGGTGGACCTATATCCTTAATATTTTAAGATACTTCCTCTTTCTTCAACATTTAGCAAGGTAATTTAAGTACTTGATTACATAATTTACTATTTTTATTATCTTATTATCAAGTTTTATTGTAAAGAAGTTTTTTTATAGAGTATGAAATTTAAAATTTGATGTTAATTGGTGTTTTATTAAATGTACTTGTGTAATATATGAAGCATTTAAAGTTTTATAAGTATATGTATGTGTCATATATGTGTCACTTACAGGGTTTTGAAAATCGTTTTTAATTTTCCATACACTTGTACGAGTTTGCGAGTCGAGTCAGCGGGTCAAGTCTAAAGACCCTTTACGAGTCTGAGTAGACTTGCGAGTCTGACAACCTTGACCATATATCAAGGCAACCCAATTGTCCTCTCATCTTGTTATAGATAAGAGATAAGTGTAGACCCAACTATAGCTTAAGCTTTCGGGTTATATGGGGTTTACAAATGGCTAAACATTTCAACTAGAATAATGTCACTGTAATCTCTAATGAATAAATGGTGTTTAAGTGTGTGGGATCAAAATCAATAGTAGATCCAATTGATCATATCATTCAAGATTTTCAAAAACTTGTGTTCAATGTTGGAAAAACCCCAATCTCAAGAACAATGGTAAATAACGGAAAGATTGGGAGAATGAGAGAATTAGAGAAAATTAGTATGAAAATATAGTATTCTAACATTAATGAACCAACATGGGTATTTAAACCATCATACAAAACAATACAGCTAACCAACTAATGAGAAAATAAAATTTCTCAGACCTCCAACCGATTGCACATTTGGTGCAACCGATTGCGCTAAATCTCTGCCTAAAAATACAAAAATTGGAAGGGGTGAAACTTGTTGCACATTTACTTCAACATGTTGCACATTTACTGCAACCTGTTGCACCAAATATCTACCTGAAAATTGATCATTGTAGAACAGGGGTGTAACTGGTGGCACATTTACTACAACTTGTTGCACTGATTTGAAGTATTTTATTTTCTCAATACTCCATTTTAACTCGAGTCCTCCAAGTGTTGCATACACATGTGCTCCTTCAAAATCTTAAACACTTCAATTGTTTGTCCTTTGTTCAGAAAATTATTGTAATACCCTATATTTTCTAAAATGCACTAAATAATATCAGTTAGGATCAAGTAAGTTCCTATGTGCTCTGAGAGTTGTCAGTTGGAAAAATTAGAGTAACTAGTGAGTTCAAATTAGCTTAATTGATATTATTCAACACTGACATTTTATTAATTGGTACAATAGAGACATTTTGATAACATTAATAATGAGTCAGTTTCTCTAGTAGAACAAATATCAAGTATTGTACCACTTAATATTTATGTTACAACTAAATTTATCATTCCCTACCACATCTTTCTACCACTCATGCCACATGTTACTAACTAGCACTTATGATACTTCTATGTATCATATTCCTCTCTAATTTTGTGGGAAAAGAGTTAGAAGAGAAAGATAAAAAAGGGAAATAGGGAGTGTAATACCTAATTTTTACCCCTAAGATCTCACATTTCATTTTCATAATTACATACACAAACAAGATCACAAACTTTAGTTCTCCTGCCCTTCTTTGTGGGTTTTCTTTTGAGGGAAATCACCAAGCACTCCTGTGTATTTTCTTACTTGATTTATGTTTGTTTATGTTTGCTAACTATTAACCGAAATGCCAAAAATATTTTGCAATTTTTTGCTTGTTTCTTCTTCTCTGTGTATTTAGGGTTTTGCAGGGAGATTGATGGAAAAGGTGTGACTTGGAGATTGTGTGGCTATTTAGTTATAGTCAAGATTACATGGAAGTTTGACTTAATCTGGGTCAAAACATCAGGAGTTTTCTTCAATTGCAAGTATCTGTATCAGTGGTCTATTTCTCAAGAAATGATTGTTCAAGGTCAAGTTATCTTGTGTTGAGACTCATCAGATCATCAAGCAGTTATTCGTGAGAAGTTTGGTTCAGGTTATCATGATCAAATGAACCAACAGTTCAAATTTGTGTTCCTCTGTAGATTTATTTTCCCAGAAATTGTTTCAGACAAATTCAAAGTGATTCAGAACTTCTACCATTTATTATTAGAGACTAGTCTGAATAAGTTAAGCTTAGAGGATATTCATTCAGGATGTAGGTTATTTGGTCAAGATTGTGCGACTATTCTTTATTGATTGATTCAAGAAGAGTTTGACCTGATCTTGGTCAAACAAATCAAGGTAATTTGGCTTCACTCTCAGATTGTTTATACCATGATTTTCAAATTATCAAGTGATTAAGATCAAAGTTCTGTGTAATTTCAGTTTCATCTGATGAAGTCAAATGACTAAGATTAATTCAAGATGTGGTCTGTATTGCAAGTCCTGTTTATAAGTGTTTGTTATTGGTTCAAGTCAAGCATGACATTTATTCAATATTCATTTTAAGACTGGGCCAATTTCAATCAGATTCAAGATTTATTGCAAGTTTGTTTCACTTTTAGTCAAAGTCAGGAATCGATTCAGATGGTCGTTGCTTAAGTTGCAAGTTATTTAGTGGTTCAGGGGTGGCTTCATTCATATTAATCATAGATTTGTGTGAAGAGTTCAAGTTTGGTTTTGAATTGAAAATAGAGATTTCATATCCATTATGCATTATCCATTTTATTCCAATTATCCAAATTATCACTTAAATCTAATTCATAAAACTCCTTTTCAATTGATACAAGAATGCAAAAAGTGATGAATCCATAAGCCTTGCCAAAATGCTACATGAAGCCATGACTACCAAAATCTCATGCCTAGCTACAAGATTCAAGCAACTTCTCAAACATTAGAAACTTATGTATAAAAACTTTCAAAGAGTGGTGAGGAATCCTATCTTGTGCAAACTTCAAAATTTACAAATTGTATTGTATAACTCCACGTCTAAACAACCACAACAAAATTTCCATCAATGGCTGACCAAGGGCAACAACCAGTCGTGAATGTGGATCCAGCACTTGCTGCTCAAACTGTGCTAGAAGATGCAAAGAGACATTAGTTGGAGTTTGAAAGGAGAATTGAAGAAGTTAACAGAGCAACGGGGATGAGTATCTCATGAATTTCATTGATTCACCTGGGCATGTTGACTTCTCATCTGAGGTTACTTCTGGACTTTATATTGTTGTTGGAGCACTAGTGGTGGTAAATTGTGTTGAGGGAGTTTGTGTTCAAACTGAAACCATGATGCGACAGGATCTTCGAAAAAGGTTCAATTTCCTTTGTTTTTCATATGAAATATTGGAAATGGAGAATGCAATTGATGGCGTTGTTTATTTGCTTCAAATTGATGGAGGACATTTTACTGAAGTGAATATAACAAACATAGTGGTATCTTTGCTTGCATTAATAATTGAGCCTTTTAAATGTGTTGTTGAGGTCTGGTCATCATCACTAAATGAAACCATTTCTATAACTGAAGCTAAAAGGATATCTATCCCAGTAAAATTTTACCTATTAATGCAGTTAAAATATGCTCATTGTATCCTTATCAGACCTACACAATGTACAGGAAGAATTACACAATGTGTTCTCATTATGATTTCTTTTTGGATTTTTGCAAGTAATGAAAATCTTTTGAAAAATGCAACTGCAGTAATTGCAGAGCTATTGGAGGAAACAACCTTGGATCTGGTGTTATCTTTGATAAATTCTGACAAACTAAAACTGGAATACAAGCCATTCATGGAGGAAGTCTTAAGCAGGTGAATTTTTATTATGATGATGTACGCTTTTGGCAACTTTGGCATAATCGCTCTGCAGCAGCAGAAGCACCAACAACTATCAATACTTCATCTTTTAGTTCTCCCGCCCCATCCACAAAAAAGAGGCATTTTCTTGTCATATGTTGTTTAAACAAAGCTATATTTTTGGACTTGCTTACAATGTGTTGCCGTGATGTACCAAAGCGAGAGCTTGACAACAAGTCCCTACACTGAATGGAGTTCCTTTGTAGATCTGGCGTTGGTGATGGTCCTCTTGTGGTTTTTGGTGGACCTGATGGTATCATTAGAGTAAAATATGGAAGCTTGCAAGAAGATACACTGGAGGTCATAAAGGAACATTCTCTTGCTTAAATTCCTTCATGACAGCTTCAGGCGAGACTCTCCTGGTTTTGGGTACTAGTGATGGATTGCTCATAATTTGGAGTGATGATCATGGACAAGATTCACGTGAACTTGTACCCAAGCTGAGTTTAAAAGCACATGATGGCGGGGTTGTGGCAGTTGAGCTATCCAGAGTGATGGGAGGTGCTCCTCAGCTAATTACAATTGGTGCAGATAAGACATTAGCTATATGGGACATGATCTCCTTTAAGAAGTTGTGGCGTATAAAGCCAGATCCAAAATTGGCTTGCCACAGCGTGGCTTCTTGGTGCCACCCTCGAGCTCCAAACTGTGATATTCTAACCTGTGTTAAAGATTCTCACATATGGGAATTGAACATCCCACATATTCTGCTCTCACTAGGCCATTGTGCGAATTGACAACAGTTATTCCTCCATATGTTCTTGCTCCTAATAAGAAACTGAGGGTGTATTGTATGTTTGCACATACTCTACAGCCACATCTTGTTGTTATTGGATCCAATATTGGTGTTGGTATCTGCAAGTTTGATGCTAGATCTCTTCCACCTGTTGCTCCCCTACCTACCCCACCAGACAGTAAAGAGTATTCGGTTGTATTTGTAATTGAAGGGGAGTTAAAGCTATTAAATTTTCAACTGAATAACTCTGTAAATCCATCTCTTGGAAATAACAGCTCCTTGTCGAAAACAGGAAGACCTCGGGGAGATTCTTTTGAACCATTGTCTGTCAAGCAAAGTTATTAGCAACTTTGGCTCTTGGTGATCTATTCCAGAATGAGGGTCTTGCTCGGATGGCTGATGCAGTCGCATCTTGTTGTGCTTTAGTGAATATGCTTGAAGACCAACCAACTGAAGAAATGAAAGTTGTTTCCCTATGTGCTCTGCAAAACCTTGTGATGCACAGTCGGTCAAATAAAAGAGCAGTTGCAGAGGCTGGTCGAGTTCAAGTTATACTCAATCTGATCGGTTCAAGTGATCCTGAAACATCTGTTCAGGCTGTAATGTTTATTAAACTTCTCTTTTCAAATCATATTATTCAAGAGTATATATCTAGAGCTCAGTCCATAGTAGAGGTTGCAATTGAATTCATTAAGGCAAAATTCATTCAATTCATCCATCAAAAAATTCATCCACCACACAAAAAATAAGTTAATGGATTGGATTAAATTCATCCATTTATATGCATTGATGGATTCAATCCATCCAACATATTTTAAGAATCCAATGGATTATTTTTATATTCGTTAGATTTATTTTTTTCAAATAGATTTTTTTTAAAATAATTAAAAAACTATAATTTTTTTTTAAAAAAATCGATTTTTTTAAATTGTTTTTTTTTCTGAAAAAAATCGGTTTTTTTTCAAAATAAAAAACTGATTTGTTTTTTGAAAAATAAAATAAAAATTTTTCTCGAAAAAAAACCGACTTTTTTTTTGAAAAAAAAATCGATATTTTTCAAAAATTAAAATATCAATTTTTTTTTAAAATACAAAAATTCAGTTTTTTTAATGAATTTTTTTTTAAATACAAAAAATGAAATTTTCAAAAATAAAATAAAATCAATTTTTTAAAAATAAAAAAATATATTTATTTTTACGAAATAAAAAAAAAAGTTGGATGGATTGGATTAGATAATTTTAAGAAAATTTTAGTGGATTGTTAATGGACTAATGGATTGTTTTAATCCATCCATTAACAATCCAATCCATATTCATCCAATCCATCCATTTTGCCACCCCTAGTCCATAGCAACCGCAGACGCTATTCCTTTGTTACAGTTTTTAATCCAGTCTAGCCCACCTTGGTTTCACAAAAAGGCAGAATTTCTATTGCAGTGTTTGTCGGGGACATTGGTGGTGATTATCAAGTGCGGTAATAATATGAAGCAGTTTGTTAGAAACCCAAGTGTTTACTGTAAGCTTACACTTGGAAACACTCCTTCACAGCAAACCAAGGTGGTTTCAACTAGCCCCAATCTAGAGTGGGATGAGTGTTTCTCATGGTCCTTTGAAAGTCATCCCAAAGGCCATAAGCTTCATATTCCTTGCAAAAACAAGAGTAAAATGGGAAAGAGCTCATTTGGGGAAAGTGACAATCCAGATTGATCGGGTGGTGACGCTGGGGGCAGTATCTGGAGAGTACACTCTATTGCCTGAAAGTAAAAGTGGCCCCTCAAGAAATTTAGAAATAAAATTTCAATGGTACATGTCACGTACTTGAAAACGATTTGAAATCAAAAAGCACAAACAACACGTCATACACAAGCTGAAAGAGAAAATTGCAAAATGACATGAAATTTTTGCAAGAAGGTTACAACACGGATTCAAATTGAAAGGCAACAGAATTTCCAAAACGGAAAATCATTTTCACTCACTCTCACTCTATAAATAAGAACCCCTACTCACTCATTTCTCTCAAGCTTTCTAGCCAAGAAAACTCTAAAAAAAATTCTCATTTCTCACTTTCCAAAACCATATCGTTCATCATTTATCTTCTACCTCTTTCTCCAAATTCATATTCAATTCAAACCAAAAACCAACCAGAATCAAAGAAGAAGAATCGAAGAAGAAGAATCAAAGAAAAATCAAAGAATCGAAGAAGAAGAAGAATCATCGAAGAATCAAAGAATTGAAGAAGAAGAAGAAGAATCGAAGAATAGAAGAATCGAAGAAGAAGAAGAAGAAGAATCAAAGAATCATCGAAGAATCATCAAAGAATCAAAGAAGAATAAGAAGAAGAAGAAGAAGAAGAAGAAGAAGAATCAAAGAATCGAAGAAGAACTGAAGAAGAATCGAAGAAGAAGAATTGAAGAAGAATCGAAGAAGAATCAAAGAAGAACTGAAGAAGAATCGAAGAAGAAGAATTGAAGAAGAATCGAAGAAGAAGAAGAAGAATAAGAAGTTGTTGATATCATTTTGTTCATCTCTTGATTTCAATTCGTTCCACGCTAGTTTTGTGTCTCGTCGCTATGTTTTGAAAAAGCTCGAAAATGTGAGCTCCGGCGTGAAAGACATGGTCGTGTGAGGAAGATGATGAAGCTATTCTAGCTTCTGATTCTCTTTTGTTTCCCTTTGATTTTTGTTTTAAAACTATATCCTTTTTTTCTTTTCTTAAGAGCTTGGGTTTTTTATATTCTTAATTTGAAAATTCTTTATATTTTGTCTTGATTTAATTTTGCTTCTTTGATTTTGATATTTTTGATATTTTTGTTTATATTACTTTTTAAAAAATCATCATGTGAATTGATACATTGCTTGTTTACTTGTTTCTGATTGATTGTCGATATATTGATTGTTGTTTGTTTTGGATCTTGAATCTTGATAATATTTCATCAATATCAATGGACTTTGGGTGTTGATTTTATCCACCAAGAGAGGTGATTGATATAGATGATGATTTAATCGATTTAAGAAGTTGTTGAGATAATTCTCCGTACTTTGGAATAGTGATAGATTACCTTTGATTAATCGACAAAAAATCTTGATTAAGATGATATCGCTACCTTCTCTTCTTTTTTGTGCGGTATTGCTTTCAGAGAGTGATTTGCATATCACTTTTCTAGCATGCATTAACACTAACAGTGTTATTGACCGACCTCAAATAGTCGTGGTTTCTATATAAACCCGATTATGATTGCTTAATATAGCGTTAAATTGTTCCGTAATTGGAAAATGATCATTCGTGACTCAAACTTATGTTTGAAAGTCCAAGTATGGTTGATTATTTGTCTTAGGTCCATTACCTATGAAATTTGTTGTTAGGAGGCTTTGATTTTATCAATCCTCTTATTAGTTTTCATTGACCTTAGCCTAAGTGCACGAGTCAACCATCGTTGATCATTTGTTCTAACAAATAATCACTAACTCATTAACAATATCATTGTACAAATTTATTTATGTTTCCTTCTTGCTCCATATCTCTCTTTTATTCTTATGCTCCATTATTATCATTTCATATCATATTATTGATTGTGTTTCCACTCTTTTTCTTTTGTCCACTTGAACCATATCTTGTTTAAAACAATAATAAAGGATTAAACCTCTAAAAAACTTGATGCTCTTAACTTTGTGGTTATGCTCTTGGGTTATTCTTGGACCCTTGGACTTAGAATTAGGTCTTTTTCTCTATGCTTGGAGTATTATGGATCTTTGTCTTTATTTGCCTTGCTCACTTGCTTATGCTCAAGATGGATGGAATTCTTATTTGGCTTGCTATGGAGTGTGCTACAATTTGGTTAGGTTCTTCTTATCTCTAGCTTTTATTTTGCTTTTTTAGGGTAGTCACTTCATCTCCTCCCCTTCTTAAAATTTCAAAATCTTCTCCCTTTTTCAAAAAACCTTCTTGTTTTCAAACTTAAAATCGCTTTCATAATAAAACCTTGACTTTTGTCAAGTGATTTTCAAACTTTATTTTCTTTAATAAATTTCAATAAATTTTAATCATATTTTGACCAATTTCAAAAAGACATTAAAAAATATAAAAACTCATCAACTCTTTTTGTGCCTTTGTGCACTTTTTCTTTTAAAAATTTTCATAAAGTTTAGACATGAGTCATTTTCATAGTTGAGATGTAATTCTCCTATTCCCCGTAGTGTTTAAGATGTTGACATTTTCCACTTAGATGTTGAGTGATAGACTTGTTGATTTTAATCCAAACAAAATCCTCCATCTTTAGGTAATGCAAATGTTGTTTTATACTTGTGGACGACTAGTCGTAGTTTTCTCCTTAAAATGATGACTTGCCTTTACATTTAAAAATCAATCAAACAAACCATTTTTTCATTTGTACCGCGAACTATGGGGTTTTGATTCTATATTGCACTTTATGGGTACGTAGGCATGAGGCGATAAGTCTCTCCAAACACAAAAATCTTAAAAAAATAATTCTCTCCTCATCTCCCTAATCTCTTTTTAAACAAATATTTTTCAAGCCAAAAAACGTAGATATTTCAAAGGGCTCCTATAGAGTACTATAGACGTTTTGGGTGCTAACACCTTCCCATTGCGTAACCAACCCCCTTACCCAAATCTCTGTTTATTTGTTCTTGTTTTATAACTTCTTCAGATTTTGTTCGCTCGTTTTCCTTTACTTTTGGATAAAATAAAAGTGTGGTGGTGACGCTTGCATTTTTTGAGTTAAGTTAATCAATAGCTTACACTCACAAATTTCCCCACTACAGGGAGGAAGAAAGGAAATAGAAAGAAGAGGAAGAAAACCTAGAGGAAAGAAGAAGAAGCTTGGAGTTTCATCATCAATCATCAACATCATCTCATCTTCACAATCCACAACTTTTTCATCATCATTCAAAGGTGGGTTCTAGCTAGATGCTTTAGGTTAGGAATGTTTAGATAGAAATTATGAGATTGGATTTTGGTGTGTGATTCTCTTGATGCCATGGAATTTTTATGAATATGTGGTTAATTATGTTGTTTAAGTTGAATTCTTGCAATATATGTTGGTATCTTGTTGGGTATGAGCTTGTGTGTTGGTTGGGGTAGGAAACCCCTTGTTGTTGTCTTGGTTTTGTAGGTTATTATGCAAAAATTGACGTGGCCTCCAAGCGAGCTTAGGCGAGTCCGGGGAGACCTATTTTTCTGCTACGATCGTTGGGCGAGGTTTGGTGAACCGAAGGCGAACTACCTCGCTAATGCTCGCCTAGTGCCATGATGCATTTTTGGTTTTGTCTGCCCCTCGCCTTAGGTTCTCCAGGCAAACCAAAGGCGAGCTAGCCACGCTGGCTGCTTGTCGGGCGACCGTGACAAGACTTTTCCAATTTGTTTTGGTAATTATTAGGTTTCTTCTTATACATGTTTAACTATATTATGAGTTGCTTTATATTGATGATTACGGTTATTATGCATGCTTCCTATCCATGAATAATTGCTTGTAAATGTGGGGTAACATGACTAAAGATGATTAAGAATGGTGAGGAAACTCTTAAAGTCAAATAATGAAATGAACTAGTAAGATGATTAGGACATGATAGATGACTTAGATGGCAATGCTTATGCAACTGATTCCTAGGCGCGTATCTTTGACAAGTAGTTGTCTAGTGGAGAGATGAGGTATTATATGGAGCATGTGGTTTTGTTGTAAATGTTAAGGTGATGTGATCTCCTTGTGATTGTCAAATACAATCACGATATCCTTATTGATCACGTGGTTGGAGACAACCCCTATTTATGTCGTCCCAAGAGTAATGCTTATGTAGAGCTCTTTTGGGATGTACGCACCATTACTTTGACATGTTTGAGTCCACATAAGTGAATGGAGCCTATGGGTAAAAGGCATGAAATGGGTTGGAAGTCATATAGGAAGCAACGATTCTTAAGGTTGAGGAGTCCCTTAAAATCCGAATCCATTCGTATGTCAAAGTAAGATACAAGGATCCGTGACCTGTGCCGAAAGCTCTCGACGTATGAGATGACAGGGAAAGATGCCTTTGTATGGTTTTCGATTAGTGATAGTTTGATTTGGTGAACTCAAGCAACATGTTTCCATTTAGTGAAAGAATTGTAAACTCAAGTCTTTCCACCTTTTTGTGACTTGGGCTAGTAAATAGTATAAACCTTGTAAAACCGAGAGAACCCATAAGATCGGGAACCCACTGGGATTATTATCTCACCCCATATTATTGGTTATTTTTTAGGTGGTTCCGATTCGGCGAAGGGTAAGGACAAAGTAGCTTGATGTCCTTACTTATCTTATCTTTTTGGATGGCTTTCCGCTGTGAAGATGATTATTTTGAGATCATTCTATAATTATCTAGTTCTTAGTTTCTTTTAGGCATCTTGTATATATTGTGCCATTTTTTGTGGCTTTGCTTTGGGCATGTAATATATACAATGTGTCACTAGAAACTTATGTATTTCAATATCAAATTTGCAACTATGTATAATATGTAAATACAAGACATATATTATAAATGGGTGTTACAATTATCACTTGGTCTTCACTTTGGCAATACGCAAACTTCAAGTTTCCTTCACTTACAAGCTCTCTCAAGTAGTGAAATCTCATATCTATATGTTTTCTTCTCCTATGTGCAATAGAATTTTTTGCATGGCTTATAGCGGAAACATTGTCTACCATCAAAGTCTTAACTTCATACTCTTAACTACATAACTCATTCGTCAAATTTATCAACCATACAACATGACACACACACACACACACACACACATAGACGCTACAATATACTCAGCCTCGCAAGAAGAGAGCGCCGCAATTGGTTAGTTCTTAGAACACCAAGAGATTGATGTTTCTCTGTACATAAATATGTATCCAGTAGTGGATTTTCTTTCATATTTATTTCCGCACCAGTTTGAGTCGGTATAACCGAGCAATTTCCAGCTCTACCTTTATTTGTTGCGGGAAATAAAATTCTTAAGCCAATCAAACCTTTGATGTATCTCAAAATTATCTTGGCTACTGCCAAGTGTGATGCCTTTGTCTTCCCTATAAATCTAATAACCATGTCAACAGTAAATTGCAAGTTCGGTCTCGTATTGTACAAGTACCGCAATGATCCAAACAACCTCATATACTATGTTGGACTAATGTCATGGTCTTCTTCATTCTTTTATAACTGCAATCTTGGCTTTGCAAGAGTAATTGCCACATTACAATATTTCATTTCAAACTTCTTCAATATCTTAAGAGCATATCTCCTTTTATGTATGAGTAGTCCCTTTTTGGACTTGTGAAACTCAACGTCAAGGAAATATGTCATGAGACCAAGGTCGGTCATTTCAAACTCCTTCATTAAATCACCCTAAAATTGGCTATGTGATCTTCATTGCTTTTTGTAACCAACAAATCATCAACATAGAGACATATGGTGATCACTCATTTGCTTGTATCATTCTTCACATACACGCCTTGTTTGGATACACATTTATCAAATTCTATCTCTTTTAGAAACCCATCAATTCTTTTGATCCAAGCTCTTGGTGTTTTACTTCATCCCATACAATGCCTTCTTTAGTCTACATAAATTAGATTTCTGATTTTTCACGATAAAATCTGAGGTTGTGCCACATACACCTCCTCTTCCAAAGGGCCATTCAAAAATGCATATTTGACATCCATTTGGTATATGAACCAATTGTTGTTATTTGCAATACCAACAAATTGCCTTATGGTTTCAATTCTACCCACCGATGCAAATACTTATTTAAAGTCTATACCTTATATTTACAAAAATCCCTTTGCAACTAATCGAGCCTTATGCTTGATTATTTCACCCTTAGGATTTCCCTTCACTTTGTACACTCATCTTACATCAATCAGCTTATTTTCTTCAGGTAGATCAACTAGTTCCCATATCTTATTTGTTTTTCAATTGACTTCAGTTGCTCCTTCATATCACATATCCACTTTGGACCACTCAAAGCCTTTTTTGTTTTCATGGGTTCGAATTCAACCATGAGCGCAAAATGGACAAGATCACCATTATCGTTTACTTCATTCTCCAGGAACAACTCATAATTTTGTAGTCTTGCGGGCATGCCTCTTTGTGGCGTTGATCTTCTCACATTTTCTTCAACTTGAACTTCACCAGCTGCATTTTGTGCATTTTCAAACACTACTGAACAGTTCCAACACCATTTGAATTAAATTATGCATGTTGTCAAATCTTCAATTCATCGAACATCACGTCCCTACTGATTACGATTCTTTTCTTGACTGCGTCATAAAGTTTGTAGCCACAGGTAGAGTGATACCACCAAGTATCATTTGTTTTCCCTTGTCATCTAGCTTATTTCTAAGATGATCCAGAACATGTTTATACGCTACCAAACTAAATATCTTCAAGTGATTCAAATTTGGCTTGAATCTGAATTAAGATTCTTTGGCTGTAATTTTTCAAGCTTCTTTATTGAACACATATTCAACAAATATTCAGTTATGGACACCGTTTTTTTCCATAACTCTTTCGACAAGTTCTTCCATTTCAACATGCTTCTCACCATGTTCATAATTGATCGGTTCTTATAGAGATAATATAATTCCTCTATTTTCTATCATCTAATGAAGTCGTTTGATGTAAGAAAAAAAATCTATTTCAAAAATCTCAAAGACACTAAATGACAATTAACCATATGATATACTTTCCTTTTTCACCTTATAAGCTAAATTGCATAAAAAGAGGACAAGAGAAAATCTAATTGATTTCCTCATCCCAGAAACTAAAAACACATGAAGCAATGAAAGTATCTTATAAGTAGAGACATGGGCTCATCCCAGGAACTAAAACACATCAAGCAATGAAAATATCTTATAAATAGAGACATGGGTAAGTCTAAACCATAATTTTAAATTTGTGATGTTTATTATTGTAATGATGGTTGCAGAATGAATCCTCTCATATCCTCTTTCCTCTTTATATGAGAAGTTAAAGTTTACTTTCAGCCATCCAAAAAAAGAAATAAATAAACGTCATGCCAAAAGGTTGGGTAGAAATATTATTCATTGTAAGTTTTGGTGAATGCATTCCTCTATTCAAAGGTTAATTTATTCTCCCTATTTTACAATCTCAAACTCTAACCTTACATAAATGTGTTATTTAATGAAAGACTTGTAGGATTACATTAAAAAATAAAAAAATAAATGGTTTAATTGCAATTTTGATCCCTCTACTTTTATTTTTTTTGAGTTTTGATCCCTCTATTTTAAAATTCAGAACTTTTGTCCCTCTATTTTCAATTTTTTTGAGTTTTAATCCCCCTATTTTAAAATCTAAAATTTTGATCCCTCTATTTTTATTTTTTTTAATTTTGGTCCTCTATTTTAAGTTTTATTTTAAACTTTAATCCCTCTTTTCAATTGAGAACAAATTTAATAGGGGACCAAAAGTTTTAAAAAATAAAAATAAAGGGACCAAAACTCACAAAAAATAAAAATAGATGGACAAAAATTCTAAATTTTAAAATAGGAGGACCAAAACTTAAAAGAACTGAAAATAAAGGAACAAAAATTCCAGATTTTAAAATAGGGAGATCAAAACTCAAAAAAATTAAAAATGAAGGGACTAAAATTACAATTAAGCCAATAAAAAATAAAACACACAAATTTTACCATGCATATGTCATCCAAAGTATATAATTTGGACAAATTATCATGTCCAAACAACACATCAAACATCAATCCCTCATTGCTCAGTTCCAAAATTACACACTCCACAAAACTATATACTCTTATAGAGTTCTTAAAAAACATTCATTTATAGAAACAGTTTATCAAAGAGCAGAAATATTTCATATATGCTCCTCTCTCTCAGCATCAACAGAAACTTGTTCCAAATATCAATAGGGATCCACCGGGGCTCTGAATTTGGAACCAGCATAGACTGCTGCAGCACCAAGTTCCTCCTCAATCCTAAGAAGCTGCAACACAGATGAAGAGGTATAACTGTAATCACTGCAATGTTCTAAATTATGAAGTTACCATATTCAGCTATATTAATCGACAAAGATTTAGAGATTTGCAGTTTTACCTGGTTGTACTTAGCAAGCCTTTCGGATCTGCAAGGAGCTCCCGTCTTGATCTGACCCTGTTAAACAATAACATAACATGATTAAATCATATACGCTCCAACAAAGAAGGTAAAAAGTTTCCAAAATTTCGACGCAAATTATTTGGCAATTGCACTTATGAGAAAAAGATTAAAAAAACATGACATGGTTGGAAAAAAGCAAATGATGACTTACAGTTGCTAACCCAACTGAGAGATCAGCAATGAAGGTATCCTCAGTTTCTCCACTACAATAAACAAGTAACGCGTTGGAGTAAACAGGCAGAAAATGAGTATTAGAAATGAGAACAAAATGAGAATTATAGGAAAACAATGGATGTTCAATACCTTCGGTGGCTAGCCATGACACCCCAGCCAGCTTGCTTAGACATTTTCACAGCTTCGATGCTTTCAGTTACACTACCAATTTGATTCACCTATCGATAGACATTTTAAAAAATTCCCATCAGATTCAAAAGGGAATAAAAAAAATGGTTAGTTAAGATGGAACTTATTATGATCCTCTAGCCATTAAAAATAAGGCAAAAGCTAATTTACCTTCAACAAAAGTGCATTGCAAGACTTCTCCTTAATTGCTTTTTCCACGCGCTAAAACGGATAGAATAGTGTTAAAAACAAAAGGATGCATGTTTATGGAAAACATACCTAGCAAATATTAAATTAATATAAAACATACCTTTGGGTTGGTAACAAGGAGATCATCACCAACAATCTGTACTTGCTGGCCAATTTCAGCTGTTAATTTCGAATAGTGCTCCCAGTCATCCTGATCAAATGGATCCTCAATGGACACAATCGGGTAATCTGACACAAATGACTTGTACACATTCTTTAAGCTGTCCCCTGAAATTTTCTCTGATCCATCGTTGTTCTGCAACAAGGTAGTCAGTGATGTAGTTAGCGTGTTTACCAATGTAATATATATCTAAAGGAATAGAAATGAAGAACTTCAGGAAAAAGTTCAAAAGCTGTTCACCTCTTCCTTAAAATTCAAGTCATATGTTTTTCGCTCGTTATTATAAAACTCGGAGGCAGCAACGTCCATCCCAATTACAACCTGTAAAGACAGAAACTAATCAGTCACATTTATTAAGATACTAAGTCAGATTCAGTGGATGAATATTCAACCTTTCCGGTATAACCCGCTTTCGCAATGGCAGTCTTCAGAAGCTCGAGTCCTTCTTTGTTATCCTATATAGAACACGGAACAACAAGAGAAATAAATATTTTGAATGCACGTTTGGATTATCGCGTTCAAATCCAAATATGCAAATAATAAATGAGCCTGCTACCAAGTTTTTAAATATGCAAACAATAAATGAGCCTGCTACCATGGTTTTAAAAAACGGTTTGTTGCCGTGAAAACGGCCGCGATAAAACGGTATCGGAAGGTCCCGATACCAATACTAATATTCACCGTTTTTGTGATAAAGACAAATTGTGGTTAATTCACACCATGACAACCGCAATCGGTATCAGAACACATGTATCGACCGAAAACGCAAAAGCCTTTACGTAACCGTTATTTATAACCTTGACTGCCATTAATTGCAAGAAATCAAATCATTAACTACATTTAGGTAACACGTAGATCACAAATACCAAAAGAAGAGCATAAGAACCTGGATATTAGGAGCAAAGCCGCCTTCATCACCGACGTTAGTAGCATCTTGTCCGTACTTCTTTTTAATCACAGCCTGTAAGGCAAAACAGCATATTAATTGATGACACTAAATAAATAAAAAGTTCCTCTCATTTAGTTTTCTCTAAAGCAAATTATAAAAAGGAGATTAACCTTCAGATGATGGTATACTTCTACACCCATCTTCATTGCTTCTTTGAAAGAAGATGCCCCAACAGGGAGAATCATAAATTCCTATATAGCAGGCAGAAGCATAAATATTATAAAATATATCCAATTCAATTCACATATTATATAAGATAGATTTTACCTGCATTGCAAGCTTATTTCCTGCATGTGAACCTCCATTGATAACATTGAATGCAGGTACAGGCAGTATCAAAGTCTTGTTTCCAGCTAGATTGGCAATATGCTGAAATGTTTTTGAAATTATACCAAAGAAATCCATGAAGAACACAAGCTAAACAAGATGCAAACTATTGTTCCTGAAAGTGACATGATACCACACATACCTTGTACAGTGGAAGTTTCTTTGCTAAAGCACCAGCTTTACAAACAGCGAGCGACACTGCCAAAATAGCATTGGCTCCGAGCTGAAAATTTCAAGATTGTGGAAACTTGATCGGCATAAATTGAATGGCCATTATAATTATAGTCTCCAAAAAAGCATCGACGAGAAATAAGCAAAAGGAATCATAAAGATACCTTCTGCTTGCACCATCCCCACTCATTAACAGTTCCATCAAGTTGTTGTACCATAAAATTGTCAATTTCAGTCTGCTTGGTTGGGTCCTATGAACAAATGATACAACATAATCAGTCACCTACTAAAAACATGATTTAAAATTAAAAACAGTACGACATAGGTTCTCCATGTAGCCCAATGTTATAGATGCACAATACCTTGCCAATCAGAGCAGGTGCTATAATTGCATTCACATTCTCAACAGCCTATACCAAGACAAATTTGGAATCATATTATCACCTCCAATTAATTCAGGAAAACAAACAAAAATAGTCGGTAAATTTTAAAAGGAAATCCATTATTCTTTCTTAAAACAGAAATATAAAAGAAATTATAAATACACCAATGTGGTAAAAAAAATCAAGTAGCATGTACCTTGAGAACACCTTTCCCAAGGTAGTCTGAACCTCCATCCCTCAATTCCAAAGCTTCATAGACACCTTTTACAACAAAGGAAAACCACAATTCACTTTAAAACCAGATGAAAATTTACAATCAATTAAACACAAAAGCTATGTAGCACATAACCTCATACATCAGATGCAATGCTGAAAAATAGACACCAGTAATAATTTGGGAAACAGAAATTGATTAAATGTAACAACATTTGTCGATATTATACCAGTACTAGCGTCCAGACGGGCACGGCGGTTGTCCGCTTTTTTAATGCACACACGTAAAAATTTAAATGATATTTTTTATCTAATATTAATTTTAAATAGAAGTTAAGTAGGAAATCAATAGTAAGAAGATAATAGTAGGAAGTCAATAGTAGGAAGTTAATAGTAGAAAATTATGTAGGAAGTTAATGAAAGTTATTGAGTAAGTTATACATTAAAGTAAAGGTAAAATTGGTAGAGAAATATGTTACACCAAAATACCATGTTTTGACTTTATATATGTTATAGATTACATCGGCCGGACGCATTCAATAATCTAAGGTGTCAATCCCGTATTGTACACAAGTCACATGAATCATGTATATTTGTTAGAATTAGAAACAACAAAACCTTACTTCAAGTTCAACATTCCTTTCTATTTTCTTTCAACACAAACAACAATTACTACAAAAATGCAGCAAATCCAACCATTCCTCAAATCACGCAAAGAGTTCAAAAAAATCAACACAAACACACAATGGAAGCCTAATTTATCTTCTATAAACAAACATGAATCGTTTACAATCAATAAACATCAGTAAAACATAAAAACAACTACGAAGCATGTAGCCTCATATGCTTGTAATAATTTGAGAGAAAAAAAAAGTGATTAAACATGTGCCAGTATTACATGGGACATGTCACATGCATTCAACAAACCTAAAAAGTGTCAATCCCACATAGTACACAAGTCACACCAATCATGTATGTTTGTTGGAATTAGAAACAACTAAACATAACTTTAAATTCAACATTCCTTTCTATTTTCTTCCAACACAAACAACAATTTACTAAAAAAACGCATACAAAAATGCACTAAATACAAACATTCCTCAAATCACGCAAACAGTGGAATAAAATCAACACAAACAAACAAAATCAAAGCCAAATCTCAACCTGTTGAAGCACCACTAGGAACAGCAGCTCTAGCGAAAGTTTTATCACTGAGAGTAACATCAACCTAACCATAACAAAACCAAAATCAGAATCCATAGATAACTAAACAAGTTCCTAAAAACGAATAAAAAACACACCGAAACGTCGTTTTAATTTTCCTTCATTTTCCCGCTCATTTTCTCAGCTTCGAAACAGAAAAAGGAAAAGGAAAACTCACTTCGACAGTTGGATTTCCACGGCTGTCGAAGATCTGACGAGCTTTGATGAACTGAATCGCTACCATTGTTGAGTCGATAACCGAAATGTGAGAATCGAATTTTTTGAAAATTTTCGGTGTTGCTGTGATTTTTTCCTGACCCTTTTTTCTCGAGAAAGTGAAAATGATCGGGTGCGCGTGTGGAAGTATGATATATATAGGTAGTTGGCACGTGGCAGTTAGTTAAAGGGTGTTGAATTTGGAACGTTGGTCGTGGAAAAAGAAAGATGAATCAACGGTGGATATGAGTTTTGTTGGTGTTATATCATGAGACTCTTGTTTTGGTGCGGGTGGGTCCACCACCACGAAGCACATCGGTAAGAATATGCTCATATGCATTTCATTTACTGGGTGCCACGGATTGAAACCTGTGTCTTGTGTATGTGGGTTTTACATTTTTTTTTTTTTATAATTGTATTATCAATAAATTGGGAAGATATGTGAAAAATTGTTTCTGTCACCTCCCTCAGTGAATAGTTAACCTTCTTTAATTCGCAAATCAAGTTCTCTCTTATTTTAAATCGTCTCCCTCAACCTCATACAGGTATCATAATTCATTTTCTTATTAGCAACCTCATGCAGATATCATAATTTATTTTCAACCAATTTATTTTATCTTAGTAAATGTTGGTTAATGTCTATAATGGTTATGGTTCTTGTTTATTTTGTTTCTTATTTTATAGTGTGAAACCGTTGAACCCTCACCACCACCACTATTGATGCAAAATAATGAAGTAAACAATGATGAAGAAAATGATAAATAAATAAAAGTTGGAGAAGATTCAACATTAATTACATCTAATGATCTTAATATTGCACCTGAGATTCAGGTAACATCAAACATATTAACCTAGATATTGGACTTGGAAATATTTTTACGAAAGTAGGATCAAGAGTTAAGTGTAATTAGTGTAATGTATCATATGTTGTTGATTCACATAGAATTGGAACTAATAACTTGAAATGCCATATGTTGCACCAATGTAAGAAGTTTTCTAATGAGTCTCTTGATCGCATTTAATAGGCTATTGTTCTTCAACAATTGAAAAAAGAAGATGAAAATGGATCTGATAGTGTTCTCAGTAGTGTCCATTTTGATGTTGAGGCATGTAAGAAAGTTTTAGATAAGACGATAATTGTTGATGAGTTACCTTTTAAGCTTGTTGAGGGAGAGAGATTTCTTTATTTTATGAGTGTGTCTAGCATAAACTCTCAGCTCCTAAAAGGATTACAATTTCTAGAGATTGATTTGTACACGAGTGAGAAACATATGTTAAAAAGTGTGTGAAATAAATCAAATTAATTCTCTTACAATGATTGTTGGACATTTGTGTAAAATTTGAGTTATCTTTGTCTTATTATACATTTCATTTATCAAGATTGGAAAATTCATAAAAGAACTCTTAATTTATGTCCAATTCTAAATCACAAAGAATTGACCATGGGCAAAAAAAAATTAAAAATGTTTGCAGAAATGGATAATAGGTAAAGTTTCACCATTGCGATTGATATTACTAGATCCAATGATGTCGTTATCACTTACTAGAAAAATATAATGGATGATTGAAATTCACATCCATTGAAATGGGAATATATGCATGTTCACTTTTGTGTATATATTCTAAATCTTGTGGTTCAAGATGGACTAAAAGACTATCGTTCTTCAATTAGTAAAATTAGGAATACTGTTAGATATGTATGTGCATCTTCACGTCGTGCGAATATATTTAAAACTTGCATTAAGGAAGCTAGGTTACAAGAAAATTATATTGTTCAGTTGGATGTTCCACTAGGTGGGACTCCATATACATTATGCTATAAATTGTATTGAAGTTTCAGAAGGCATTTAAGAGATTGAGTGAGAAATGTGATGTTTTAGTGTTGATTCAAGGTGATATTCCAAATAATGAGGATTTGGATAATGCATAATGTTTTGTTAGTTTTTTGAAAATATATTTTGACATCACAAAGAAGGTGCCATGCTCGACGTTTATAATCTCTTCTCAATATTTCAATGAACACATTATGATGCTGACTATATTTAAGGGGTGAACAAAATTAAAAAGTCCAGACAACTTGCTTAGAAAGATGGTTCAAAATACCCTAAACCCCGAAACTTATATAAAAATATTCAATCAATAATTAAGGTGTCATTACGATAACCATCCAAAAACTCGTCAATATATTTGACAACATGCAATAGAAAATTACATCAAAACAACTTCAAGTTAGTTTTTACAAAATAAAGTAACTTTAAACCACATAATTCAACATCAACTCAAAAAAACTCCTTGTTCCCGATGTTATAAAATTATAGCACTAAAACCATTAAATTGCGATAAACGGTAGATAAATCGAAGAATAGTTCCAACAAGTCATCGTCCATACACAACAACAATTGTACTTCTGATTATCTATAAGATGTCTGTGGTGGACAATATTAAGCAAATGGGTGCGAAATAAACTTCGATATAAAATAGTGTAAAGAATGCAAAGGTAAATAACAAACAACATATCATACAGTTAATACACAATTAACATCATCAAAATCTCACACCAATTATACAATGATATGTACATATATGTGTTGCACCCCAAAATTTGCCTAACCTTTTTCTTACTTGGTTTATGTTTCATTGCATTAGCATATCATTGTTCTAGCATTCACATATTGCATAGTCATATTGCCTTTTACAGGGGATCAGGAAAGGTGTGCATAGCCAATTGAGGTTATCAAAGGTTCAAGGCCTAATCAAGAGATTATATTCAAGTCATCAAGTGGTTATCATCATCAGAAGCAAGCCTAAGTCCTTTAAGAAAGGCAAGCAAGTGAATGTGATTCAACTTCTAGCAATAGAAGCCTATCTAGAGGTCTTATTCAAGCTTGAGAGGTCACCAAAGTCATCAGAAAGTGGGTTGTGTTCTTGAGAAGTTTGGATGCTGGTATGTGGTTCATCTCCTAACTTGGGGGGGCCAGTTGAAGACCATCAGTGGGTTGTGAAGCCTTGATCATGGATAGGGTATGTGGATAGAGCTCATGGAGTGCCTTGAGGGTCATGGTAGAGTTTATTCAAGTGTTTATGCCAAGTGTGGAAAGTCATAGTTGAAGGTGTTGCAATTAGGGTTTTTGTCTGGTCAACCCTAAGTCAACTGTACAATTGGAGGAGATTAAGACTCAATTCTAAGTCTTTGTGATCATGGAAGGTTGTGTTGAGATACATGAGGTGATATTCCAAGATCAATCCAAGAAGAATTCAAAGTGTGAGGAGTTACTAAACTAGGGTTCTCAATGGAAAATCCCCTATTTAGTGCCTGGCTTCAAGACCACTTATCTCAAGACACAAGTTTCATCGCAACTTTTGGCCAACATGGAACTTGTAGAGCATGTGCTTAGCTTTAATTTGAGTACTAGAAGTCCTTGATTGGATTTATAGAACTCAAGTTATGATCCAGACAAGTTACATGTCATCAGATGAATGTGAAATTTATCTGTGAAAGTCAACCAACTTCCAAGGAACTTTTGACCTAGAAGGATGTTTCTCCTCAACTTTTGTCCAACATGAAAGTTGTAGGTATTGGTCTTAGCTTTCCAAAATGTACTAGAAGTCTTTCATCTGATTTGTAGAGCTTAAGTTATGAGGTTTACAAGTCAGGGGTGTTTAGGGAAAGTGAGATTATAGGTCATTTTCACTATCTTCACACTCCAAATGAAGTTTTGTCCAACACAAAACTTGCTCAAAATGGGATTTTAAGGTCAACCATGTATCCATGAGGCATTGATTTGTCTTAGAACAAGAGTTGGTTTGAAGGAATTTGACAAAAGGCGTTTTAAAAAGATTAAAAGAGAAAAAATCCAAAATAAATCACAATGGTTCAAAACTTCACAAGTTTATGCATTTTCTGATTGGAAATGACATTTTAAAGAGATTGGAGATTTTACATTTGGGGTTTGAGGCCTAATTCATGGACATTGTGTGGATTACTTAGAATGGAAGTAACATAATCAATCTTGACCATAAGATCAATTCAAGCACTCAATCTGAGCCATTCACATCCGAGGAGTGTTGTGCAAGCTATTGAAGCAAAGAGCAAGTTGAAACTGAGCCAGTACAGGCGAGTTCCATAGTTGAACTTTGGAGAAAATTGAGATTTTGGATTAAGCAATTTGGGCCAGGATTGGACCATGTTATGATCCAAATGCATTCTATTTAAGTTCATAATCGTGTTCAGATTTTTTTTTGGAAGAAATTGGGTGAAGAAACGGTTGTGGCAGTTAGAGCTTCAAGCACCAAAAGTGGAAATCGTGTTTTGATTTCAAGGCCATTTCAAGGAGAATTAAGCTTTTCTATAGCACCAGGGATCATCAAGGAAGGAATCTGCATAGTTTGGCACAAAGAATCACACTCCAACACATCCAATTTCAAGATTCAGTTCAGGTTGGTAAACTTCAAAATTCCTCTCATTCTAGGCTGATTTAGAGTGAATTAGAACTGTGGTTAGGATGTAGATGGAACATAGATTGATTTAAGATCAGAATCTGGAAGTTTAGAGATGATTTAGGTTATGGTGCCATTTCTGTTTGGATTGATATCTGGCTGTTCTTGGAGAGTTAATGGAAACTGAATAGCTTAGGATGATCCCTGGAAGATGAGGAAGAGATCTGTGGCTTTAATTTGGAGTTTGATGATGATCAATGTTTTGGTGAATTTTCTGTTCATCTTCGTGTTTCAAGATTCATGAAGAATTAGCAAGTTTTGATGAGAGATTCGTGATCCTCGTGTTTTTTTAGAAGAACCGTACCATTTTCATTCGTTTTGGTGAAGATTTGAGGTTTATCACTGTAGAACCTCGCCGGAGAAGACGACCGGAGGTCTTCTCCGACCACCACGCCTGTTCCCTCCCAGTTGTAGGTTTGAATGAAGACGATGAGCCAGAGCCATTAGATCTAGGTTTTCGCTTGACTAAGTCTCCAGATCGTACGCATGTGATTCATTATGAGACTTGGACCATTGACCAACCAAAACGCAGGCGTTTCATTAATCCTTGCTGGCAGTGATGTGGCGCGCGCGTGTTCCTTGGATGCGTAGACCAGTAATCAGATCCTAGGGCTCTAGCATTTTCTTGGCTTTATATTTTTGTTAATTCAGTTTTCAATTTTCTTTAATTGTTTTTATCTTCTTTAATTCATATTAAATTGAATAATGATCAGAAAAATATAACAAAAATATGAGAATGCACCTGATTTAATTCCTGATTTTTTGATGCCCTTGGATTTTATTTTTGTGCAATTTCCAATTTATTTGCTATTTTCCCATTTTCTCTAATTCTTTTAATTTGGCATTTTAAGCTTGCTATTTGCTGATTTTTGTACTCCTTTTTGGTAGAGAATTAGGACTTGATAATTTCCTGGATAGTTGTAGACTCATTGATGAGATTGTAGGATTTTTATCCTAATTTTTAGACAACTCTAAGTTCTGTTTTGGAGTAGATTTTTAGAGGCTTCTCCTTTTGGACCTTCATTTGATACCTTTTGGTTTAGGATTTCTTTAGTGCCCTTAAACATTGATTTAGGATATGATCCTTTTACCCTATGTTCCCAATACCTTTAGGATCCCTTATAAAAATTCATAGATTTTTAGAGGTTGATTTAGTATTTTAATTAGATTTAATACTTAGGCAGTTTTTAGGGTGCTTCTAACATAGTGCTTCCCTTAGTTGAACTTCAAAAGAGACCATTAGCTCATGATAAGTTTCCAAATATTTTTTGATGGTTTAGTAGGCATGTTGATGCTCCTGTAGACTTAATTGTAAGTCTTAAATTGGTGTTTTAGTTCCCTTTTAGAGGTTTGCTTTTAGAGCTTGTAGAATTAGGGTTTTTAGAGCCTTTAGGAGTTTCTTCCTTTTTCATAAGTATGGTTTGCTTTAGTTTGCATCCCATTTCCCATCCAATGATGCAAGGTTCCTTTGTGGGAGCCTATTCCCTCCTTTGGAAGGACTAAAGGCCTATCACAAAAGGTAAAACCTTTGAGGATATCAATCTTAGATGAGTGGTTGAGTGCCATGATGGATTCCCTTGGTTTCCATCATGCTTCTCCTCATCATGCAATGATCTTTGTGTTGATTATCATCTCTTGGTGGAGCAAGTTGAAGCTTGAAGGTGAAGGCCTTATCCCTTTTTCTCTTGAAGGATAAATTAGACATGAAGACAACTACAGACTGTTGGGCTGCTTTACTGATAGAAGACTGCTTTGCTGTTGAGCTGTTGGCTTGCTATTTTGTTTGCTGTGTTTGTTGATTGACTGTATTTTTGTGACTGTTTGTTTGGTGTGTTGCATTAGAATAGGCTTTCATGTAGTTGGTTTAGGGCTAAATGCATTGAAAGTTTGAGCCTGGCTCCCTTTGCTTGTCTACGTTAGAGGTTGAGTTTATCTCCCTCTGCTTGTCTGTTACTGTTTGGCTTTGCTTGTTGGCTGAAGGTTGAGTTTGTCTCCCTTGCCTGTGTATTGTGTTGTTTTTGCTTGTTTGCTCTAGAAGTTGAGTTTTGCTCCTTCTGCTTGTATTGTTGCATTGCATGGATTTTACTTACAGATATTTCTTTTAGTTTATTCTTTTGTTGTTGCTTTCCTTTGCCATGTTTCCCTAGGGACTCTAGCTTCTCTTGTTCAAGAGAAGTTATGACATACATTAGGGTTCTAACCATGCATGATAACATTAGATAGTTCCCTCCTAACCTCAATCATAGGATCAACTTTGCATGACAACTTTAGGATTGGATCAGTTCCCCTTTGGTGCGTCCTTTCTCTTCTCATCTTCAAACATCTTTAAAACACTTAATAAAGATTGACGCGTGTTGTACGCTACGAGCCTTAAGCACTTGAGAAAGGGTTGTTGGAGAGCTTCTTTTCAACAACTTGGGTGTTTAGCATGGTACCCTTTGGGTGACATGCGACGCATTCACTCTTAAGTCCAAGTCTTTAGTGCAACATGAGTTACAAACAAAACTCAAAACACTTCTTTAAAAGACTTCAAAAACAAAGATCAAACTTCTTTTTGTCCCTTGGGACCTTTAATCCTTGGAAACCATTTTCATAAGGAGATTTTTGTTAACTCTCGGTTCTACCGCAAATGGTAAAAGCCTAAGTCTCCGACGAGCGAGCTGTACACCAACTGCTAGAACCGTTTGTTAACCCTACTCGGGTAAAACTTTTTAATCTAATCCCGTAATCCGTAGTATCCCGAACTACGTTTGCTCTGATCTTTCACGCTGGCGCTTGCGCGAAAATAAGGTGCCGGCATGACAGAAGAGTCGCCACCTTTCGTTATTTATCCCTCAGAGCGGGAAAGGAAACGATCGGAAAAACCTGACAAAAAAGGGTAAGACAAGGTCATCGCAACCATTGTCTGGGTTCGGGAGTCGGTTACGCAAGGGGAAGGTATTAGCACCCCTCACGTCCGTCGTACTCGACGGGATCCTCGCTTGTTTGTTTACTTGGACGGGTTGGTTATAATCTATCTACCTATCAAGGCTGGCTGAAAAAGAAAAGAAAAATGACTCGGCAAAGCGTCACACTTTATGCCTACGTATTCTCATCAGAGAATGAGAAATCAGAGTCAACGTAGTTCGGCCTACGAAGGATTGTGGGGGAAGGTAGCTCGCCAAGACTTCGCCATCTTGTGCCTACGTACTCTCAACAGGCATGAGAGATCAGAGCTCACGTAGTTCGGGAAACTACGGTTTATTTCCTGTTATTACGAAAGAAGTGTTTTTTATTGTGTTTGCGATTTCAACCGCACTAGAGACTATGACCTGAGAGTGAATGCGTCGCATGTCACCCAAAGGGTACCATACTAAACATCCAGACTGTGGAAAAGAAGCTCTCCCACAATCCTTTCTCAGATAGCTTAAGGCTCGTAACGTACGAAAGAAATCATTCATGATTACTGTATCTTGAACTGTTTTGAGATGAGAAGAGAACATGCCCAACTAGGAGGGAGACTATCAAGTCCTACTGTTATCATGCCATGGATTCATCCTATGGTTGAGGTTTGAACGGGGAACTCCTAGAAGTTGTCATGCATAGGTTTCAACCTAAGATTCTATCATCAAATCCTTATCAAAGGAAATGAGAGTCCTAAGGGATCATGTCAATGATACACCAAAACAGACAAAGCATCAGCTTAACAGTAAAATGCATGCAATGCAAGTGAGGGAGGAAATGTGTGTGGGGCTTCAGCCTCCACAAGCTCGTCTCGACCTCAAGCCAGTCATGAAATAACACTAATCATACTGAAAAATAAACAACATGCTATCAAGCAATAAACAGTAAACTGCAATCATACAGATAAAAGAAATGAAATACCATCAAGCAAACAAACCACGTGGGCAAGGGAGCTGGGCTCTACCGAATACCCGCAAGCAAAGCCACACAATAACAATACAAGCAGAGGGAGCAACTCAACCTCTAATGCAATCATGCTCCTAGATTCTACTTATTCTAGATGGACTTAATCTAATGCAACAGACAAATCAAGCAAAACAAACAATACAGAAAAGAAAACAGAAGAAAGCTTCAGCTCCTCCAGCAGCAAACCAGTCTTCAGACTTCAATCATCAACTGCTTTCCAGGTATCAACCCTACAACATGAGTATCAACTCATCTTCTCCCTTTAAGCTTCAGCTTCTTTGACCAGCTCCACCTTCAGGCTTCACCATCTTCAGGGATCTTCAAGTATCAACTTGATCTTCATGCTCTTCAAGCTTCAGCTGGAATGGCAGTCTTCAAGGATTCATCCTCTTCAACCATCTTCAATGAAGTCTTCATCTTCATGCTCAAGCTCTGACAGCTCTCAAAACAAAATCAAACAGAGAAAAATCACTATTTGATAAGCTGGGGGATATTGAACTGCTTATCTGATCACCAAAGGTGACCTGTAAGGGTTCAATATCAAATGAAGGGTTCCCTCAAAAGTTCTACCTCCTAGGTATAGCACTAATCCCTCCAAAGGAGAGAGGTGTATACCCTGGAAGGACTTTGAATCACAGGGAGGAATGGATGTGAAGAATACTATCCATGTTTGAGAAAGAAGTTTATCTAACTAAGCTCTATCCTGATCCTATCCCTAAAACAAAAGCAAAACATAAGACTAAAGCCTCCAAGCTCAACTTCAATCTTCAAATGCTTCTCAATGCTCCTTAATGCTCCATCAAGCTCCACAAGGCCAACCAAGCACAAAAGAAAGCAAAACAAGCAAGCACCCAAAATACAATGCCCACAAGGCAACACACATACTAACCATACATTCAAAAATCAATTAAAAATACTAAAATACTATATAATATTCTGGTAAAATTCTAGGGGATTCTATACATACCTACCCTTAACCCATATATTCCCCATACTCTAATCTTGGCCTAAAAACCAAAAACAAAATTGTTAAGTCTACTTATGTTGAATAAAACCCTAATTTTGAGTTACTCTAATCTCACCTGATTAAACTAATCAAATTTTGACCTAAAAATCATGAATTAAATCCTATAGGGACTATGATTCAATATCTAACTATGCCAAAAAGAATGGCTCAAAAAGCCTAAGGGAAGGTCCTAAAAGAAATTCTACAAAATTGAGTATCAAACTAACCATATTTAAGAGCTATTTAAAAGAATAACATACTAAAAATATTAAAAGGAAATAAAATGCCAATTTTATTTATTGATATTTTTCTAGACAAAATTATGAACATGTAGAAAAAACAAGCATTAAAAAACAATCAATTTTCTATTTTATATGATTTATTGAAAATGCAAGCAAATAAAAGAAATGGAAATAAAAGAAATGAATTAAAATGGGGGAGGGGGTGTCAAACTTAATTGCGCCCAGTTCAATTCCCAGATGGGCCAGGGATGGGGGGTGCCATTAGCGAATACCCTAGGCCCATATGCGCTCAGAAGAATAATTAAAAACTGAAAGAAAAAAGATAAATCTGCGGTGCAATTAGTAATCTTTTAACGTTCAAAATTGGATTGGGCCAATGGTGGGGGTGTGAGTATCAAAGGATTTACTGAGCCCAGGATTCATTATTAAATGAAACGGCAACGTTTTGCTTAAGTCTTCCCTCCGTTTCTGAAATTAAATTGGAGCCATTGGATGAGATGATTAGGTCAATTATCCAGGAGTGATCCAACGGCTAATGGATCGTCTTCTCCAAACACATGCTAGGGTTTTCAGTTTTCATTTTCACGCGCGAGTTTTCTCTCCCATCGTTCTCCCTGGTTCCTTGATGAAATTCAAAAATTCCAAAAGCAAAGATAATCCATTTCTCTCCAAGAACACGATGGTGTCTATAGTTTTCATTAAAACCTCGCATATCTCTCTAACAGAATGCACGAAAACTAGGGTTCCACCATACTTCTCTGTGATCAACTCGGTTAGAACTCACATCTAATGGTATGAACTTGTTCTACACACTGCCCTAATCAATCTATGCCATCACATATCAATCAATACACACTAAACAGCTTGCTCTTAAGATTGAAAGAAAATGGGGTCTGCTATGGAACTCCATGAAACTCTCTCAAACCTTCAGAAATTGATCATCTATCATGGCATGCTAATCCTACACCTAAGAACCTAATTGAATGTACATAATTATGGAGATATGAGGAAGAACACCAACCTGTCAAATGATGATGGTGAGTGCTGTTAGAGATGGCTTCAAGCCTTGTAATTGATGCAAAACACTCCTCTAATGGTGGATATGGTTCTGTTTGCAAGAATCTTGAGGAAGAGAGCTTGTAGATGAAGAAATGGAAGCTTGCTTGATTTTGAAGAAACTTTGAAATGGCACTTTCTCTCTCACTTTCTCCAATGGATTCACCAACCTTGACCAACCTTAATCTCATGGTGATTCACTCTTTAAATAACAACCAATGGAAGAGTCTAGATTCATCTAGAAAGCCCTAGAAAATCATGGAAAATCTCATGTAGTGATATGTGGTATTATCTCCTTTCATGCATTAAGCCTTGTCATTTTGTGTCAAAATCTCCTTACAAGAGATATTGGGATTGAATGAGTGAAAAAACAAGCTTGGTTTTGCCTTATGTGAAGATTTGCAAAGGTTCCTTAATATGCAAGCATGAACTTTACAAAGTAAACCCCATGTTAAGACCTCAAATCAAAAATCTATTTGAACCATTGTTTTTAAAATGATGTTTGGATTCAAAATGACATATTGGATGACCTATTTTGGATTTGTAGATCTCCCAAACCAATTTCCAACTTGGATCCATTTAAGTTATAAGTCATTTTTAGGTCATTTTTAACCAATCTTGTAAATCCTTGCTACAAGCTTTTTCAACAACTCATGACCACTTTTATAGGCTTAAAATCCCATTTTGAACAGCTTTGATGTTTTGAGTTTTTTCATTTGAGGCTTGGAAATAGGAGATATGGCCTTTGCTTAAAATGACCTATAATTACCAAATGACCAAAATACCCCTGTCTTGTTCAAACCATAAGTTGAGTTCTACAAATCCTATTGTTCGCTGTGTTTTCTGGCGAACAACCTCTGGTTAACCAATTGTAAACCCATAATTTCGACAAGATTAAAATTCAGGCTTTAAGGTCATCTTTGTCGAAGGATAGCATCAGGAGGAGAATCCAAGAATTACTGACAAGGTTTTAAAGTTTCATTGTTTCGACAGAAATAGATATAATGTTCTGGCAGAATAGTTTGGAGAGTGTGTGACTGAGGGCTTCGACAGAAGAAGTTTGTTAAAAAAAGATAAGGTTTGGCAAGTGCTGAAGAGTTTTTCTCCTTTAAAAGGGTTTCGACAGTTTTGAAGAGTTACAAGGTTTCGTCACCAAGGAAGAGATTCAAATTCAAAGGTTGTAACCTTTGGCAGTTGGACACATGGAGGTTTCAGAGAAGAAATTTACATGCAGGCTGACACTTGTCGTTTAGTTATAGTTTTTCCGTTCTAAGCAGTTATTTTGTTTATGTATAAATAGGATAGTTTGTGGTTAGAATGTGTGTGTGAAAATTTGTACAAAATTCCTGTAAAAGCTCTAAGTACCCAGTGTGAGAGAAAATGAGTCTAGTATTTGGAACAATGTACGTTTAAACACCAGTTATATTTCAAAGTCATTTTAAATTACTTGTTTATTCTTCAAGTCCATGTCATTTTAAATTTCATTTACTTTTTTGCAAGTTTTTAGCCTTTCGACATTTCTTTGTTCTTGTTTAAACTTTTAACCTTATTTCATCTTTAAGTTCAAACTTTCGTTACTTGCAAAATCAAAGTCCTTAATACTTTGACAATATTGATAAAACAAACCGCAAATTAGTCACCAAAAGTCTAAGAGTATTTCGACAGAACCAAATGCACATGTATCCCAGGACTTGTATGGTTGGTCCTGCAAGTAACCCAACTTTCTGAAGAAATTGGTTAACCAGAGGTTGTTCGCCAGAAAACACAGCGAACAAATTGGCACGCCCAGTGGGACCAGTGCATTTGATAAAATCTAATAGAAATTTTTAGACAGATTGTTCCTTGCTACGTTGTATGATTCTTAGAAGCGGTAAATTAGCCGTAACCGACGTAGAGAGACCAAAGAGAACAAGAAGAAGAAACATGGCTAACTTGCCAAATGCTTCAAATATTTCTGACGAAACCATTCCAGTTTCCAATCCTATCCCTTCGTCAGGAACAATACCAGTGTCTGGCCCTGTTTTAGAACAGAATAGGCCTCCTTTGGGGGATTCCATACCAACGGGTTCAGGATCCCAGAATGCGCCTAGTTCTTCCACCATGGGACACGCCAGACCCTTGGGAACCCCTCCCCCTGGAGGAAATGCATTCTGGCCATATCTGAATTATTCTCAGCCTTTGGCTGGGAGAGAACAACCGTACGGAATGCCAACTTCAATGATGGCAAGCCTACATAATTCGTCACCATTATTCTCTGATGCCATGGTTCAAGTGTCATCACCATTGCAAGGATCAGGATATGGTGGAAATGGAAATAGAATGAATCAAATTCCACCAGGTTTCCATATGCCCGCTATGACAAACCATTCTGCACAAGTAATCCGTCAACAGATGGATGAAAGCAATCATGATATGGTGCAGGCTTTGACACAACAAATGGGAGACGTGTTCAATCCCTTAATACAAAACACTACCCAAACAAACCAAATATTGGCAGAACAGATGGCACGCATTGCTGATTTTTTTGGAGTCCCACAAGCACAACAAAGAATGCAATTAAACCAGAATCCTGCCAATAGGGCTGTCGAAGAGGAACTCACTATAAACCAAAGGCCCTTAGGGAACCCTCAGGAAAATCCCAGGGGGCAAGAGGTGATGGTCGAACAGCCTAATGTAGAAGAGCCTATTCGACAGGAACCAAGAAGGATAATAGTCCAGAGAAACCAAAATGCTGACGAAGTGTTACAGCAGAGAATGCGTTACAATAACATGCCTGTCGAAAATAATATTGCCACCATGGTGGAGAGAATAATGGCACAAAACGGAGTAAACGTAGGATTACAAAGGCCTAGTTATACTTCCCCCTTGTCTGAATTTATCTTACAACAAGAGTTACCACCAAGGTGGAAAGTCCCCAAATTCACAAAATTTTCAGGGGATACTAGTGAATCCACCATAGAACACGTGGCACGTTACTTGATAGAAGCGGGAGAGATTGCTAATAACGAGAACTTAAGGATGAAATATTTCCCAAGTTCTTTGACAAAAAACGCTTTCACTTGGTTTACGTCACTTCCTCCAACTTCAATTTTTACTTGGACCCAATTAGAGAGATTGTTCCATGAACAATTTTATATGGGACAAACCAAGATAAGTTTGAAAGAGTTGGCAAGTGTCAAAAGAAAATTTTCTGAACCCATAGATGACTATTTGAATAGGTTTAGATTATTAAAAGCCAGATGCTTTACGCAAGTGCCGGAACAAGAACTAGTCGAAATGGCTGCAGGGGGTCTTGATTATTCCATAAGGAAAAAATTGGATACCCAATATCTGAGAGACATGGCACAGTTGGCAGACAGAGTAAGGCAGATAGAAAGACTAAAAAATGAGAAATTTAGATCAAATAAAAACAAGAAGGAAAGAGTGGCCTATGTAGGAATAGTTCAAGATGATTACGACGAAAACGAACCAGTCATTTTCGACCAGCAAGAAATTGATCTTGCAGAATTAAAGCAAGGCCCTCCATATTCTTGTAAAGTTTTAGCCCCGTCGAATGGAAAAAGTCCAGTCGAAATGGAAAAGAATGACAGGTTCCCTAAAAGAACCTATACATTCGACATCACCAAGTGTGATGAGATATTTGATTTACTAGTCAAAGATGGTCAGTTAATAAAACCAGCAGGCACTAAAGAGCCTCCTATAGACCAACAGAAAAAGAGAGGTTTTTGCAAATACCATAATTTCTTGGGTCATAAAACTTCTCAATGTTACCTTTTCAGGGATCTTGTCCAAAATGCAATCCAAAATGGAAGGTTGAAGTTTGGAGACAAAGGCAAGCAGCAGATGAAGATTGACTCCAATCCCATGCAGATTGTGGAGGCAAATTATGCTGAGCCAGAAATGGTAAACATGGTCGAAATGGAGATCATGGCAGAAGAAAATTCTGAAATGGTAGGAGTTACTGAAAGCTTCGACACCAACTTCACCATGATAGAAGCTGCTGAAGGTTTCGACACCCATGTCAATGTGGTGGAAGAAGGTGATAATTCTGCTGGCCAGGCTGAGGCAAAAGAAGTCAAAATTTCTGAAGACTTCGACAGTGAGAATGCCACTAAGACCACTGAAGGTTTCAACGGAAGAAATGCAGTCAAAGTGGGAAGAAGCTTCAACAAGAAAAACTGTGAAAGAGATGCTGACCAAGAGGAGATTAAAACACCAGGGACTGATGACAATTCCCTCACTGTCAAACAAATGAACAGTGATACCACCAAAAATGAAGAACATCCTGTCGAAAGGGTTGCACATTGCTGCAAATACATCTATAAGGGCTTACACCCAAAAGGCAATGTTAGTCAGTCAAAGGAGGACATCCCAGAGGAAATCATGCTAGTCGAAAAAATGAACAAATTGAAAATTACAACTGAACAGAGTGCTGGGATTCATATGGTGGAAATCACTCAAAAGGGAGGACCAGACATCGACAAGGGAAAGAAGCGTCAAGAGGAGCATCAGAAGCTGGTTTACCCAGAAGAGAACGAGAGTCTGGTTGAATTCATCCAGAGGTGTCAAAGGAAGAATGCAGAAGTCATGCTTTGCCCAAGATGCAGTGCTGTGTTCGACAAGAAAGCAGCTGATGACTTAGAAGCAGCAGTAAAGACCCAGAGGAAAAGAAATTGGGGAACAATCCCACCAACCAGAAACGAAAGATTCGACCCAAGAAGAGGGGAGCATCACAGTCAAGGGGTCGGAGAAAGACGTTTCAACACTTACAAACCATCCAACAGGCCAAATGATGACAAATGGGTTCAGCCTATAAGGGATGTCCAAGGTCAGAAGAGATGGAAGAGTTTTGAAGTGAACAGGGGTCCTTCCATGGAAGTTAAAAAGGAGGCAAAGCCAAAATACGTCTCTGAAAACTACAAAGGGAAGAATCCTATGTCCAGATCCCAATGGAGAAGATTCCAAAGGCAGAAGAAAATTGAAAAGAAAACTGTAGAATACCAAAAGGTTGGGCAGAAGGAAGCTGAATCAAGCAAATGTGTGCAGATTACGAACAAGGGAATGCCCCTGGCAGAAAAAGAAATCATTCAGAAGAATAGATCTGGTGACACCACAGAGGTGCAGAAAACAAACAATAGAATGCCAGTGGACGAAGAAGTCACAGATGAATTTGGTTCAGAATCAGATGCTTCTTTCGACGTAACTTGCAATGTGGTTTCTGTACTGCCCAGAGACTTCGACAGGATAATGGAAGTCGAAGACGAAGAGGATGACATGATGGATGATAGCATAAGCTTGAAGCCTGTATGCTACTACATAATGAACAATGGCTGTGTCGAAGAGCAAAACGCCTTCTTCGAAAAGCCAGATGATGCAATGAAGGCTCACTTAAAGCCTCTCTTCATAAAAGGAAAGGTAGAGGGTGTAGGTGTCAACAAAATTCTGATAGATGGCGGAGCAGCTGTAAATTTAATTCCTCATTACATGATAAGGAGAATTGGAAAAGATGACTCCGACACTAAGCCTCACAATATGGTGTTGTCCAACTATGAAGGTAAAGTGGGAACAACACTGGGAGTAATACAATTGAACTTGACTGTAGGATCCATCACCAGGCCTACAATGTTTGTGGTGATAGCATCAAAAGCAAATTACAACTTGCTGTTGGGAAGAGAATGGATCCATGGGATTGGGGCTGTGCCATCCTCCATGCATCAAAGAATAGCAATCTGGAGGCCAGATGGGATTGTCGAAAACATTGAAGCAGATCAGAGTTACTTCACAGCTGATGTGAACAATATCACTAGTCGTAACTTCGACAAGAACCTAGCCCATATAGCACCATGCAATCCTGCGGCTTTCGACCTGACAGCTTCCGACAACGCTTACTGTTCCATGTACCTCCATCCTACACATGGTTTCCAGTGGGATAAAGAAATAATTGGGGAAACAAATTACACTTGGGGAACTGCCCATGTCAACCCAACTGGATGGGGAAGTGAATTCAGTGAAAATGACTGAAGTTTCAGCAATGGAAAGGATTTCGGCTTATATAGCCGAAAAACAACACAAAGACTGCTTCGCATGAGGCAGAATATGAAGCCTTAATTGTTGGACTTGAAATCTTGTTGGAACTGGGGGCAACAGAGGTCGAAATAATGGGTGACTCTGAATTGGTGATAAAACAATTGACGAAAGAGTACAAATGTGTCAAAGAAAATTTGATCATGTACTTTGTGATAGCCAACAGACTCCTCAAGAGATTCGACAGTGTAGTTTTTAGACACATCCCCAGATTAGAAAATCAGGAAGCAAATGACTTGGCCCAGCTGGCTTCAGGGTATAAAGTGTCGAAAGAAAATCTGTTGAAGTTTGTCGAAGTGAGAGGAAAAGTTTTATCTACTAAGCTGTCCCCATCTGATTTGGACACAATAAGATTGGGATATGGTGATCAAGAAAACTTTGAGATTTTCAATGTGGGTAATCTAGAGGATGGAGATTGGAGAAAACCCATTAAAGATTATTTGCAAAATCCAAATCAAACAGTCGAAAGGAAGATAAAGTACAGAGCCTTAAGTTATGTGCTCTTTGGAAATGAACTGTTTAAAAAGACTGCAGAAGGAGTTCTACTAAAATGCCTTGGAGAGACTGAAGCGTACATAGCTTTGTCGAATGTACACAGTGGTGCATGTGGTGCCCACCAAGCAGGACATAAAATGAAATGGCTATTATTTCGACAAGGAATGTATTGGCCAACCATGTTGAAAGATTGTGTCGAATTCGCAAAGGGTTGTCAGGAATGTCAAATCCATGCAGGCATACCTCATGTGCCAGCAAGTGAGTTACATTCTATTATAAAGCCTTGGCCATTCAGAGGTTGGGCTTTAGATTTGATTGGTGAGATTCGACCAGCTTCTTCAAAAGGGCAGAAGTACATTTTAGTAGGAGTAGACTATGTCACTAAATGGATTGAAGCCATACCTTTGACAAATGTAGATCAGGAAGCAGTCATAGATTTCATCCAGAAACACATAGTGTATAGATTTGGAATACCAGAGACTATAACCACTGATCAAGGATCTGTGTTTACTGGCAGAAATATGCAAGCATTTGCAAGAGAGACGGGTTTTAAGTTGTTGACTTCGACACCTTATTATGCCCAAGCAAATGGCCAGGTCGAAGCAGCCAACAAAGTGGTGATAAACCTGATAAAGAAACATGTGGGTAAAAAACCCAGAAATTGGCATAAGACCCTGGATCGAATCCTTTGGGCTTGTCGAACCTCTCCTAAGGAAGCAACTAACTCCACCCCATTTAAATTAACCTATGGACATGATGCAGTATTGCCTGTCGAAATCTGTTTACAGTCAATACGAATTCAAAGACATCATGAGATTCCATCTGAAATCTATTGGAGTATGATGATGGATGAATTGGTTGATTTAGACGAAGAAAGGTTGCGTGCTTTAGAATTAATAAGAAGGCAGAAAGAGAGAGTTGAAAAGTTTTATAACAAAAAAGTAAAATTCAAAGCCTTTTTAGTAAATGATTTAGTCTGGAAAGTGATCTTGCCCATGGAGAAGAAAGACAGAGTGATGGGAAAATGGTCCCCTAAGTGGGAAGGACCTTTCAAAATTTTAAGAGTTTTTTCCAATGGTGCATACGAAGTCGAAGAAATAGAAAAAGATAGAAGAGTGATGAAAATAAATGGGAAGTACTTAAAAAAGTATAAACCAACACTGCACGAAATAAAAATAAGAACAAACTAAATTACAAAGGTCACTTCGACAGCAAAAGACATTTCTCCTTTGATAGTCGAAAATATCTTTGCTGGGGGGCAATTTGTAAACCCATAATTTCGACAAGATTAAAATTCAGGCTTTAAGGTCATCTTTGTCGAAGGATAGCATCAGGAGGAGAATCCAAGAATTACTGACAAGGTTTTAAAGTTTCATTGTTTCGACAGAAATAGATATAATGTTCTGGCAGAATAGTTTGGAGAGTGTGTGACTGAGGGCTTCGACAGAAGAAGTTTGTTAAAAAAAGATAAGGTTTGGCAAGTGCTGAAGAGTTTTTCTCCTTTAAAAGGGTTTCGACAGTTTTGAAGAGTTACAAGGTTTCGTCACCAAGGAAGAGATTCAAATTCAAAGGTTGTAACCTTTGGCAGTTGGACACATGGAGGTTTCAGAGAAGAAATTTACATGCAGGCTGACACTTGTCGTTTAGTTATAGTTTTTCCGTTCTAAGCAGTTATTTTGTTTATGTATAAATAGGATAGTTTGTGGTTAGAATGTGTGTGTGAAAATTTGTACAAAATTCCTGTAAAAGCTCTAAGTACCCAGTGTGAGAGAAAATGAGTCTAGTATTTGGAACAATGTACGTTTAAACACCAGTTATATTTCAAAGTCATTTTAAATTACTTGTTTATTCTTCAAGTCCATGTCATTTTAAATTTCATTTACTTTTTTGCAAGTTTTTAGCCTTTCGACATTTCTTTGTTCTTGTTTAAACTTTTAACCTTATTTCATCTTTAAGTTCAAACTTTCGTTACTTGCAAAATCAAAGTCCTTAATACTTTGACAATATTGATAAAACAAACCGCAAATTAGTCACCAAAAGTCTAAGAGTATTTCGACAGAACCAAATGCACATGTATCCCAGGACTTGTATGGTTGGTCCTGCAAGTAACCCAACTTTCTGAAGAAATTGGTTAACCAGAGGTTGTTCGCCAGAAAACACAGCGAACACCAATTTCTTCAGAAAGTTGGGTTACTTGCAGGACCAACCATACAAGTCCTGGGATACATGTGCATTTGGTTCTGTCGAAATACTCTTAGACTTTTGGTGACTAATTTGCGGTTTGTTTTATCAATATTGTCAAAGTATTAAGGACTTTGATTTTGCAAGTAACGAAAGTTTGAACTTAAAGGTGAAATAAGGTTAAAAGTTTAAACAAGAACAAAGAAATGTCGAAAGGCTAAAAACTTGCAAAAAAGTAAATGAAATTTAAAATGACATGGACTTGAAGAATAAACAAGTAATTTAAAATGACTTTGAAATATAACTGGTGTTTAAACGTACATTGTTCCAAATACTAGACTCATTTTCTCTCACACTGGGTACTTAGAGCTTTTACAGGAATTTTGTACAAATTTTCACACACACATTCTAACCACAAACTATCCTATTTATACACAAACAAAATAACTGCTTAGAACGGAAAAACTATAACTAAACGACAAGTGTCAGCCTGCATGTAAATTTCTTCTCTGAAACCTCCATGTGTCCAACTGCCAAAGGTTACAACCTTTGAATTTGAATCTCTTCCTTGGTGACGAAACCTTGTAAACTCTTCAAACTGTCGAAACCCTTTTAAAGGAGAAAAACTCTTCAGCACTTGCCAAACCTTATCTTTTTTTAACAAACTTCTTCTGTCGAAGCCCTCAGTCACACACTCTCCAAACTATTCTGCCAGAACATTATATCTATTTCTGTCGAAACAATGAAACTTTAAAACCTTGTCAGTAATTCTTGGATTCTCCTCCTGATGCTATCCTTCGACAAAGATGACCTTAAAGCCTGAATTTTAATCTTGTCGAAATTATGGGTTTACAAATTGCCCCCCAGCAAAGATATTTTCGACTATCAAAGGAGAAATGTCTTTTGCTGTCGAAGTGACCTTTGTAATTTAGTTTGTTCTTATTTTTATTTCGTGCAGTGTTGGTTTATACTTTTTTAAGTACTTCCCATTTATTTTCATCACTCTTCTATCTTTTTCTATTTCTTCGACTTCGTATGCACCATTGGAAAAAACTCTTAAAATTTTGAAAGGTCCTTCCCACTTAGGGGACCATTTTCCCATCACTCTGTCTTTCTTCTCCATGGGCAAGATCACTTTCCAGACTAAATCATTTACTAAAAAGGCTTTGAATTTACTTTTTTGTTATAAAACTTTTCAACTCTCTCTTTCTGCCTTCTTATTAATTCTAAAGCACGCAACCTTTCTTCGTCTAAATCAACCAATTCATCCATCATCATACTCCAATAGATTTCAGATGGAATCTCATGATGTCTTTGAATTCGTATTGACTGTAAACAGATTTCGACAGGCAAATACTGCATCATGTCCATAGGTTAATTTAAATGGGGTGGAGTTAGTTGCTTCCTTAGGAGAGGTTCGACAAGCCCAAAGGATTTGATCCAGGGTCTTATGCCAATTTCTGGGTTTTTTACCCACATGTTTCTTTATCAGGTTTATCACCACTTTGTTGGCTGCTTCGACCTGGCCATTTGCTTGGGCATAATAAGGTGTCCGAAGTCAACAACTTAAAACCTGTCTCTCTTGCAAATGCTTGCATATTTCTGCCAGTAAACACAGATCCTTGATCAGTGGTTATAGTCTCTGGTATTCCAAATCTATACACTATGTGTTTCTGGATGAAATCTATGACTGCTTCCTGATCTACATTTGTCAAAGGTATGGCTTCAATCCATTTAGTGACATAGTCTACTCCTACTAAAATGTACTTCTGCCCTTTTGAAGAAGCTGGTCGAATCTCACCAATCAAATCTAAAGCCCAACCTCTGAATGGCCAAGGCTTTATAATAGAATGTAACTCACTTGCTGGCACATGAGGTATGCCTGCATGGATTTGACATTCCTGACAACCCTTTGCGAATTCGACACAATCTTTCAACATGGTTGGCCAATACATTCCTTGTCGAAATAATAGCCATTTCATTTTATGTCCTGCTTGGTGGGCACCACATGCACCACTGTGTACATTCGACAAAGCTATGTACGCTTCAGTCTCTCCAAGGCATTTTAGTAGAACTCCTTCTGCAGTCTTTTTAAACAGTTCATTTCCAAAGAGCACATAACTTAAGGCTCTGTACTTTATCTTCCTTTCGACTGTTTGATTTGGATTTTGCAAAATAATCTTTAATGGGTTTTCTCCAATCTCCATCCTCTAGATTACCCACATTGAAAATCTCAAAGTTTTCTTGATCACCATATCCCAATCTTATTGTGTCCAAATCAGATGGGGACAGCTTAGTAGATAAAACTTTTCCTCTCACTTCGACAAACTTCAACAGATTTTCTTTCGACACTTTATACCCTGAAGCCAGCTGGGCCAAGTCATTTGCTTCCTGATTTTCTAATCTGGGGATGTGTCTAAAAACTACACTGTCGAATCTCTTGAGGAGTCTGTTGGTTATCACAAAGTACATGATCAAATTTTCTTTGACACATTTGTACTCTTTCGTCAGTTGTTTTATCACCAATTCAGAGTCACCCATTATTTCGACCTCTGTTGCCCCCCGTTCCAACAAGATTTCAAGTCCAACAATTAAGGCTTCATATTCTGCCTCATTGTTTGAACAGAATTCTTCTATTTTGTACTTGAACTTTGTTGGAACTTTATTGGGAGAAATAATTAACACCCCAACACCTGTTCCATTTTTATGACTGGAACCATCAAAATATAACCTCCAAGGCTCTTTTTCGACATAATTTGTCTCCTCTCCAAGTATGGAGTGGTCAGCTATAAAGTCAGCAACTACTTGCCCTTTAACAGCTTTTAGAGGCATATATTTTAAAGAATATTCAGTTAAGGCTAAAGCCCATTTTCCAATTCGACTATGTAAAATAGACTTAGACAACATATGCTTTATTACGTCGAAATGAGAAGATATATGTACATCGACGGGTTTTATATAATGCTTTAATTTCATACAAGAGAAATATACACATAAACATAATTTCTCTATCATGCTATACCTAGTTTCAGCATCATTCAAGACCCTGCTGAGATAGTAAATGGCTCTTTCGACGCCATGTTCATCTTCTTGACAAAGCATACTTCCTAATGTTCTGTCAGATGCTGATATGTAGAGCCTCATGCTTCTTTTTCGGCAAGGAGATATTAGGACTGGGGGATTTGCCAAATACTCCTTGATCTTGTCGAAAGCAGCTTGTTGCTCTTGCCCCCAAGTGAAACCCTCCTTCTTCAGTCGAAGCAAGGGTGAGAAGGCCTGAGTCTTTCCACTAAGGTTGGAGATAAATCTTCTGAGGAAGTTGATTTTCCCTAGTAGAGACTGCAATTCCTTCTTTGTCGATGGCGCTTTTGCTTCCATTATTGCTTTAGCTTTGTTTTCATTGATTTCAATCCCCTTTTTGTGGACCACAAAGCCTAAGAAATCCCCAGCCTGCACACCAAAAGCACATTTAAGAGGATTCATTTTCAAACCAAACTTCCTCATCCTTTCAAAGGACTGTCGAAGATGGTTAATATGGTCGAAGCCTGAAGCAGATTTAATCACAATGTCATCTATATAAATTTGCATAAACGTTTCAATGAAATCGTGAAAAATAGAATTCATAGCCCTTTGGTAAGTAGCTCCAGCATTTTTCAAACCAAAGGGCATTACTACCCATTCATATGTTCCTATTGCTCCTGGACAACGAAAAGCTGTTTTTGGAACGTCTTCTTCAGCAATAAAAATCTGGTTATAACCAGAATAGCCATCAAGCATACTTAAATACTCATGGCCTGCTGCAGAATCTACTAGCATTTCTGCTACTGGCATAGGATACTCATCCTTAGGGGTGGCTGAGTTTAGATCTCTAAAATCAATACACACCCTTAGTGTGCCATTTTTCTTAATCACAGGAACAATATTAGCAATCCATTCGACATACCTTGTTGTACGGATGAATTTGCATTTTAGAAGTCTTTCGACCTCTTCTTTGATCTTCGACAGAATTTCAGGTGCAAAGCGTCTGGGGGTCTGTTTTATTGGCTTCTTCCCTTCCAGAATTGGCAACTTCAATTCCACCAAACTTCTGTCTAAACCAGGCATTTCGTCATAATCCCATGCGAAGCAGTCTTTAAACTCATTCAGCAGCTGGATTATTTCGATTCTGAGTTGAGGATTCAACTTGGCACTGATGTAAGTGGGCCTTTTCTCTGCCCCCAGTCCTAGATTAATCTCCTCTAAGGGATCCTGTGCCACCATTTTCATATTGGTGGAGGTTGGATCCTTTTCGAACCCCAAAGGTTCGTCATCATAAATGGCATCAAGTCTTTGGTTCTGCCATTCACCATTTGAGTCTTCTTCAAAACTCTGATTTGCATGTTGCTCCTCAATATTTTCTTGAGGGTGTTGTCCTTCGACAACCTGAGTGCTGGCTTCGACAGCCATATTTCTTACTTCAGCCTCAAGGGCCGCTTTGTGTTGTTTTTCGGCTATATAAGCCGAAATCCTTTCCATTGCTGAAACTTCAGTCATTTTCACTGAATTCACTTCCCCATCCAGTTGGGTTGACATGGGCAGTTCCCCAAGTGTAATTTGTTTCCCCAATTATTTCTTTATCCCACTGGAAACCATGTGTAGGATGGAGGTACATGGAACAGTAAGCGTTGTCGGAAGCTGTCAGGTCGAAAGCCGCAGGATTGCATGGTGCTATATGGGCTAGGTTCTTGTCGAAGTTACGACTAGTGATATTGTTCACATCAGCTGTGAAGTAACTCTGATCTGCTTCAATGTTTTCGACAATCCCATCTGGCCTCCAGATTGCTATTCTTTGATGCATGGAGGATGGCACAGCCCCAATCCCATGGATCCATTCTCTTCCCAACAGCAAGTTGTAATTTGCTTTTGATGCTATCACCACAAACATTGTAGGCCTGGTGATGGATCCTACAGTCAAGTTCAATTGTATTACTCCCAGTGTTGTTCCCACTTTACCTTCATAGTTGGACAACACCATATTGTGAGGCTTAGTGTCGGAGTCATCTTTTCCAATTCTCCTTATCATGTAATGAGGAATTAAATTTACAGCTGCTCCGCCATCTATCAGAATTTTGTTGACACCTACACCTTCTACCTTTCCTTTTATGAAGAGAGGCTTTAAGTGAGCCTTCATTGCATCATCTGGCTTTTCGAAGAAGGCATTTTGCTCTTCGACACAGCCATTGTTCATTATGTAGTAGCATACAGGCTTCAAGCTTATGCTATCATCTATCATGTCATCCTCTTCGTCTTCGACTTCCATTATCCTGTCGAAGTCTCTGGGCAGTACAGAAACCACATTGCAAGTTACGTCGAAAGAAGCATCTGATTCTGAACCAAATTCATCTGTGACTTCTTCGTCCACTGGCATTCTATTGTTTGTTTTCTGCACCTCTGTGGTGTCACCAGATCTATTCTTCTGAATGATTTCTTTTTCTGCCAGGGGCATTCCCTTGTTCGTAATCTGCACACATTTGCTTGATTCAGCTTCCTTCTGCCCAACCTTTTGGTATTCTACAGTTTTCTTTTCAATTTTCTTCTGCCTTTGGAATCTTCTCCATTGGGATCTGGACATAGGATTCTTCCCTTTGTAGTTTTCAGAGACGTATTTTGGCTTTGCCTCCTTTTTAACTTCCATGGAAGGACCCCTGTTCACTTCAAAACTCTTCCATCTCTTCTGACCTTGGACATCCCTTATAGGCTGAACCCATTTGTCATCATTTGGCCTGTTGGATGGTTTGTAAGTGTTGAAACGTCTTTCTCCGACCCCTTGACTGTGATGCTCCCCTCTTCTTGGGTCGAATCTTTCGTTTCTGGTTGGTGGGACTGTTCCCCAATTTCTTTTCCTCTGGGTCTTTTCTGCTGCTTCTAAGTCATCAGCTGCTTTCTTGTCGAACACAGCACTGCATCTTGGGCAAAGCATGACTTCTGCATTCTTCCTTTGACACCTCTGGATGAATTCAACCAGACTCTCGTTCTCTTCTGGGTAAACCAGCTTCTGATGCTCCTCTTGACGCTTCTTTCCCTTGTCGATGTCTGGTCCTCCCTTTTGAGTGATTTCCACCATATGAATCCCAGCACTCTGTTCAGTTGTAATTTTCAATTTGTTCATTTTTTCGACTAGCATGATTTCCTCTGGGATGTCCTCCTTTGACTGACTAACATTGCCTTTTGGGTGTAAGCCCTTATAGATGTATTTGCAGCAATGTGCAACCCTTTCGACAGGATGTTCTTCATTTTTGGTGGTATCACTGTTCATTTGTTTGACAGTGAGGGAATTGTCATCAGTCCCTGGTGTTTTAATCTCCTCTTGGTCAGCATCTCTTTCACAGTTTTTCTTGTTGAAGCTTCTTCCCACTTTGACTGCATTTCTTCCGTTGAAACCTTCAGTGGTCTTAGTGGCATTCTCACTGTCGAAGTCTTCAGAAATTTTGACTTCTTTTGCCTCAGCCTGGCCAGCAGAATTATCACCTTCTTCCACCACATTGACATGGGTGTCGAAACCTTCAGCAGCTTCTATCATGGTGAAGTTGGTGTCGAAGCTTTCAGTAACTCCTACCATTTCAGAATTTTCTTCTGCCATGATCTCCATTTCGACCACGTTTACCATTTCTGGCTCAGCATAATTTGCCTCCACAATCTGCATGGGATTGGAGTCAATCTTCATCTGCTGCTTGCCTTTGTCTCCAAACCTCAACCTTCCATTTTGGATTGCATTTTGGACAAGATCCCTGAAAAGGTAACATTGAGAAGTTTTATGACCCAAGAAATTATGGTATTTGCAAAAACCTCTCTTTTTCTGTTGGTCTATAGGAGGCTCTTTAGTGCCTGCTGGTTTTATTAACTGACCATCTTTGACTAGTAAATCAAATATCTCATCACACTTGGTGATGTCGAATGTATAGGTTCTTTTAGGGAACCTGTCATTCTTTTCCATTTCGACTGGACTTTTTCCATTCGACGGGGCTAAAACTTTACAAGAATATGGAGGGCCTTGCTTTAATTCTGCAAGATCAATTTCTTGCTGGTCGAAAATGACTGGTTCGTTTTCGTCGTAATCATCTTGAACTATTCCTACATAGGCCACTCTTTCCTTCTTGTTTTTATTTGATCTAAATTTCTCATTTTTTAGTCTTTCTATCTGCCTTACTCTGTCTGCCAACTGTGCCATGTCTCTCAGATATTGGGTATCCAATTTTTTCCTTATGGAATAATCAAGACCCCCTGCAGCCATTTCGACTAGTTCTTGTTCCGGCACTTGCGTAAAGCATCTGGCTTTTAATAATCTAAACCTATTCAAATAGTCATCTATGGGTTCAGAAAATTTTCTTTTGACACTTGCCAACTCTTTCAAACTTATCTTGGTTTGTCCCATATAAAATTGTTCATGGAACAATCTCTCTAATTGGGTCCAAGTAAAAATTGAAGTTGGAGGAAGTGACGTAAACCAAGTGAAAGCGTTTTTTGTCAAAGAACTTGGGAAATATTTCATCCTTAAGTTCTCGTTATTAGCAATCTCTCCCGCTTCTATCAAGTAACGTGCCACGTGTTCTATGGTGGATTCACTAGTATCCCCTGAAAATTTTGTGAATTTGGGGACTTTCCACCTTGGTGGTAACTCTTGTTGTAAGATAAATTCAGACAAGGGGGAAGTATAACTAGGCCTTTGTAATCCTACGTTTACTCCGTTTTGTGCCATTATTCTCTCCACCATGGTGGCAATATTATTTTCGACAGGCATGTTATTGTAACGCATTCTCTGCTGTAACACTTCGTCAGCATTTTGGTTTCTCTGGACTATTATCCTTCTTGGTTCCTGTCGAATAGGCTCTTCTACATTAGGCTGTTCGACCATCACCTCTTGCCCCCTGGGATTTTCCTGAGGGTTCCCTAAGGGCCTTTGGTTTATAGTGAGTTCCTCTTCGACAGCCCTATTGGCAGGATTCTGGTTTAATTGCATTCTTTGTTGTGCTTGTGGGACTCCAAAAAAATCAGCAATGCGTGCCATCTGTTCTGCCAATATTTGGTTTGTTTGGGTAGTGTTTTGTATTAAGGGATTGAACACGTCTCCCATTTGTTGTGTCAAAGCCTGCACCATATCATGATTGCTTTCATCCATCTGTTGACGGATTACTTGTGCAGAATGGTTTGTCATAGCGGGCATATGGAAACCTGGTGGAATTTGATTCATTCTATTTCCATTTCCACCATATCCTGATCCTTGCAATGGTGATGACACTTGAACCATGGCATCAGAGAATAATGGTGACGAATTATGTAGGCTTGCCATCATTGAAGTTGGCATTCCGTACGGTTGTTCTCTCCCAGCCAAAGGCTGAGAATAATTCAGATATGGCCAGAATGCATTTCCTCCAGGGGGAGGGGTTCCCAAGGGTCTGGCGTGTCCCATGGTGGAAGAACTAGGCGCATTCTGGGATCCTGAACCCGTTGGTATGGAATCCCCCAAAGGAGGCCTATTCTGTTCTAAAACAGGGCCAGACACTGGTATTGTTCCTGACGAAGGGATAGGATTGGAAACTGGAATGGTTTCGTCAGAAATATTTGAAGCATTTGGCAAGTTAGCCATGTTTCTTCTTCTTGTTCTCTTTGGTCTCTCTACGTCGGTTACGGCTAATTTACCGCTTCTAAGAATCATACAACGTAGCAAGGAACAATTTGTCTAAAAATTTCTATTAGATTTTATCAAATGCACTAGTCCCACTGGGTGTGCCAATTTGTTCGCTGTGTTTTCTGGCGAACAACCTCTGGTTAACCAATTTCTTCAGAAAGTTGGGTTACTTGCAGGACCAACCATACAAGTCCTGGGATACATGTGCATTTGGTTCTGTCGAAATACTCTTAGACTTTTGGTGACTAATTTGCGGTTTGTTTTATCAATATTGTCAAAGTATTAAGGACTTTGATTTTGCAAGTAACGAAAGTTTGAACTTAAAGGTGAAATAAGGTTAAAAGTTTAAACAAGAACAAAGAAATGTCGAAAGGCTAAAAACTTGCAAAAAAGTAAATGAAATTTAAAATGACATGGACTTGAAGAATAAACAAGTAATTTAAAATGACTTTGAAATATAACTGGTGTTTAAACGTACATTGTTCCAAATACTAGACTCATTTTCTCTCACACTGGGTACTTAGAGCTTTTACAGGAATTTTGTACAAATTTTCACACACACATTCTAACCACAAACTATCCTATTTATACACAAACAAAATAACTGCTTAGAACGGAAAAACTATAACTAAACGACAAGTGTCAGCCTGCATGTAAATTTCTTCTCTGAAACCTCCATGTGTCCAACTGCCAAAGGTTACAACCTTTGAATTTGAATCTCTTCCTTGGTGACGAAACCTTGTAACTCTTCAAAACTGTCGAAACCCTTTTAAAGGAGAAAAACTCTTCAGCACTTGCCAAACCTTATCTTTTTTTAACAAACTTCTTCTGTCGAAGCCCTCAGTCACACACTCTCCAAACTATTCTGCCAGAACATTATATCTATTTCTGTCGAAACAATGAAACTTTAAAACCTTGTCAGTAATTCTTGGATTCTCCTCCTGATGCTATCCTTCGACAAAGATGACCTTAAAGCCTGAATTTTAATCTTGTCGAAATTATGGGTTTACACCTATCAAGGACTTATAGTACTCTCTAGAAATCTAAGAAGATGCTCTTCAACATTCATGTTGACCAAGAAATCATAGGAATCATCCTACTAGGGAAAAATTTGTCTGCAAGTTGGGTGACTTTCAAGGACCCAAATTCACACACCTCAGATGACCTGTAATTTGTCAAAACCATAACTTGAGCTCTGCATATCCTATCAAGGACTTCTACCACTCAAATTAAATCTAAGAACAAGCTCTACAACATTCATGTTATGGGTAAGATGAGATATCAATCACATCTTGAGCTAAAACTGCCTGGAAGATAGGGATCAAACTAGGGTTTTTTCACTGACAATCCTTGGAAACCCTAACTTAAAACTTCTCAAACTCCTCAATCATGATGAGTTGGTCTAGGAATCATCTTTATAACATCTCCATACATCATTCCATGATCTCATGGCTCTTGGATTGGGTCTCAACCTTCTCCAAATTTTCAGCTGATCTAGGATTGGCCCAATCAAAACCCTAATTCTACCATTCATGGTTGAATCTTCTGAATTCTTGCACAATGACCTCTCTGGGCTTCATGATGGCTTTCAAGACATCTCATAAACTTTCTCAAAGCTTCAAGTTCATTCTCAAAATCTCAGAATCATCTGAGGAGCTCCCACAACTCTCAAGCTATGAAGCACACAACCTTGGTTTCAACCAATTCCTCTGAGGATCTCTTGAACTTTCTGATGAAGGTATCAACTTTCAAACACTTGATGGATGAATAAATGTTGGTCAAATTTTGGGGTGCAACAGCTGCCCCTATTCAAACGGCTTGAACCTGACTGGGTGAGAAGCGAACGGCTCTCAGCCAATCAAGGTGCGAGACGGTTGAATACCGGTAAACCCGAAAATTTGCCAACTGCACGAGCACACGATACTCTGCGGGGAACAAATCTTCGAATAATGCAATACTAGCTGCACGACAACTAGCTGAGGAAATACTGATCTGACATCGCCGTCAGTTATCCACATTAAATTCTTCTGATATTGCCTTCAGACAACCACGACACCCAACATCGTCGCTGGAAGACTAAACCATCTGATATACCCAACATCGCCGCTGGAAGACTGAATCTGACATCGCCGCCGGAAACAAACATCACCCTGAGAGACACTCGACATCGCCGCCGTTCAATTATCATCTCTGCTGGGGATTTAAAGAGTCTGACCTCGCCATCAAACAAACATTCAACCTCGCCGTCGAACAAACATCCAACCTCGCCGCCGGAAACAAACATAGTCTGACCTCGCCGTCAAAACGAACATTCAACCTCGCCGTCGAACAAACATCCAACCTCGCCGCCGGAAACAAACATAGTCTGACCTCGCCGTCAAAACGAACATTCAACCTCGCCGTCGAACAAACATCCAACCTCGCCGCCGGAAGAGATACAACACTGAACAACTCTGACCTGGGGTTCACCCCTGGTAAATGGAACAAAAGGTACACTTGCGTATTTGAGACTAATCCGCTGGGAATGAGAGACTTAACCAAGCATACTCTGATCTTGGGTTCTCCTTCAGAACCATAACGAACATCCAAATATTGTTGCATACTGAGCCCACCGTAGAACTTCAACATTAAAACTATATGGATCCCTGGCCCCTGGCCACTTCCAGCTTCAGCTAGAAAATATCTTTAAGTATTTCTGAAGATAATCATCCTTGGCCTTCAAGGATATAAACTTTGCCCGTCGGCAACTCTGCAGGAGGTATCTTCGACTTCAGTCTAAAGAAATGGTCCTTGGCCTTCAAGGATACATGGATCTGCCTTCAGGCAACTTCGCCTCTGCTATAGAGTATCCGTGACTTCAGTCAGGGATATACTTCGGCCTTCAGTCCGAAAAATGAATCCTAGGTCATTCATGACCTTGGAGATAACCTTGCCTTCAGGCACCTTCGCTTCAGCTTGGGAAATCTGTGACTTCAGTCAAAGAAATGGTATCCTGAGCCATTCATGACTCTACGGGGATTCAAACACTTTGCCTTCAGGCAAAACTCCGCTTCAGCTGGAGAAACGTCTTCGACTTCAGTCAGAAAAAACACTATTCACTCGATCGCAATCAATCATCACCTCAGGATAACTGACTTGGTCTTCAGGCCAACACGGATCACCTTGCACACAAAAGCTGCATCTACAAACTCTTAAACCTTGTCTTCAGACAAACGTTGATTCATCAACAAGGAAATCTGAATCCACAGGAACTTTCTGATATCGCCTTCAGGCGTTTACGAAGTCAATCTTCAGATTAGACATCACTGTTGGAACAAACATATCACACTGCTATTCTCTTGACATCCTGTCAAGTCGTTGCTAAATAAAAGCAAACATGTCGGGTCACCGGACATAATCATCAGGTTAACAACTCTGTTGAGGAGAGAGGAATGAGGGTTCACCCAAACAATCCTGACGACTCACTGGGGAAAAGGAAGAAGGGTTCACCCAAACAACCTTGTAGACTTTGCTGCAGAAAGACGAGAGAGCTCACCCAAACGACTTCAACAACTGCTGGAGAATAACGAAAGAGCTCACTCAGACGATTCCTACCAACTTTACTGTGGAGCAAGTACTTCTGTTCGAGAGCACGGTAACCACCTGGTTCATGCTTCATATGCAAATGCTGGAAAAATGGGCGTAATGCTCCGCCCGAAACGGAATGCTACGCTTTTGAGTAAATGTTATGCAATCATGCAAGGAAATGCCCCAGCAAAATAAAGGTTGGGAAGAGGAACCATCCACTCGGGGAGAGTAACCATTATGCTGAGGAAGAGCTACCCTTCAAGGGAGCTGCATTTTCTGCCGATCTCATCTGGACTTACACTTGAGGATGACGGGCTCCTCCGGAGAACACATCACATCAGGCTGATCAACACACTATCTTCTGCTATACTCTGCATGGGGAAAGCGATAAATGCCCTGAACGGCTCTCTGGGAAGCGACCCTTCTGGGGAACATAGCCTTCAGGCTACAAGACACTCATGTTATTAAGTCCTTAAACTCACGGGGATAAACAAACTTCTGCTTGCTGGACAATCCTTCAGGATCCTCTTGGGGAAACATTTCATCTACCACTCATGGCTGTGCTCGGCTGGGGATATTAATCTACCTGCCTGCTGCTGGGGAAATGCCAACCACCTGCTGGGGAAAAGACCCCTACTCTGTTGGGGATTCCAGGAATTATCCTGGGCAACTCTTGTTAGGGACAAACCGATCGCGACTTGATCAGCTTCCAAGGACCCGGCTCTCTTGGGGCTTCAGGAACCATTCTGGGCGATCTTAGCTGGAGACTCCAAGTATCAATTTGAGTAACCAACTCTGGAGACTGCGCTGGGGTCTTAAGGATCATCTTAAGCAAACGGCCCTGCTGAGGGATTCGAGAATCATCTTGAACTGAAGACTTCGCTGGGGATCTCAAAAATCATCTTGAGCAAGCGACTTCGTTGGGGAGAATGTCGGGAATCATCCCGAGCAACTGATCCTTTGGCGGAACACCTGTAAAACAAGAATGGTAACAACCTAGATCATGTTTCTGATGCATATGCTTCGGTGCCATGCCCCACACGGTGGAAATGTTATGCGTTTATGACAAATGCTATGCGATCATGCACAATGATGCGATCCCGTCAGCAAAATAAATGCCGGAGGGGAGTTCTCCTGTCAAGGAGCAAGAACTACTCAGATAGAGGAATCATCCTGCTGAGGAGAACGTGGACACGCCAATATCAATTGGACTCCGTCTGGGGAATTGATCTTCCGTTGACTGCTGCAGGGAAAACAACTTCAGTTGATCTGCTGCAGGGGAACGAAGCTCTACGAGAACTTGGACCTGCTGAAGGAATGCGATGTCAATCGTGAGAATAAACTGCGGGGCCTTCTCGGCTACTCTTCTGGGGATAACAACTCTGTGGGGAAACAACTTCAGCTGCTCCACACTCCACTGGGGAAAAACCAATCATGATCTGATCAACTTCCAAGGACTCGGCTCTCTTGGACATCTGCAAGCTCGGCTGAGGAAGGAGAAGTCTTTCTGCTTCGCTGGAGAGAGTGCGACTCTGGGGAAATACAGCATCAGCTGTTCAATGCTGCTAGGGAACATCCACTCATGGTCTCAACTGCTTCCAAGGATTCGACTCTCTTGGGGTTTGCGAACTCAGCCGTGGAGAGAGAGATCATTCTACTTCACTGGAGAGTACAACTCTGATGAGGAGTTCTCATTCCGCTGGGGAAGAAGGAATCATCCGACTTCGGGGGAGAGTGCAGCTCTGCAGGGGAATACAACGTCAGCTGTTCCAACACTCTACTGGGGAAGAGGGAATCATCCGACTTCGGGAGAGAATACAGCTTTGGCGGGGAATCTCAATTCCTCTGGAGACTTCAGTCTAGCACCATCAGTTACGGCACACTTCGGCATATGAATAATTTCCTACGAATCCTGCACTTGTGACCCGGTGCTGGGGGAAGAATCTGCTTCGGCGACTTTACTGGGGAAAACACGAGCTTCGGCAACCGAACATTTCTACGAAATTTGCACTTGTGACCCGGTGCTGGGGGAAGAAGACATCATTCTTCGGTGCTTGACTCAGTTGAGGAGGTGACGTTCCTTCGGGACATGTCTGCTTGGGGAAGAGAATCCCCTCCGCGTGGGGAGACATATCAATGCTCACTATCTTGCGTTCAGATTCTGCGGAGGAGAGACTACTGAACACTGCTGGAGAAGGAGGACTTGCCCTGCTTCGGGGATATCAATCCTGGTCTGCTGAGGGTAATCTTGACCCTAATCTGATAAGGGATAAACGACATCTCAATTTGCTGCAGTCTCAAACTGTACAGGGGGAACAACCATCTCAAACTGTACATCTCTGCTGAGAAACAATCCTGGTTTAAGAATGTCAACACAGGGAATACAGGCTACCAATCATGGAGCCAAGCAACAGGTTAGGCTGTAGGATAACAATCCAATGACAACAAGGCTTCTTCAGAAGACCCAGGTTTTGGAAGGGTAATGGCACGACTCCCCGATACTCAATTCTTGCTAGGGTGAACAAACTCATTTGAACAACTTGCCCCAGCGCAATTCAACTTGCCCCAATCCGACTTTTGGGGGGATAATTCATTCTGCACCGAAAGTAGCTGGCCACAAGACAATCTTCGGATGGCTTGCCCCAACACCTGCACAATGGAAGGATTCATCCTCCACTAATCAACTCTCAGCATGGTCGGCTTCAATATCTCTGAAGTAGCTTGCCTCTGAACGAGCGATGAGCGACTCAACATGCTCTGATCGAACACTGGAGGGATCTGCCCTCAAATCGTAAGAATTCTGGATAACTGCCCCTGATTGGGTCTCGAGAAGATTCGCTTTCGACCAACCGCTTCTTGCATAAACTTCCCCATAACCAACTGATGCTCCGGGACTTGTCCTCAGACAAACTGGTTCCAAACTCACTGGAAGTCAATGCCCCAGATTCACAGGGTTTCACAGCACACCATTCTGGTCCAGACCTCTGACGATTCAGTCCTGATTGACTATTCCCTGTTGAAGTTCCTTCATATCAGCTACTAACCTGCAATTAAAATTGTTTATTCACGAATGGTAATTTTAATGTCGTGTTCATGCAAATCTCGAAAAAATGTTGTACTGTCACTCATTTACGTGTCATGCTAGTGAGTGACGAATGAACCAAAGACTTCAAACGTAGTGCTGATGTGATCAGTGAAAAATACAATAAGGATATGATTAGCAAATCATGCAGGAGTCAGGTTACTCAACCTTATCGTAATGCACTTTCAAAATAAACCCTGCCTCAATTAGGTCTTTTAAGGGTTGTATCGTGGTCGGGTTCACGGTTCATGAAACAAAGGATATTTGGCTCAAATTATGATTTGTACCCACCCCTTCTACGTGATGTTCTCCGATCCTAAAGTTCAGTTAACTTAGCTCGAGCGCTCGCCTCTTCGAGAGGTGTGTTGAACATTGGGAACAACTGGTTAAAGAGTTCACAAGGTGTTTCGGAGTGACAGTTACTCCTTTTTCGTTTTCGGCGTCTGTGTCTACACGACTTTGTCCTTGTTCGAGGATTTTTTCTTTTTTATAATCCTTTTTTTGCATTCTTTTGATTCCCTAATTTTTTCCTAGACTGACTCTTCAGAGTTCTTTTCGATTTTTCTTTTGAAGTCCAGCGGGATGCCCTGATTTTTTCCTAAGTATTTGCTTTCTAGCTTTTCTTTTTTACTTAACGGGCTTTCTTATTCCTTTTTTTCTTCTTTTGGAACGAGTCGTGCGACACTGGTTGTCTTGATTGCTCTGAAAGGATTATAACTGTTTCACTCCTGGTTGGTGAGGTTTAACCATTGTGGTTGACGAGGTACGACCTCTGGCGAGGAATATGATGTGATTGGTCCTCGAGGGACAACACTCCTCTATAAGACTTGAACGCTCGATCAAGCTAACTGACAACTACCCTGCCCCGGGTTAAGATGTGAGGGTTAAAAAGTCCGAAAGGAACTCCTACTTCTCGGCTCGAAGTGGTTAACAAGGGATTATCTTCCTTATCTCTCCGGTGTTTAGGGAATTTGAAATAATGCCTTATACGTCATCGGCAAGGTTTTATCTAAAAGCAATACGATCATCGGCTATGAGTATTCAGTTTCGTCATCCTCCCTCCAATCTTTGCTAATCATAGTGATAAAGTGGAGTGAATAAAATGCAAGTGTCAGTGCAATGCAGTAAATGAGTGACAACGACATAACTAATACAGAAAAAATGCATAGTCACTTTATTAATATTACCATTCGAAACATACAATGTTTAACAGCAAGTAGTAACTAACAGAAAAGAAACTACAAATGCAAATGGTAAAAAGTCCGAGGACTGCCAATGCTGAGGACGTCTGCCTGTCTGGATCACTGGCTTCTGGAAATAACCCTCTGAATCTGCGAGCTCAAACAGCTGAGAGGTTGTCACGCACAACCAAAACTCCACCTGGAAAGGAAATACACCCTTGGTCGATCAACTGTTGCACTTTCGCCTGAAAAGCCTTGCAATCTTCAGTTGAATGCCCCGGAGATCCACCATGGTAACCGCACTGAGCATGAGGATTGTACCATGGAGGGTAAGGCTCTGGCACGGGCTTGAGAGCTTTCGGTTCCACCAAAGAATTCTGAATCAACTGTGGAAGAATCTGGTTATACGGCACAGGCACTGGATGGAAAGAAGCATTCCTTCGTTCTAAGTGGTTGCGAGGTCTCTTGTGATCCTGGTGTTGGTATTCCTTCCGCCCAGGAGCAAGAGGTCGTCGTTTCTGAGTGGCAATGGTCCCTTGTTTAGGCGCTTGCGTCCTTGAACTTGATCCAGGTAGAAACTGCGAGCGAAGCGATTCAGTTACCAAAGGTCGCGGGACATATTCAAGATCTTTCTCAGCTTCAGGCAAAGGAGTGGAATCATTCATTTCTTCTGCAGGATACGGGATAAACTTTCCCGATGCTCTCATGCCGCCCGGCACAAGCCTAATTGCCCTTGAGTCAATAAGGTCTTGAATCTTATTCTTGAGAGCCTTACATGTTTCAACATGGTGCCCCGGTGCTCCTGAGTGGAAATCACAACGTGTGCTGAGATCAACGTCTGGTGACACGTCATCTGGTGGATCCGAGGTCCGAAGCTTGAGAACACGGTTCTGAACCAACAGTGGCAACAGCTGGGCATAACTCACAGGTATTGGGTCCACAGCTCTATCAAGTAGCTTCTTCTTTTGATTATAACCTTCAGGGTTATTCTGAGATGCCCGGCGCGGCTGCTGACGAGACAGGTCTCGAGCTTCATGCTGTGTAGAGGATCTATGAGGTCCATTTGGCTTCAGCACAGGTGGCACCGACGGCAATGGAGGAAGCACTTTGGTCTCCACCTGGGGTGCTTGACCACTCTCCTTTTTTAGCATACTTCTCACCACTCCCATGAGAAAGCTCAACTGATTCTGCAGCTGTTGATTCTCTTCTCTGAGTACTTGCTGGTCCAGACGCACTGCCTGTATGTCATTCATGACCTGCCCCAACTGGCTTTGGATTTTCCCCAGTTCAGCTTGTATCTGCTCCATTAGTCTGAGTTGCTCGATTCTGAGTCAAACCTGCAAACACAAGGTTTAGAAGACAAGTCCCGGCTTCTGTCATGCAAGATGAATTATGCTAATGCCATGGGTGTCTGTACGTTTAGGAGATCACCCCTAATTCTGGTGTCAACGTGCCAACATAGTGTCAATGCAGTGATAAGACTGGATCCGTTCATGGAAGAAAATATCTCATATTGCTCGGGACACCAGAATCAGGGTATGAAACGTGCCTGCAGCACAGACACATGCTAATGGAATGCAATCATGAATATGTGAACTAATGCAAAATGCAGCCATGCAATAATATATCCAGGTAACTGCTGTTGCGGAGATTCGGTGTCAACAATCACTGATGAGAAGAAAACCCCGGTGTAAGACCACTGATCTGATCTGCTAAGAATAACCATCTGATAGGACCATATACATAGGATCAAAATTCTGCTCTGTCGAGAACCAATGCCTGATAATAAGGACTTCGGATGTATGATCAAGAAATATCTGCTGATGAAGTCTTCAGACCCCAAATCAAAAATCTGCCCTATCAAGAACAAACATACAGCCGCTGATGAGATCTTCAGACCCCACTCAAAATCTGCTCTATCAAGAACAAACAACATCTGCTGATAAGATCTTCAGACCCCAGAAATATGCTCTATCAAGAACAAACCACTGATGACAATACTCTGATCAAAACCTGCTCTATCAAGGACAGACATACACCTGATGATAAGATCCTCTGATCAAAACCTGCTCCATCAAGAACAGACAAATCTGCAACTGAGAACCCTGGTACTAACATAACTGATTCACTGTCAAGAAAACCAGGTAATCTGAAGGTCTAAGTTTCCTGCAACAAACCCAGCCCGCTCACAGGTATGGACCTAAACTGACTCAAGGTACGGCATCCTATGCGTTCATCAGCGTCACAGACTTTCAAAACTGACGATACGATTCCCAGAAGGAGTGGCATCATCAAGTCTTGAAGAGGCCTCACTTAGCTGAATCACAAATGATCGGTTCCCAGAGTCGACAATCCACCAAACCAGCAACCGTCTCAACCCAAAGGGTTGAAAGTGAAGCCAACCGGATGAACCTCGTCTGAGCGTGGATTTCATGAGACACTAGTGCCTGCAAAGCAAGCACGCGCCCACTAATTTTCACTCTAAGTCTATGGTGCACTCAAGCCTGGGTCTGGCTTCTCACTCATCAGAACTCCCATCCCACAACAGCACAAATAATCATATTATACTGAAAATAAACTGCGGGAAATAAAGTGCGAGAAGTAAAAATGCGATAAATAAACGCAACCCAACAAGTAAACACACAAACGGTAGGATTGACTCTCGCAGGGACGTTGGATCCCAAATGCAGAGGGAAGAGAAAGTCCCCAGCAGAGTCGCCAGCTGGCGCTTGCGCGAAAATAAGGTGCCGGCATGACAGAAGAGTCGCCACCTTTCGTTATTTATCCCTCAGAGCGGGAAAGGAAACGATCGGAAAAACCTGACGAAAAAGGGAAAGACAAGGTCATCGCAACCATTGTCTGGGTTCGGGAGTCGGTTACGCAAGGGGAAGGTATTAGCACCCCTCACATCCGTCGTACTCGACGGGATCCTCGCTTGTTTGTTTACTTGGACGGGTTGGTTATAATCTATCTACCTATCAAGGCTGGCTGAAAAAGAAAAGAAAAATGACTCGGCAAAGCGTCGCACTTTATGCCTACGTATTCTCATCAGAGAATGAGAAATCAGAGTCAACGTAGTTCGGCCTACGAAGGATTGTGGGGGAAGGTAGCTCGCCAAGACTTCGCCATCTTGTGCCTACGTACTCTCAACAGGCATGAGAGATCAGAGCTCACGTAGTTTGGGAAACTACGGTTTATTTCCTGTTATTACGAAAGAAGTGTTTTTTATTGTGTTTGCAATTTCAACCGCACTAGAGACTATGACCTGAGAGTGAATGCGTCGCATGTCACCCAAAGGGTACCATACTAAACATCCAGACTGTGGAAAAGAAGCTCTCCCACAATCCTTTCTCAGATAGCTTAAGACTCGTAACGTACGAAAGAAATCATTCATGATTACTGTATCTTGAACTGTTTTGAGATGAGAAGAGAACAGGCCCAACTAGGAGGGAGACTATCAAGTCCCACTGTTATCATGCCATGGATTCATCCTATGGTTGAGGTTTGAACAGGGAACTCCTAGAAGTTGTCATGCATAGGTTTCAACCTAAGATTCTATCATCAAATCCTTATCAAAGGAAATGAGAGTCCTAAGGGATCATGTCAATGATACACCAAAACAGACAAAGCATCAACTTAACAGTAAAATGCATGCAATGCAAGTGAGGGAGGAAATGCGTGTGGGGCTTCAGCCTCCACAAGCTCGTCTCGACCACAAGCCAGTCATGAAATAACAGTAATCATATTGAAAAATAAACAACATGCTATCAAGCAATAAACAGTAAACTGCAATCATACAGATAAAAGAAATGAAATACCATCAAGCAAACAAACCACGTGGGCAAGGGAGCTGGGCTCTACCGAATACCCGCAAGAAAAGCCACACAATAACAATACAAGCAGAGGGAGCAACTCAACCTCTAATGCAATCATGCTCCTAGATTCTACTTATTCTAGATGGACTTAATCTAATGCAACAGACAAATCAAGCAAAACAAACAATACAGAAAAGAAAACAGAAGAAAGCTTCAGCTCCTCCAGCAGCAACCCAGTCTTCAGACTTCATTCATCAACTGCTTTCCAGGTATCAACCCTACAACATGAGTATCAACTCATCTTCTCCCTTTAAGCTTCAGCTTCTTTGACCAGCTCCACCTTCAGGCTTCACCATCTTCAGGGATCTTCAAGTATCAACTTGATCTTCATGCTCTTCGAGCTTCAGCTGGAATGGCAGTCTTCAAGGATTCATCCTCTTTAACCATCTTCAATGAAGTCTTCATCTTCATGCTCAAGCTCTGACAGCTCTCAAAACAAAATCAAACAGAGAAAAATCACTACTGGATAAGCTGGGGGATATTGAACTGCTTATCTGATCACCAAAGGTGACCTGTAAGGGTTCAATATCAAATGAAGGGTTCCCTCAAAAGTTCTACCTCCTAGGTATAGCACTAATCCCTCCAAAGGAGAGAGGTGTATACCCTGGAAGGACTTTGAATCACAGGGAGGAATGGATGTGAAGAATACTATCCATGTTTGAGAAAGAAGTTTATCTAACTAAGCTCTATCCTGATCCTATCCCTAAAACAAAAGCAAAACCTAAGACTAAAGCCTCCAAGCTCAACTTCAATCTTCAAATGCTTCTCAATTCTCCTTAATGCTCCATTAAGCTCCACAAGGCCAACCAAGCACAAAAGAAAGCAAAACAAGCAAGCACCCAAAATACAATGCCCACAAGGCAACACACATACTAACCATACATTCAAAAATCAATTAAAAATACTAAAATACTATATAATATTCTGGTAAAATTCTAGGGGATTCTATACATACCTACCCTTAACCCATATATTCCCCATACTCTAATCTTGGCCTAAAAACCAAAAACAAAATTGTTAAGTCTACTTATGTTGAATAAAACCCTAATTTTGAGTTACTCTAATCTCACCTGATTAAACTAATCAAATTTTGACCTAAAAATCATGAATTAAATCCTATAGGGACTATGATTCAATATCTAACTATGCCAAAAAGAATGGCTCAAAAAGCCTAAGGGAAGGTCCTAAAAGAAATTCTACAAAATTGAGTATCAAACTAACCATATTTAAGAGCTATTTAAAAGAATAACATACTAAAAATATTAAAAGGAAATAAAATGCCAATTTTATTTATTGATATTTTTCTAGACAAAATTATGAACATGTAGAAAAAACAAGCATTAAAAAACAATCAATTTTCTATTTTATATGATTTATTGAAAATGCAAGCAAATAAAAGAAATGGAAATAAAAGAAATGAATTAAAATGGGGGAGGGGGTGTCAAACTTAATTGCGCCCAGTTCAATTCCCAGATGGGCCAGGGATGGGGGGTGCCATTAGCGAATACCCTAGGCCCATATGCGCTCAGAAGAATAATTAAAAACTGAAAGAAAAAAGATAAATCTGCGGTGCAATTAGTAATCTTTTAACGTTCAAAATTGGATTGGGCCAATGGTGGGGGTGTGAGTATCAAAGGATTTACTGAGCCCAGGATTCATCATTAAATGAAACGGCAACGTTTTGCTTAAGTCTTCCCTCCGTTTCTGAAATTAAATTGGAGCCATTGGATGAGATAATTAGGTCAATTATCCAGGAGTGATCCAACGGCTAATGGATCGTCTTCTCCAAACACATGCTAGGGTTTTCAGTTTTCATTTTCACGCGCGAGTTTTCTCTCCCATCGTTCTCCCTGGTTCCTTGATGAAATTCAAAAATTCCAAAAGCAAAGATAATCCATTTCTCTCCAAGAACACGATGGTGTCTATAGTTTTCATTAAAACCTCGCATATCTCTCTAACAGAATGCACGAAAACTAGGATTCCACCATACTTCTCTGTGATCAACTCGGTTAGAACTCATATCTAATGGTATGAACTTGTTCTACACACTGCCCTAATCAATCTATGCCATCACATATCAATCAATACACACTAAACAACTTGCTCTTAAGATTGAAAGAAAATGGGGTCTGCTATGGAACTCCATGAAACTCTCTCAAACCTTCAGAAATTGATCATCTATCATGGCATGCTAATCCTACACCTAAGAACCTAATTGAATGTACATAATTATGGAGATATGAGGAAGAACACCAACCTGTCAAATGATGATGGTGAGTGCTGTTAGAGATGGCTTCAAGCCTTGTAATTGATGCAAAACACTCCTCTAATGGTGGATATGGTTCTGTTTGCAAGAATCTTGAGGAAGAGAGCTTGTAGATGAAGAAATGGAAGCTTGCTTGATTTTGAAGAAACTTTGAAATGGCACTTTCTCTCTCACTTTCTCCAATGGATTCACCAACCTTGACCAACCTTAATCTCATGGTGATTCACTCTTTAAATAACAACCAATGGAAGTGTCTAGATTCATCTAGAAAGCCCTAGAAAATCATGGAAAATCTCATGTAGTGATATGTGGTATTATCTCCTTTCATGCATTAAGCCTTGTCATTTTGTGTCAAAATCTCCTTACAAGAGATATTGGTATTGAATGAGTGAAAAAACAAGCTTGGTTTTGCCTTATGTGAAGATTTGCAAAGGTTCCTTAATATGCAAGCATGAACTTTACAAAGTAACCCCCATGTTAAGACCTCAAATCAAAAATCTATTTGAACCATTGTTTTTAAAATGATGTTTGGATTCAAAATGACATATTGGATGACCTATTTTGGATTTGTAGATCTCCCAAACCAATTTCCAACTTGGATCCATTTAAGTTATAAGTCATTTTTAGGTCATTTTTAACCAATCTTGTAAATCCTTGCTACAAGCTTTTTCAACAACTCATGACCACTTTTATAGGCTTAAAATCCCATTTTGAACAGCTTTGATGTTTTGAGTTTTTTCATTTGAGGCTTGGAAATAGGAGATATGGCCTTTGCTTAAAATGACCTATAATCACCAAATGACCAAAATACCCCTGTCTTGTTCAAACCATAAGTTGAGTTCTACAAATCCTATAAAGGACTTATAGTACTCTCTAGAAAGCTAAGAAGATGCTCTTCAACATTCATGTTGACCAAGAAATCATAGGAATCATCCTACTAGGGCAAAAGTTGTCTGCAAGTTGGGTGACTTTCAAGGACCCAGATTCACACACCTCAGATGACCTATAATTTGTCAAAACCATAACTTGAGCTCTGCATATCCTATCAAGGACTTCTACCACTAAAATTAAAGCTAAGAACAAGCTATACAACATTCATGTTGTGGGGAAGATGAGATATCAATCACATCTTGAGCTAAAACTGCCTGGAAGATAGGGATCAAACTAGGGTTTTTTCACTGACAATCCTTGGAAACCCTAACTTAAAACTTCTCAAACTCCTCCATCATGATGAGTTGGTCTAGGAATCATCTTTATAACATCTCCATACATCATTCCATGATCTCATGGCTCTTGGATTGGGTCTCAACCTTCTCCAAATTTTCAGCTGATCTAGGGTTGACCTAGTCAAAACCCTAATTCTACCATTCATGGTTGAATCTTCTGAATTCTTGCACAATGACCTCTCTGGGCTTCATGATGGCTTTCAAGACATCTCATAAACTTTCTCAAAGCTTCAAGTTCATTCTCAAAATCTCAGAATCATCTGAGGAGCTCCCACAACTCTCAAGCTATGAAGCACACAACCTTGGTTTCAACCAATTCCTCTGAGGATCTCTTGAACTTTCCGATGAAGGTATCAACTTTCAAACACTTGATGGATGAATAAATGTTGGTCAAATTTTGGGGTGCAACACACGCCGCGTGAAAGTACGTAGGCATGAGATGCGATATCTCGGCGAGCAACCTTCCCCTTTTCACCTGTAGTTAGGCGAACTACGTTGACTCTGATTTCTCGTTTCAGACGGGAATACGTAGGCATAGAACTGCTATGTTCTGCCGAGTCATTTTCTTTTCTTTTTCAGACCAGACTTTTAGCATAGATAGATAAACCAACCTGTCAGATAAACCCAGCAAGCGTGGATCCCATTGAGTACAATGGACGTGAGGGGTGCTAATACCTTCCCCTTGCGTAACCGACTCCCGAACCTAGACATGGTTGTGATGACCTTGTCTTATACCTTTTCGTCAGGTTTTTCCGATCGTTTCCTTTCCCTTTCTGTGGGATAAATAACGAAAGGTGGCGACTCTTCTGTTTTGCCGGCACCTTATTTTCGCGGTAGCAACAGCTGGCGACTCTGCTGGGGACTCTGGTTCCCTATGCGAGTCAATCCTAGTGCTTGCGTGTTTATCTGTTTGGTTTGCATTTATTTATCGCATTTTACTTTCCGCATTTTATTTTCAGTATGATATCATTATTGTGTTGTTGTGGGAGGGAGGCTCTAATGAGTGATAAGCCAGACCCAGGCTTGAGTGGATACCTAACATTAGTTGTGGAAAGTAGTGGGCGCGTGCATGCTTTGCATGTACTAATGTCTCACGAAATCCACGCTCAGACGAGATTCTCCCGGTTGACTTCTTTTCCGACCCTTTGGGCTTGAAGGGTTGTTGGTTTGGAGGGTTGTCGACTCTGGGGACCGATCATTTGTGACTCAGCTAAGTGTGTCCGCTTCAAGAGATGATGATGCCACACCTTTCTGGGTATCGCATCATCATTTCTTGAAAGTCTGTGACGCTGGGAAACGCATAGGATGCCATACCTTGTTTGTGATTAGGTCCATACCTGTGAGCGGGGTCGGGTTATTGCAGGAAACCTTAACCTTCAGATAACCTGGTTTTCTTGACCGTGAATCAATATTGTTGGTATCAGAGGGTTCTTATCATTAGAGATGTGTTCGTTCTCGATAGTGCATAATTATTGGTCCTCTTCAGGGTTTTATTATCAGAGCAGTGTTGTGATTATGTTGAAGCAGAGCCTTGGTCTCCTCAGCAGCACAATCTTGATCCCCTGTTGCATGATTGCATCTTGCATTTTTGCATAATCATTTGCATATCATTAACGTGTGTTTGTGTTGCAGGTGCATATACTATCCCCCGGTTCCGGTAATCTTGCCCTTTGTTTGCTAGCATGGGATCATTGAAGAAGAATATGGCTTATAAGCTCCCTACCCCAAATTTTACTTTGCTGCTTAGTTTGACGGCCTTGGCAGATGATACAGTGAAAGGGGAATTCAGGAAATCTTATGGGAAGTTGCTCAGTCTGGTTCGTAAACCTTCGGTCTATGAGTTGAACGGGTTGTATGCGTTGCTACAGTTCTATGACCCTCCGTTAAGGTGCTTCACTTTTCCGGACTTCATTCTTGCACCTACTTTAGAAGAGTATACTGAGTTGTTGGGTGTACCGGTTAAGACCCAGATGTCGTTCGTTCACATGGATGCTAAGCCTAATCTGGCTAACCTAGTTGTTGCTCTTCATCTGGATGCTTCAGAGCTGCTTCTGACCAGTTGGAATGGGGTTCCTAAATTTTCTCTGCAGTTTCTAGTTGGAAAAGCCCAACAGTGCGCTAAAGACAGTTGTTGGATCGTATTCAATGCTATTCTCACCCTCTGCATCTATGGCATCATCTTGTTTCCCAACATGCCAGATTTTATAGATTTGGACGCCTTCCATATCTTCGCATCGGGAAATCCAGTTCCTACCTTGATTGGAGATGTATATCATTCCATCCATTACAAGAACGAAAATAGAAGGGGTAAAAATGTGTCGTGTTGTGCGCCCTTACTCTACAGATGGTTTGATAGCCACATGCCCAAGAAGGGTCTCTTTGTTTCCTCTGCAGCCACAGCTGAGTGGTCTGAGCGCTTGATGGGTTTATCGGCAGAGAGCATTGTTTGGTTTGGTCGGGATATGCTGGGTACCGAAATCATCTACAGCTGTAGTGGTTTTCCTAAAGTGCCGTTGATTGGAAGAAAAGGTTGTATTAACTATAATTCCTCTTTACTTGTCAGACAGTTTGCGTACGCTTTGAGGTGTTCGCCAAAAGGCGAAGAGGTGCAGGAATCTTTGTACCTCACGGGGCTTCTAGAGGGGGATATGTTAGCCAAGCTCCAGCATGCGTGGAATGACATCAGCAGACGAGGGAAAGCATTGTTGGGTAAGAGTAATAGCCAGGCTTATGCTCCTTATGTGACTTGGATTAAGAGCAGGGCAGAGACAGTAGGGATGCCTTTTCCACCTGCTAAGCAAGAGTGCCCTCCAATGGCTGAAGAACCTACTATGGTGTCTATTCAGAAATACAATCAGGTCTTAGCTGAGAAGGAAGAGCTGAAGAATGCCAACGAGGAGTTGGAGAAAGAGCTGGTACAACTCAGAAGCGAGAGAAATGAAGTCGTCTACTCCTTCAAAAAGCAGACAGAGCTGGTGAACTGGCTAGGCACATACTTGACCAAACAGATAGCTGACCGTGAACGTTTAGGTCTGGATTTCAAGGCTGTCAATGATGTGCTTGCCACCAAAAAGCAAGACCTGGATAGTGCTTACCTGAGAATCTCCAAGTTCAACCAGCAGTGGAATGCCACCATAGCCAACAACAAAGAGCGGGAGGACAAGCTAAAGCAACAGATCTCCAAGTTGAAGGCTCAGTTGAAGGCCAGCGAGAAGAAGTTTGATGACGAAACTACTCGTAGGTATGCCACTGAAGACATGTTAAACAAGGCTATTGCGAACCTGAAGGATCGCAAGCAGATCTTTGATTCTAAGAAGCAAAGGTTAGAAGACTGTTTTGGCAAAGGAGCGTGGGAAGACTTCGTTGAAGGTCTCCATTACACCATCATGCAGAGGGAGTTACTTGTCAAAGGGTTACTCACTCAGCCTAATCATCCCAAAATGAAGGAGTTGCTAGAAGAGTTTCACGCCCGTTGCCGAACTTGACTACTTTGTAATCCTTTGTATTTTCTTATCATTGTTGTATGCTAACCGTCACCAGACTTGTTGGTCGAGGTCATGCTGTTGATTCTCCATGTATTCAGTGACATTGTATGCTGCCTTGTTGGGCTTTATATATATATATGAGACGTTATTTCCATGATTGGATCCGGACTTCTTATTATCAGCACCGGCACTCTGGCACTAGAATCGGGGGAGAAATCTCCCTAAGGCATAAACACACGTTTTCATTTGCATGAATCATTTGCATAACAGGTACCTTGAGCTGTTTTCCTAACCCTCTGGTGATGCAGGTTTCAGGATTGCCGATCAGCGAATTCACCGTTACTCTACAAGAAGTAATTGCAAGAAAGCCATGGATCAAATGCAAGCTGAGATGCAGGAGATGCGCGACAGGATGGCGCAGTTCATGCAGGTTATGGAAACTATGGCCAAGGGCCAAGAGCAGCTTCAGACTCTGGTGCAGGGTGAGGCTGTACCGGTGGTCGTTCTCAATACTGATGAGAACGGTAATGGGGATGGAAATGGGAATGTAGCTGGTAATGGTAACGGGCATGTGGAAACCAACAGAAATGTTGGAGCTGGAAATGTTGGTTTTGGTGTTGGTGCTGGAAACACCGGTGTAGGTATTAGTGGTGGCAATATAGGCTATGGAAATCAGGGTTTGGCAATCAGGGCTTTGGAAATGCAGGTTTTGGCAACGCAAGCAACAACGGTTTCGGGATGGGTGCCTACAACGCTGGCTTTGGTCCAGGTGCTGCTAATCAGGGCTTTGGTAATGTGGGGTATGGTCCCAGGTTCAATCAGGCTGGCTTTGGTCCTAGCGCCACTTACGCTGGGTATGATAATGGGGATTCTCATTGGGGCGAGGATCGTCAAGAAGATACTTTCCCTCCGCTGGGCATGAATCTCGAGATGCCCACAGAAAATGACCGAAGGTTCAAGCTGTTGGAGGAACAAGTGAGAGGTCTAGCCAATCAGAATTCCATGGGGTTGGACATGGCTAATATGGGGTTGGTTCCTGGATTGAGGGTGCCGCTCAAGTTCAAAGCGCCTACTTTTGACAAGTATAAGGGGGATATCTGCCCAAGAGTTCATGTACGGTCTTATTATCGGAGAATGTCTGCTTATTCTAATGACGAAAAGATGTTGATGCATTTTTTCCAAGATAGCTTGTCTGGACCGTCACTCAAATGGTATATGGGGTTAGAGCCCACTCAGATTAGTAGCTGGAAAGAGTTGGCGGAAGCCTTTGTAAAGCATTATCAGTATAACAGCGACCTTGCTCCAAACAGGGACCAACTTCAAAATCTTTCTCAAAAGAATGGCGAGAGTTTTAAAGAATACGCCCAGAGGTGGCGTGAGCTTGCAGCGAGGGTGCAACCACCCATGGTAGAGCGTGAGTTGATGGATCTCTTTGTGGGCACTTTCTCTGGTATGTATTATGACAAGCTTCTCAGTTGTACGATGAGTAGTTTTTCTGATATGATACTCTTAGGAGAACGTATAGAGAACGGCGTCAAGATCGGTAAGATTCATGCAGGAGAATCAACCTCAGCTGGAGGTGGTAAAAAGGTATTTGGAAATAAAAAGCAGGGAGACACTAATTCGGTATATAGTGCTCGAAGAAGGGATAGAAGCCAGAATTATTGCAGGCAGCAGATTGCCAGTGTGACAATTCACGTACCTCAACAACAACAACAACAGCCGCAACAGCAACAGAGACAACAGAATTCTGCTCCGCAAAGGTTCCAAGGTCGGGATAAGGCCGTGAAAAGAGTATTTGATGTGCCTCCAGTACCGTATGCTCAGCTTCTTCCAACTTTATTACAACTGCAGCTTGTTGAGAAAAGAACGTTAGCTCCGCCGAAGGGCACGCCTCCCTTTGGTTATGATGCCAATGCACATTGCAAATTCCACTCCGGGGCACCCGATCACAGCATAGAGAATTGTCACGCATTCAAACACAAAGTGCAGGACCTGATAGATAGTACGGCTATAAACTTTGACCAGGGTGAACCCAATATCGAGAAGAATCCGATGCCGCCTCACGAATCTGCAAAGGTGGGTGCTATCTTGGAAGACATCAGTCTGAATTTGATCATGAATGTAGATGAACTGAAGACGCCTCTGGGTTGTGTAAAGAGAAGGTTGCTGAAAGGGGGAGTTTTCCCTGGTTGTGATGCAGATTGTGTTGACTGTTTAGCCCGGCCTGAGGGATGTGATAGTTTAAGAAGAGGTATTCAAGGTCTGATTGATGAAGGAACGATTCAATTCGACCGTACTGCTGAAGAGAAGCCTGTTGAGGCAATAGCTGAAAAGCAGTGCGAAGTTGCAACGGTTACGATCCCGTTTAAGACTGTCACGATATCAGCGCCTCCCAAGCGGCCGACCATCACCATAACTAAAGCTGGACCCATTCCATACGAAAGCACTAAAGCCATCCCTTGGAATTATAGGGTAGAGGCCTACTGCAATGGAGAAAAGATTAACCTGGAAAGCCCGCCGGTAGGATCAGTTGATAATCTTGTGGGGGCGGGGGGCATAACCCGCAGCGGTAGAATTTTCGCGGCACCCGATCTAGAGGCTGGGAGAATCGCCAAAGGGAAGGGTAAGGTCAATGAGGGAGGACCTTCTCAAGAGAAGGAAAAAGAGGCTTTAACTAAAGATGTGGAAGAATTTATGAGACTAATCCGGAAGAGTGATTATAAAATTGTTGATCATCTGCAACAGACGCCTTCCAAAATCTCAATTTTGTCATTGTTGCTTTGTTCCAAAGCTCATCGAAACGCTTTGCTGAAAGCTCTTGACACTGCTTATGTACCCCAGGAGATATCCGTCAATCAGCTCGAAGGAGTGATTGCGCACGTGAACGCAGGGCATGGCCTTGGATTTACAGATTTGATTTAACACCCAGGGGCTGCAACCACAACAGTGCATTGCATATCTCAGTCGAGTGTCGAGGCACCGTTATGTCTCATGTCCTTGTTGACACTGGTTCGTCCTTGAATGTTTTGCCCAAGAAGGCGCTTTTGAAGCTGGATACCCGAGGCATAATATGCATGCCAAGTGACTTGGTGGTGAGAGCTTTTAACGGGACTAGAAGGTCCGTGTTTGGGGAATTGACCTTACCAATCCAGGTCGGTCCAAAGGTGTTTGATACTGTGTTTTACATCATGGATATTCATCCAGCTTATAGCTGCTTGCTTGGATGACCTTGGATTCACTCTGCAGGGGCTGTAACGTCTACGTTGCACCAAAAGCTCAAGTATATGGTCAATGGTAGCATTGTCACCGTGTGTGGGGAAGAAGATATCCTGGTAAGTCACATGTCGTCGCTCAAATATGTCAAAGTGGATGGCGAGATCCATGAGACATTATGCCAAGATTTTGAAGGGGTGCAGATCAAAGACAAATCTCCTGTCATAAGCAAATGGCTAGAGGTGGCTATGTCTTTGTACAGAGAAGCCCAAGCGGTAGTTTAGGCCGGGAAGACTAAAGGTGGGGTCAAGTTCTGGAAATTCCTGTTAAGCAGGACAAGTTTGGCTTGGGATATCGCCCATCGTCGTCATCTTCATCACAGAGCGTGCCACGGTTCAAGGGGCCGATTGTGTTTACTCCAGGAGGGGTTAATTTTGAAAGAATTAATGTTGTGTCTGACAGCAGAGATGAAGATAGTGACTGTGACATGGATTCATGGATCAAGCCCAGCGTGTCAAGACAAAGCCTATGCAACTGGTCTATTCAGGACTTTATTCAAGTGACGACGAAACAGTAATGCCTTGTTTTTTCGATTATTGTACCACCTTATGTCCTACCTGGGGCATAGTGGTTTTATTTCAGGGCCTACTTGTTTATGTGTATGCTTTGCTTTAATCATCAAATAAAGGCGTTTTTCTCATGCATATTTTGTGATCCTTGTTTTTCTGTTTTTTATTTTAATAATAAAATGGCAACGTGGTTGTGTGTTTTGTTTGCATATCATTTGAAGCATTTAACCATTTCCCTTGCAGGATCCATATTTCAGATGACACCGATCAAGAACTCCCTATGACTCGCTTCAACTTTGAACATCCGATATTTCAAGCCGAGGAAGAGATTGTTGAGGACGACACTTACCAGAAGAGCTGACTCGACTTCTAAAACAAGAAGAGAAAATCATTCTGCCTCATCAGGAGGAAATTGAGGTCGTTAATTTGGGTTCCGAAGAAGTTGTCAGGAATGTTCGGATAGGGGCTGTGCTGCAAAGCGATATCAAGCAAAGACTGATCGAGATGCTTCGAGAGTATAGTGACATCTTTGCTTGGTCTTATGAAGACATGCCTGGGTTAGACACTGATATTGTGGTTCACCTCTTGCCATTGCTTGAAGAATGTCCGCCGGTCAAGCAGAAGCTCAGAAAAACAAGACCAGATATGGCCGTAAAGATTAAAGAGGAAGTACAGAAACAGTGGGACGCTGGTTTTCTAGCTGTTACAACCTACCCTCCTTGGGTCGCCAATATAGTACCTATACCAAAGAAAGATGGTAAGGTGTGGATGTGCGTTGACTATCGGGATTTGAACAAGGCGAGCCCTAAGGATAACTTCCCGCTTCTTCATATTGACGTATTGGTCGACAATACTGCTCAATTCTCCGTGTTTTCCTTCACGGACGGCTTTTTGGGCTACAATCAGATTAAAATGGCGCCGGAGGATATGGAGAACACAACTTTCATTACCCCGTGGGGAACGTTCTGCTACAAAGTGATGCCCTTTGGTTTGAAGAATGCTGGGGCAACATATCAGCGTGCTATGACGACGCTCTTTCATGACATGATGCATAAAGAGATTGAGGTCTATGTTGACGATATGATTGCCAGATCCCAGACGGAGGAGGAGCATTTGGTGAATCTTCTGAAGTTGTTTGAGAGACTTAGGAAATTCAGGCTGAGGCTGAATCCTAATAAGTGCACCTTTGGGGTGAGATCTGGAAAGCTATTGGGGTTTATTGTTAGTGAAAAAGGAATTGAGGTTTATCCTACAAAAATAAAAGCTATACAAGAAATGCCAGCGCCAAAAATAGAGAAGGAGATTCATGGTTTTTTGGGGAGACTGAACTACATTGCTCGGTTCATATCTCATCTCACAGCCACGTGTGAACCAATGTTTAAATTGTTGAAAAAAGATCAGGCGATTGTCTGGAACGAGAATTGTCAAAAGGCGTTTGAGAAAATAAAAGAGTACTTGCAGGAACCTCCGATATTGATACCTCCAGTAGCCGGAAGACCATTAATCATGTACTTGACGGTTCTTGAGAACATCATGGGTTGCGTTCTCGGTCAACATGACGAGACTGGACAAAAAGAGCATGCGATCTATTATTTGAGTAAAAAGTTCATAGATTGTGAGTCTTGTTACTCAATGCTCGAAAAGACGTGTTGTGCACTTGCTTGGGCTGCCAAACGTCTGAGACAATACATGCTAAATCATACAGCCATGCTGATTTCGAAGATGGATCCGATCAAATATGTCTTCGAAAAGCAGGCGCTTTCAGGAAGGATTGCCCGATGGCAGATGGTACTGACAGAGTACGACATTCAGTATGTTTCGCAAAAGGCTATCAAAGGTAGCATTTTGTCAGAGTACCTTGCCGAGCAGCCAATCGATGATTACCAGCCAATGAAGTTTGATTTTCCTGACGAGGATATCATGTACCTAAAGATGAAAGATTGTGAGGAGCCATTGCATGGTGAAGGTCCTGAGCGGAGTTCCCAATGGCAATTAATTTTTGACGGTGATGTTAATTCATACGGAAGTGGAATTAGGGTAATCATTACTACTCCCCATGGGACTCACATCCTGTTCACTGCCAGATTGACATTCCCAGTTACCAACAATGAGGCTGAATATGAAGCGTGTATCATGGGTCTCGAGGAGGCTATTGATTTGAGAATTAAAAATTTGGATGTGTATGGAGACTCCGCGCTAGTCGTGAACCAGATCAGGGGAGAATGGGAGACTCGTCAGCCTAATCTGATACCGTACATGAATTATGCAAGGAGGTTGTTGCATTTCTTTGACAGAGTAGAATTTCACCATGTGCTGCGGGCAGAAAATCAGATGGCAAACGCTCTTGCGACGCTGTCTTCGATGTACAAAGTTAACTTCTGGAATGAGGCTCCCAGAATAGTTATTTCTCACCTTGATAAGCCCGCTTTCATATTCTCCATTGAGGAAGCTTCCGACGGCAAGCCGTGGTATTTTGATATCCAAAATTTCCTAAAGAACCAAGAGTATCCGACTGGGGCATCCAGTCGCGATAAGAAGACTCTTAGGAGATTGGCTGGCAACTTCTACTTGAATCCAGATGGTGTTCTGTACAGGAGAAACCACGATTTGGTGTTATTGCAATGTGTGGATGAGAAAGAAGCTAGTCTGCTTATGGAAGAGGTCCACGAGGGTACCTTCGGTACGCATGCCGGCGGACATGCTATGTCTCGAAAGTTATTACGAGCAGGATATTACTGGCTGACGATGGAAACAGATTGTTTCAAGTTTGCGAAGAAATGCCATAAATGCCAGATTTATGCAGACAAGATTCATGTGCCTCCAAGCCCTTTGAATGTTATGGCGTCCCCGTGACCTTTCTCCATGTGGGGCATTGATATGATTGGCAAGATTGAGCCCAGTGCCTCCAACGGACATCGGTTCATCTTAGTAGCTATTGATTACTTCACCAAATGGGTCGAAGCAGCGTCATACGCTAATGTTACCAAGCAAGTAGTAGCCCAGTTTATCAAAAAGGACATCATCTGCAGATACGCAATTCCCGAGAAAATCATTACTGACAATGGTTCAAACTTGAATTATAAGATGATGAAGGAATTGTGCCAGAATTTCAAGATTAAGCATTACAACTCATCTCCCTATCGGCCCAAGATGAATGACGCTGTCGAGGCGGCCAACAAAAACATCAAGAAGATAGTTCAGAAGATGGTTGTAACATACAAAGACTGGCACGAGATGTTGCCCTTCGCTTTACACGGTTATCGTACGATGGTACGCACATCAACCGGGGAAACTCCTTTCTCACTAGTGTATGGTATGGAAGTTGTCCTACCATTGGAGGTTGAGATTTCTTCTTTGAGAGTTTTGCTCGATGTCAAACTTGATGAGGTAGAGTGGATAAAGAATAGACTGAATCAGCTCAGCTTGATGGATGAGAAGAGACTTGCATCTATCGCATATGGTCGGTTATATCAGAGCCGGATGAAGAAAGCTTTTGACAAGAAGGTGCGCCCTCAAAGCTTTCAGACGGGCGATCTTGTGCTGAAGAAGATTCTCCCACCATAATCAAATCACAAGGGCAAATGGACTCCCAGCTATGAAGGTCCGTATATCGTTCGAAAGGTCTTCTCCGGAGGAGCCTTATTGTTATCCACCATGGATGGCGAGGATTTTACATCCCTTGTGAATTCTGACGCAGTTAAAAAATACTTTGCTTAAAGAGACCCGCTGGACAGAAAAAAGAAAGTCCAGGCAAAAATGGGGCATCCCGGGGAACCAAGAAAAAAGATAAAAAGGTTCGGGAAAAAATTAGGGATAAAAATTGAAAAGATGTACACCCGCGAAGTCGAAAACCTGAAAAAGGCGACTTCGGCAGAAAAGGGTATCCCAGTGAATTGAAAACCCGAAAGGGCGATTCAGGCAAAAGTTAGGGATTGAAAAAGCAAATAATTGTGGTCTGAGTTTGATACTGCACCGCTCAGTGGTTTGGGAGTGCCTGAGGGTCGATTATCCAAGTCAATCTCTTCCGAAGACGGGGCATCGGGAAAGCGTCGGAGTCAGGCGAGTCATAGGAGGATCAGCTCATGGTGTTTGTCTGCACCATGTTGCCGACATGTATACAAATTTCTTTGTACCTATGTACATATTTGTATTTGTTTTTGTAACTTCCTCTTTTCAGGAGTTGCATCCATTGTAAAAACTTTGCCTAGTTACAAGCTCGTTATCAATAAACGCATACTATTCAGTATTTGATGGTTGTTTCTTGTTTTAACTTTTACTGTTTTGTTTGTGAAAAACGCCGATGTTTTGATAAACTTGCACGTGCATAAACTTGCAGGCCTTGGCCAATAATTGTTAAAACTTCGAATTAGCTGAACAATTGTCGCGGATAATGACCAAGATAGTTCCTTTTGTGTAGGATGTCTTGTTTCGTTCATAGTTTGTAGGGTCGTTACCTTTGAAGCAACAGCCAAGGGATTGTTTTTCCCCATTCGGAGTCCCTTAACGTAGGAGCAGGCTCTATGTAAAACTTATTCCTCCCCAACAGATGGAATTCGCATTTTTATCCCCGGAAGAGTTGGATACAAGCTAGCAAGCAGTCAGGCAGTTACGTACATTCCCAGCAGGTGGTCAGGTGCACATTTAATCCCCAGTGAAGTCCTCACAGAGTACAACCAGGTTGTTGGTGGTTTGAAAGGGTCATCCCCACGCAGGATTGTTCTTTCTGTTCTCCAGCGGATTGTCCTTCCTCCAATAGGTTGTTCATCCTCAGCAGAGTTTGTAGCTCCGGATATTCTGAGATATCCCTAGCAGGATTGTTTCTCCCCCCCAGCGGAAGTTTGGTTTCGTTCCTTCAGCATTTATTTTGCTGGAACGCCTCTTTGCATTTGCATCGTGCATAACATCTACCCAAACGCATAGTATTTCCATTCCGTATGGAGCATTACGCCATTTTTCAAACATATGCATTTTGGAACATAAGCCAGGTTGGTTACCTCTTTATTTTCAGGTGTTTTTCCCTGCAGGTGACTGGAATTCTTGTTTATGATGGTTTTCGGATATTCAAATTCTTGGCATGGTATATGTGATGATAACGTTCATCCTATCATGTATCCCTCATGAGAGTTGCTTGATTGAGTTTCTCTTCTTCCCCAGCGAAGTTTTCCTCAGATTGCTGTTACGTCAACATTAAAAGATTGCATGGATCAGACCTTTAAAGTTGTTACCTGTTGTCGTTTTAAATAGGTGTCTGGCAGTTGACATCAGAATTTCCCCACAGAGTTGTTTGTTCAAGTCTTCGGATGCCCGATTCCGCGCTTTTATTTAGTGCGATGCTCGTTTCTTCGGAAATGGAAGGTCAAGGATAGTATATTGACGGTCCGCGCTTTTATTTAGTGCGATGCTCGTTTCTTTGGAAATGGAAGATCCAGGATAGTACATGGATGACGCGCTTTTATTTAGTGCGATGCTCATTTCTTCAGAAATGGAAGGTCAAGGATAGTATATTGACGGTCCGCGCTTTTATTTAGTGTGATGCTCGTTTCTTCGGAAATGGAAGATCAAGGATAGTACATTGATGATGCGCTTTACATAGTGCATGCTCGTTTCTTCAGAAATGGAAGGTCAAGGATAGTATATTGACGGTCTGTGCTTTTATTTAGTGCGATGCTCGTTTCTTCGGAAATGGAAGATCCAGGATAGTACATGGATGACGCGCTTTACGTAGTGCTTGCCCGTTTCTTCGGAAATGGAAGGTCAAAGATAGTATATTGACGATTCGCGCTTTACATAGTGCATGCCCGTTTCTTCGGAAATGGGAGGTCAAGGATAGTATATTGACGGTCCGTGCTTTTATTTAGTGCGATGCTCGTTTATTCGGAAATGGAAGATTCAGGATAGTACATGGATGACGCGCTTTACGTAGTGCTTGCCCGTTTCTTCGGAAATGGAAGGTCAAGGATAGTATATTGACAATTCGCGCTTTACATAGTGCATGCCTGTTTCTTCGGAAATGGGAGGTCAAGGATAGTATATTGACGGTTCGTGCTTTTATTTAGTGCGATGCTCATTTCTTCGGAAATGGAAGATCCAGGATAGTACATGGATGACGCGCTTTACATAGTGCATGCTCGTTTCTTCGGAAATGGAAGATCTAGGATAATACATGGATGATGCGCTTTACGTAGTGCATGCTCGTTTCTTCGGAAATGGAAGGTCAATGATAGTATATTGACGGTCCGTGCTTTTATTTAGTGCGATGCTCGTTTCTTCGGAAATGGAAGATCCAAGATAGTACATGGATGACACGCTTTACGTGGCGCTTTGCTCGTTTCTTCGGAAATGGAAGGTTAAGGATAATATGTTGATATGGTCCTATGGCTCGGCGCCCACTTATTGTAGCGTATATTTGAAGGTTGATTGTTGTTGATCTAGTATGTGGATTCAATGCCTGTGGCGTCACACAGGTGGTTGATGTTGAAATCAGGTTCTTTATCAGATGATTGATCAGTTTGTTGCCGTAACATCCAGATTCAATTTTCTGGATATTTTCCCCCAAGCAGTTTGTGCAGTTTATTTTCTTTGGTTAGCAAATTTTCGGGTTCATTGGTATTCAACCGTCTTTTACCTTGATTGTCTGAAAGTCGTTCGCTTTTCATCCAGCCAGGTCCAAGTCGCTTCAATAGGGGCAGCTGTTGCACCCCAAAATTTGCCTAACCTTTTTCTTACTTGGTTTATGTTTCATTGCATTAGCATATCATTGTTCTAGCATTCACATTGCATAGTCATATTGCATTTTACAGGGGATCAGGAAAGGTGTGCTTAACCAATTGAGGTTATCAAAGGTTCAATGCCTAATCAAGAGATTATATTCAAGTCATAAAGTGGTTATCATCATCAGAAGCAAGCCTAAGTCCTTGAAGAAAGGCAAGCAAGTGAATGTGATTCAACTTCTAGCAAGAGGATCCTATCTAGAGGTCTTATTCAAGCTTGAAAGGTCACCAAAGTCATCAGAAAGTGGGTTGTGTTCTTGAGAAGTTTGGATGCTGGTATGTGGTTCATATCCTAACTTGGGGGGCCAATTAAAGACCATCAGTGGTTTGTGAAGCCTTGATCATGGATAGGGTATATGTATAGAGCTCATGGAGTGCCTTGAGGGTTATGGTAGAGTTCATTCAAGTGTTTATGCCAAGTGTGGAAAGTCACAGTTGAAGGTGTTGCAATTAGGATTTTTGTCTGGTCAACCCTAAGTCAACTGTACAATTGGAGGAGATTAAGAATCAATTCTAAGTCTTTGTGATCATGGAAGGTTGTGTTGATATACATGAGGTGATATTCCAAGATCAATCCAAGAAGAATTCAAAGTGTGAGGAGTTGCTAAACTAAGGTTCTCAATGGAAAATCCCCTATTTAGTGCCTGGCTTCAAGACCACTTATCTCAAGACACAAGTTTCATCTCAACTTTTGGCCAACATGGAACTTGTAGAGCATGTGATTAGCTTTAATTTGAGTACTAGAAGTCCTTGATTGGATTTATAGAACTCAAGTTATGATCCAAACAAGTTACATGTCATCAGATGAATGTGAAATTTATCTGTGAAAGTCAACCAACTTCCAAGGCACTTTTGACCTAGAAGGATTTTCTACTAAACTTTTGGCCAACATTAAAGTTGTAGGTCTTGGTCTTAGCTTTCCAAAATGTACTAGAAGTATTTCCTCTGATTTGTAGAGCTCAAGTTATGAGGTTTACAAGTCAGGGGTGTTTTGGGAAAGTGAGATTATAGGTCATTTTGCTTTATAGGTCATTTTCACTATCTTGCACACTCCAAATGAAGTTTTGTCCAACACAAAACTTGCTCAAAACGGGATTTTAAGGTAAACCATGTATCTATGAGGCATTGATTTGGCTTAGAACAAGAGTTGGTTTGAAGGAATTTGACAAAAGGCATTTTAAAAGGATTAAAAGAGAAAAAAATCCAAAGTAAATCACATTGGTTCAAAACTTCACATGTTTATGCATTTTCTGATTGGAAATGACATTTTAAAGAGATTGGAGATTTTACATTTGGGGTTTGAGGCCTAATTCATGTACATTGTATGGATTACTTAGAATGGAAGTAACATAATCAATCTTGACCATAAGATCAATTCAAGCACTCAATCTGAGCCATTCACATCCAAGGAGTGTTGTGTAAGCTATTAAAGCAAAGAGCAAGCTGAAACAGAGCCAGTACAGGCGAGTTCCATAGTTGAACTTTGGAGAAAATTGAGATTTTGGATTAAGCAATTTGGGCCAGGATTGGGCCATGTTATGATCCAAATGCATTCTATTTAAGTTCATAATCGTGTTCAGTTTTTTTTGGAAGAAATTGGGTGAAGAAACGGTTGTGGCAGTTAGAGCTTCAAGCACCAAAAGTGGAAATCGTGTTTTGAGTTCAAGGCCATTTCAAGGAGAATTAAGCTTTCCTATAGCACCAGGGATCATCAAGGAAGGAATCTGCATAGTTTGGCACAAAGAATCACACTCCAACACATCCAATTTCAAGCTTCAGTTCAGGTTGGTAAACTTCAAAATTCCTCTCATTCTAGGCTGATTTAGAGTGAATTAGAACTGTGGTTAGGATGTAGATGGAACATAGATTGATTTAGGATCAGAATCTGGAAGTTTAGAGATGACTTAGGTTATGGTGCCATTTCTGTTTGGATTGATATCTGGCTGTTCTTGGAGAGTTAACGGAAACTGAATAGCTTAGGATGATCCCTGGAAGATGAGGAAGAGATATGTGGCTTTAATTTCGAGTTTGATGATGATCAACGTTTTGGTGAATTTTCTGTTCATCTTCGTGTTTCAAGATTCATGAAGAATTAGCAAGTTTTGATGAAAGATTCGTGATCCTCGTGTTTTTTTTAGAAGAACCGTACCATTTTCATTCATTTTGGTGAGGATTTGAGGTTTATCACTGTAGAACCTCACCGGAGAAGACGACCGAAGGTCTTCTCCAGCTGTTGCACCCCAAAATTTGCCCTCACAATACAAGACTTTGTGTGCTAAGAAGATTCACAAGGTTCACATAGTTCACAATTGGTCAAAGAAGTTGACAATTCCCTCAGACAATGCACCTCCTAAGCAGGGCATCCATAACTAGGGTTTTGACTTTAATCAGGCTAAATGGACTCCCAATACCTCAAGTGAGTTTCATAACATCTTATATGTGTATAAGAACCCCCATGTCGAGTTTCAAGACTTTTCTCAAAAGTTTGCTCAGTCAGATGGTCAGATAAGTCAAAATCAGTCAATGCAGTTAAAAAGTCAAACTGAGGTCAACTGTGGTCAAACCAAAGTCAAACTTCATGATTTTTTGCCAACATCAAGTATATGAAGTAAAATTCATCATTTTATCAAGGGTTGATCATGATTCATCAAGGAGATTCCAGATCATCAATAATCAGGAGTTTCTAAATTAGGGTTTCCTCAGTAAAAGTCAACTGAACTTTGACCAGGCATAACTTTCACATACTTCATCACCAAGTCTCCATCCAAAGCTCATTTTTAAGGAAATTGAATTCTCTACAACTTTGATGTTGAAGGTTAAGCCCAAAAATGCTTTATTTGAAAGATATGATCTAAGACATTATAGGTCATTTCAAAAGTCAACAAAAAGTCAACAACTTCAAAAGGGCATAACTTGAGATTGGTAAATGATATGGACCTGAAACCAATGGGGTTGTTTATAGGACTCTTCAAGCTTTCCAAAACGTCCAAGAACACCATCATACCTTTAAAATTGAGAGAAATGTGCCCTTGCAAAGTTGGGCAATTTTGTGATGGTTTATGTTGAAAATGGAGGCTTAGAAGTATTTCTTTCCAAATGGGCTGCCTAATTTATGACCCAATCCATCTCATAACATGGTGCACGACCCAATTGACCAAAATTCATCATTTTTATTATTTTTTATTTATTTATTATTGATTTAATTCATAAAAATCATTTTAAATAAATAAAAAATATAAAAATCTATTTTTGGGTGAAGATTTTGTTTCTAGAAATTCATAATCATTGATTGAATTAGAATGAGAAGGAAATCATGTGATCTCTCCCAAATTATTATTTTTTATTTATTTATTATTGATTTAATTCATAAAAATCATTTTAAATAAATAAAAAATATAAAAATCTATTTTTGGGTGAAGATTTTGTTTCTAGAAATTCATAGTCATTGATTGAATTAGAATGAAAAGGAAATCATGTGATCTCTCCCAAATTATTATTTTTTATTTATTTATTATTGATTTAATTCATAAAAATCATTTTAAATAAATAAAAAATATAAAAATCTATTTTTGGGTGAAGATTTTGTTTCTAGAAATTCATAATCATTGATTGAATTAGAATGAGAAGGAAATCATGTGATCTCTCCCAAAATAGCAAGCACTCATGATCAAATATTTGAAATTTATACAATGATCTTTTTGAATATTTTTTGGATCAAATATCCACACAACACATCAATGATTCTGACCTAAATCCATCACACATATATACTAAGCACAAACATAACCCTAGAGACGAATTTGCAGCAGCCTAAAGGTAAGATCAAAAGCACAAAAATCTTTCAAAAAGTCATATTCGGGTTCTCAAATTCAGAGCATTGCAAGGTATTTGGAAGACATAGCAAGCTTCCTTGGACTCTTCTGATCATAAATCATCATCCATATGCATCATATACACACCCAATTGCTCAACCCGAGTTCATCTTGACCTTGAATATTTTGTTTTCGAATCCATTGATTTATCATGTTTAAACTGTTTTTGATTGTTGTAGGATGTTTAGAATGAACTCTAGAACGATTCTGGGTGGTTCAATTGGATTTTCATTGCAGGAACAAGAATTCACCATGATTAGGGTTTTCGGCCCTCTTTAGGGTTTCACGATTTTCAAATGATAAATGGATTTGAAAAACATAGGACGATTGAAAAACTCAGTAGCAATACAATGGTGCAATCAATTTTGTGAAATTTTGCCGTTTGGATGAAGTTTGTGTTTCGCAGGGTGGAAGAACTCGTAACAATATTCGTAGGAGAAAACGTTGCAAAATCCGCAGCCTGATGGTTGTTGTGCTTCCTGGAAATCAAGCTGGCCTGGGTTCAAACCTCAGCCAGGTAAGTTTCCGCTTTTTTTTTCTTTCCTTTTATTTGATTTAAATATTATAATATTAAAAATTAAACATATTATGTATATTTCTCAATAATAAATAAATAATAATAAAATATGTCTGTTTTCTTTAATTTTAAAAAATATGTTTTTTTCACAAATTTTGTTTCTATATTTTATGTCTAAATTGTAATATGTATAAATTAGAAAATTTTTGTATATAACTAAATCCTATTTTTTTTTTTATATAAACCCTAAAAATTTATTTCTCATATAAACCCTAATTTCATAAAACTCTAAAAATATTTTTTAATACAAATCTAATCCTATTTTTTTTTAATGTTATTTTCTAATATAATTATTATGTATGTATGTTTACTATAATTCTTACAAATTTTTGTAAATATACTTATAAATATTTTTTTACATAACTTTAGTTTATAAATAATTGTGCTTATAATAATTAGATTTTTTTGTAGTAACTTCATGATTAAAATATAATTTAATAATTTGTAAATTAAAACAATTGTTTATTCATATTTGTTTTTTTTAGTTGATTATATTAAAAAATTGTTAATTTCTTATTATTATAATATTTGGATTAATTCTGTTTATTCTTATTTACTAACCCATTTATATTCTAATCATGCTTATTATTTTGTTAAATATTGCTTACTAACCCCCTTTATTATTTATTATTGCTTATTTATATTTTATTTATCTTTGCTATTTAATTATTTTGCTTATTATTTTGTAATTGTTTCTTGGATGTAAAGTTGTTCAATTATTTAATTATTATTATGGTTAGTAATTAGGGAGTGTAACAACATGTATGTAATATTAAAATAAATTTAGATCACTTTTAAATAAAGATAATTAAAATAAACACGTCACACACGTAAGTCGATTTTAATCGCCGTCTCACTTCCTAAGGATATCCCTCAAGTTGCCTATGAATATTGGTTAAGTGGGGTGTATAAAGCAAGTCCCTCAAAAAGAAAATCATCAAAGTCCCTTATGGTTGCCTTTACGAATCGAGTCCCTTTCGAAAAATGATGATAGTCCCTCCAGTTTGCTTATTACACCCCACAATGGCCTTCAAAAATCCAATCGTCCCTCACATGTCCCTTAACATCCAAAGTAAGGACTACCTACTCCATTATAGAGTCTTACTAAGGAAAGGATAAAGAATAAGAAAGACCTTAAAACATTAGGGTAGGCTACTCCTAGATACTTGCTCACTTCAAAACTTTTTCACACTTAAACAAATTTCCAACAAAATTTTCAAACAAGTTTTTTTCACATCCATACACGGATTATTATTAAACTATTCTGAAATTTTTTGCTATTCACACACTACACTTTCAAAACAATTCAAAAGTGAGCTTAAGTACCTAAGAGCCCATGGATAACCATGGATGAAAAGGGTGCTAATACCTTCCCTTTTCATAACTTACCCCCCGGACCCAAAATATTCTCTAAGGTCTTTCCTGTTCTTTTATAACCTTTCCTTATGGATAAAATAAAAGTCGGTGGGCGACTCTTGCTATCCGCAACATTGTTTAAAGTCAGTTCTCCCACCGTGTTACAGAACTGGCGACTCTGCTGGGGATCTATTTAAGAGGGGGTACCCTTAGGAATTAAGATCACTTTAAATTGTTTGCCTTGTTTGCTTTATTATTATATTGTTGGGGTGCTCTTATGTGTGAAAGGTCCTAACCCGGATCTAGTGTACCTTAGGTAAATGGCAATAGACCAAGGAAACTGTACGACGGTATATCGATACGGTTGATCTGGTGGCCATAGTTAGTGCGACTTCTTGGTTGGTGCTTATATTCCTTAAGTCAAGTTGAGGATAATATTGAGGCTTCCATATGTTGTCAATGCACTAACTGACTTTTAGAACCCTAGTTAACTCATCTTGGCGCTTTAGAAAGTAGTGAGGTAACCGGCTTTGGTGCAGACTGAAGTCGGTTGACACTCGATACTACGCTCATTGAGATCTTAAACTTGGAGGGTTTTGGTTGGCAAGTAAGTTGCCTTCTGAACAACCACCCTTGCGAAGGGATCAATGATATTGAGATCCCTTAGAACCTGGTTACTTTTGTAGGACAGGATGAACCATCTAACTTCAGGGGAGGGTACTTGCCTTTTGAACCTCATGCAAGCCTTTAAACCTAGGGCTATGGTGTGACTTGTTTGTGTGTGCCACATGTTTGTGATTGAGCATGACATCATGACATCATCATGCATCATAAGCATATCATTTTCCCTAACCATTTCAAGGACCAAAGGATTTATCTTTGTTCTTTGTTGCAGGTCATGACTTCTGCTCGTAGAAACACCATCAGGATCAACTTTGTAGGGATACCTGCTAAGCTCAAGGAGTTGGTTTCCCTAGTGCCTGATCATTCCCAGTTCAACAAGAGACATGGTCACTTATTGCATCTAGTTACTTCAGGGTTCAGTGAAGACATGATGAGTGTGCTGTTTCAGTTCTTTGACCCTAAGCACCATTGCTTTACATTTCCTGATTATCAGTTAGTTCCAACCATGGAAGAGTTCTCTAAACTTCTGGGTATCCCTGTTCTTGATCAGAAACCATTCACAGGTTTGGAGAAGGAGCTTAAACCTGAAGTTATTGCTGCAGCTCTACATCTGAAGAAGTCTGACATTGTTCTAGAGACGAGAAGCGGAGTCAAGGGTATTCTTGCCAAGGTATTAATGGATAAAGCTCAAATGTTCTTGAAGGCCATGAGCTATGATGCTTTTGAGGAGATCTTAGCCTTGCTGATATATGGCTTAGTGTTGTTCCCCAATCCAGATCAGTTCATAGATGTTCATGCCATCAACATTTTCCTGAGTCACAATCCAGTGCCTACATTGCTTGGAGACATCCTACATTCTCTTCACACCCGTACTACAAGGGCAAGAGGAACTTTGATGTGCTGCATACCTTTGCTCTCTAGGTGGTTTATTTCTCACCTTCCTCGCTCAGTAATGAAGAATGAGCAAGGGTTCAGATGGTCCAAGAGGGTCATGTCACTTTCTCACTCAGACATCCATTGGTGCTCCAGATCTATGGAGAATGTCACCATCATCGACCGTTGTGGGGAGTTTCCTAATGTGCCACTTCTAGGCATAAGAGGAGGCATCACCTACAACCCATCTCTAGCTTTACGACAGTTTGGTTACGCCCGGAGCGATGGTCCACATGACATGTTGATTCAGGGCATTGTGTTTGACTACGACAACGATCTTCAGGGTTACCGTCAGAGATTCATACGAGCTTGGGGAAAGGTAAACAGGATTGACAGCAAGACACTGGAGCCTAAGTACACCATTCCTATGGAGGGCTTATCTCAGATGGGTACGATTTCGTGCTCAGACACTCATGATGCCATATCCTGCCATCCTACCGGTTACCATGGAACCTGTTGCTGAAGGAGACACAGCTTATACCATCCTTCACCCAGACATGCCTACTGATATGGAAGACTTGCAGAGATCATGGATCCAACTGAAAGAGCAAAGGGATACTTTCGAGGCTCATTACAAAGCAAGCCAAGCAAGGATCCTAGAGCTAACAAAGCTACTTCATGAGGAACGAAACCTCAACTCATACCTCAACACAAAGAGGAAACGTCCATGGGAGACTTAAAACCCCATCTTTTGCACTTATTTCGTTTTCATTTTTTGTAAGCCTAAAAGGCAAAACAAGTTATTACTAATAAAAAGTTACTTTCTTGTTTGTTTAAGCAAATTTAAATCCTGCGGTCCTTGAAAACATTGCATATGCATTCCCATATCATTGCATCACAGGTTTATAATTGTGCACAGGTTTCTCATCTTCTCGCTGTTTATTTCAGCAATGGCTCTTGAACAATCAGTTAAGGATCTCCAGGCACAGAATGCACAGTTCCAAGAGCTGATCTTGAACCTATCCAAGGGGCAGGATGAATTGAAGACACTGCTGGCCAAGAAGACTAAGAAGGCTAGAAGGTCTGCTGGGTTGCTCAACATGGGAAGAAGGTTCAAAGGTCCTGACAAGACCAAGGAACAGGTTGAAGACTATGAATCTGAAGAATCTGAGCAGGAGAGAGGGCAGTCTCCACAACACTATGGGGGACTCTGATTCTGAGGCTAACTACTACCATGAGCCTAACGAAGACAAATTCAAGATGCTGGTGGATAGAATGGATGCTATGGAATTACAGAAATCATCTGGGCTGGATTTTGAGGATTTGAGCTTGATATCTGGGGGTGGTCATACCCATTGGGTTCAAAGTTCCTACATTTGTTGTCTATGATGGGGTCTCTTGTCCCAAATTGCATCTGAGGTCTTATGTCAGAAGAATTCAAACCCCCACACTGCTGATAAAAAGTTGTGGATCCATTTCTTTCAAGAGAGTTTATCTGGAGCTCAGCTAGAGTGGTATTATCAGTTGGAGAGTGTCAACATCAGAGATTGGAATGACCTTGCTGAAGCTTTCTACAAGCAGTATCAATACAATGCTGACTTAGCCCCCACTCGCATGCAGCTTCAAAGCATGTCTATGGGTGCCAAAGAAAGCTTTAAGGAGTATGCTCAGAAGTGGAGAGACTTAGCTGGAAGAGTTCAACCTCCTTTGACTGATAGGGAGTTGGTTGATATGTTCATGTGTACGCTGAATGGTCCGTTTTACAGTCATCTCATTGGAAGCTCATCATCTGGCTTCACTGAGTTGATCATGACAGGAGAGCGAGTAGAGAATGGTATCAAGAGTGGTAAGATCCAAGTGGGCACTTCTTCATCAGGTGTTGCAAAGAAGCCTCCTACTGGGAAGAGAGAATCTAATGCTGTGTATGGTCAGCCTGATCGTAACAGAAGGCATCAGTCTGTTAGTGCAGTTCATATTTCAAATCCAACTCCTGCAACAACAGAGCAGCCTCAAGGCAACCAACAGAGGGCTAGAAGACAGTTCACGAAGATCAACATGTCAATGGCTCAGGCATTGCAACACTTGTTGAAAGCTGAACTTATTACCTTGAGGGAGGCCCCTCAGAATCCCAATGTTACCTCTCCCAAGTACAATCCCAATGCACGATGTGCATATCATTCAAACTGTCCAGGACATGATACTAATAACTGCTGGGTCTTGAAGAACAAAATTCAGGATATGATTGATGCTGGAGAAATTGAGTTTGATCTACCAGGTGCTCCAAATGTGATTACAGCCCCAATGCCAAATCACGAGGAGAAGACTGTCAACGCCATTGATGAAGATATTGATGAAGATCTGCATGTCTATTCAGTTATGGAGTTGAACACACCATTGTCTGTTATCAAAAAGAGGTTAGTACAAGCTGGGATCTTTCCAGGTTGTCATGAAGATTGTCTATATTGTACCTATAAGCCGGATAGTTGCTTCATTTTGAGAGATGGGATTCAACATCTCATGGATAAATATACTATAGTGTTTGAAAGAAGACCAGCATCTGTAGAAAGTATGGTGGATCATCTGACTCAGGGTAAGAAGATTGAAGAAGTTGACATGGTTGACAAAGTACCACTAAGAATCACTTCAAAGGGTCCCATTAAAATCACTCATCAGGGCCCAATCAAGATTACTGCTGAAGGTCCTGTGAAAGTTGTTGCTGAAGCCAGAGTAGCTCCTCTGATCATTACCACTCCTGGTCCTATTCCTTATACATCTGACAAAGCTGTGCCTTGGCACTATGGGTCTGATGTTTACATCCATGGTGTCAAGCAGGAGCCTTTACCTGATATGCCTGTTGACATTGATAATATTGCTGGATCTAGCAAGATCACTCGTAGTGGAAGAGTCTTCTCTCCTCCAGTTGCTTCTAAGAGTGCAGTTACTCCTGCTGTTACTTCCACCACTGATGCTCGGGGCAAGGGTCCTGTTATTGAGCCTGTATCTACTGATGTGCCAGCTGCTGATGACCTCTCTAAGCAGATGGAAGAAGTATTGAAAATCATTCGCAAGAGTGATTATGATATTGTTGATCAGCTGGGGCATACTCCCTCAAAAATTTCTATGCTCTCCCTGTTATTATGTTCTGAGGCTCATGCCAAGTCATTGATCAAGTTTCTAAAGATGGCTCATGTACCCAGTGCAATTTCTGTGGACCAGTTTGAGAATTGTGTTGCGCACCTGACCTATGACAACGGGTTAGGATTTTCTGATGCTGACTTGACCCCTGCCAAGAGGGATTATAACAGGGCCTTGCATATTTCAATTGAATGCAGGGGCACTACCCTGTCTCATGTGCTGATGGACAATGGTTCCTCTCTGAATGTGTTGCCTAAGGAAGTCCTGAACAAGCTGAGTCCTGAAGATACGGTATTGAAGCCCAGTAATATTGTGGTAAAGGCTTTTGATGGTTCTAGAAGAGTAGTGCATGGGGAAATTGATCTTCCAATCAAGGTTGGCTCTCAGGTGTTTACTGCTACATTCTATGTGATGGATATTCGTCCTTCGTACTCATGTCTGCTTGGTCGTCCCTGGATCCATGGGGCAGGTGCTGTGACCTCCACATTACATCAAAAGTTGAGATATCCGGTGAATGGAAAAGTTGTTACTGTCTTTGGAGAGGAAGAATACTTTGTCAGCCATGTAAACACTTTCAAGTATCTGGAAGTAGAAGGTGAATACATTGAAACTCCATGTCAGTCATTTGAAGTGGTTCCCTGGGCTGTTAAGGATTGTGTGACTCCTCCTGCTGTGAAGAAGGTCCCTGTGGTCATCAGAAACCCTCCAACAATGGCAATGGCCTCCCTCAATGATGCAAAAGCTGTGGTGGAAGAAGAGTCCCAGAAGGCTGTTCGTCGTGCTCGTGCTGTTCGTATCACCAATCAAGGGGTTATCAATGCTGTGGGAGATCAAGATGAAGACTACAACTTGGAGGCATGGATTTTTCCTACTGTGGGTGCTGGACTCAATAATTGGAAAGCTGAAAATGTTATCCCTATCTCCTTTAGTCAGGAGTAAATACTATTACTGTGTTATGTTTTAAATTTGTAATTTCTGGAACAATTAAAACTTTCAAGCCATGTGCCTTACCCGGGGCACAATGGTGTGCTTGTTACGGGTTGTCATTTCATTTGCATACATCATTCAATAAAATCAGTGGACGTGTCGTTTTCATTGTGTTCCTTGTCTTTCTTTTTCTTTTATTTTTGCTTTATCAGCTATGTGTTCTTACACACACCCACGTCACTAAAATGCAGATCCTCATCCACTCTGGATCCAGTTGATAACAGTTCTACTATTGCCAATTACAATTTCGAGAATCCGATCTATCAAACTGAAGACGGAAACGAGGACGATTGTGAAATACCTGTGGAGCTTGCTAGGTTGTTACAACAAGAAGAGAAAGCTATACAGCCACATGAAGAGCCAGTCGAAGTTGTGAATCTGGGAACTGAAGAAAACAGAAAAGAGGTCAAAATAGGGGCTGATTTAGAGGACAGTGTCAAGAGCAGGTTGATTCAGATGCTACGGGACTATGTGGAGATCTTTGCTTGGTCTTATGAAGATATGCCAGGGTTGGATACAGACATTGTGGTTCACCGTTTGCCAGTGAAAGAAGATTGTCGTCCAAAGAAGCAGAAGGTTCGTCGTATGCGTCCTGAAATGTCAGAAAAGATCAAAGCAGAGGTAATGAAACAGTTCAATGCAGGGTTCTTGGCCGTAACTTCTTATCCTCAGTGGGTTGCAAATGTGGTACCAGTTCCTAAGAAAGATGGTAAGGTACGTATGTGTGTAGACTACAGAGATCTGAACAAGGCTAGCCCTAAAGATGACTTTCCACTTCCTCATATTGATATCCTGGTAGACAATACTGCTCAGCATAAGGTATTCTCTTTTATGGATGGTTTCTCTGGTTACGATCAAATCAAGATGGCACCTGAAGATATGGAGAAGACTACATTTGTGACACAGTGGGGCACCTTTTGCTATAAGGTAATGCCATTTGGTTTGAAGAATGCAGGGGCAACATATCAGCGTGCCATGGTGGCTTTGTTTCATGATATGATTCATCATGAGATAGAGGTATATGTGGATGATATGATAGCCAGGTCTCGGAATGAAGAACAACATCTTGATCATCTGCACAAGTTGTTTGAGAGGTTGAAGAAATACAGGTTGAGATTAAATCCAAACAAGTGTACTTTTGGAGTTAGATCTGGAAAGCTCTTGGGTTTCATTGTCAGTGGAAAAGGTATTGAAGTGGATCCTGCAAAAGTGAAAGCTATACGAGAGATGCCAGCTCCCCGTACTGAGAAGGAGGTTAGAGGTTTCTTGGGACGATTGAACTACATTGCAAGATTTATTTCCCAATTAACTACCATCTGTGAGCCAATCTTCAAGTTGTTGAAGAAAGATCAGGTGATGGAATGGAATGATGAGTGCCAGACTGCCTTTGATGAAGTCAAGAGATATTTGCTAGAACCTCCAATTTTAATGCCACCAGTTGATGGAAGACCCTTGATTATGTATTTAACAGTATTAGACAACTCAATGGGGTGTGTATTGGGGCAACATGACGAGTCTGGTCGAAAAGAGCAGGCAATATACTACCTTAGCAAAAAGTTTACCGACTGTGAAACAAGATACTCACTGCTCGAGAAAACTTGCTGCGCTTTGGCATGGGCTGCTCGCCGACTAAGACAGTATATGTTGACCCATACTACCTTGTTGATTTCGAAGATGGATCCAATCAAGTACATATTTGAGAAACCTGCTCTCTCCGGAAGAATTGCAAGATGGCAAATGATCTTGACGGAATATGATATACAGTATACTACTCAGAAGGCCATTAAGGGGAGTGTTGTTGCTGATCATTTGGCTCATCAAGCAGTAGATGATTACCAGTCAATGAATTTTGAGTTCCCTGATGAAGACATTATGTCTGTTACCAAAGAACCTGGACAATATGACGGACCTGAACAAGGATCCCGATGGACTATGGTTTTTGATGGTGCCTCCAATGCACATGGTAATGGTGTTGGTGTTGTGATTAGTTCCCCTGACGGTTGTCATACCCCGATTACTGCCAGACTTTGTTTCTATTGTACCAATAACATGGCTGAGTATGAGGCATGTATCATGGGTATGCAAGTTGCTATTGATATGAAGATTCAGTTCCTTGAGGTGTATGGAGATTCAGCTCTGGTAGAGGCTGGTGACTTGGTAATCAAGCGTATCATATTACCACAGGGTGATCCTAGGGGCAAGTGGACTCCAACATATGAGGGACCATTTGTAGTCAAGACAGTGTTCTCAGGAGGTGCCATGATACTGACTACAATGGATGGTGAAGACTTCCCACAACCTGTAAACGCAGACATAGTTAAAAAATACTACGCATAAAAAGAGACCCGCTAGGTTGACAGGCCTAGGAAAAAATAAGGGCATCCCGGCAAACCAAAAGGGTTTGGGCAAAAATTAGGGATATATATATAAAAAGATGTACACCCGGCAAGTCGAAAACCTGAAAAGGCGGCTTGGGCAAAAAAGGGTATCCCGGTGGATTGAAAACCTGAAAGGGCAATCCAGGCAAAAGTTAGGGATTAAAGCGTATGACTATGTCTCGTTTGGATCACTCATGAAACTGCAACCAGTTGTACTACTTACTCAAGCTCAAACAGATAAAGCTCAATCCAATCGTTTCCGTCTCAACAGCAAGAAGATGAGATACTTGAGTGGCAATAGTAGAATTGAAACTCAATAGGATTATTTCCCACATAGCTGATTCTTTTTGTAAAACTTCATGACAAAATTCTCTTACTAGGGTTTATGTCTCCTTGTACAAACTTACCCGTGTATGGGTCACTTTTGATATAAATAAATTCCATCTTTTGAATCCAGATTTACTTTTACCCTATTTACATAAGCGAAACGTCCATTGGTTGTGTTTGAATGTATGTATGCCTTTGAATATGATTGATGTTTACCAGAAATGCATGTATGCTTTTAATATGATTGATGTTTACCAGAAATGCAGTAATAGTATTTACTAAGGACGAACGAGGGAAGGATTTCAACGAAGCTTCGCCGGTTCATCTTTACAAGACAGTAGGACTAATCCATTTTCACAAAGTCTAATCTCTCCTGGAATTTATATCCATCTCTTTTATCCTCATACGGATATACGGGAAATTACTTTCCAATAAGGGCACGATGAACGAAGACGGGATGTTATACTTATCCTACTATCAAACGAAAACGAAGGTTATCTATACCCTAATATCCCCAACAACGGGAGGTTATCTATACCTTGTTATCCCCAGTAGACGGAGGGTTATATATTCTTCAACAAATCGGGATTTATTTTCCTTGGCCAGCAGTTGTTATACAAGGATATCCAGACACTTCCAGCAGTGTCATATCATACATACATCATTTACATCACACCATAACATATATGTCTATAGTACATTACCTAAGTGCATCATGTCATACATGCATACATAAAGCATAAACTAATGTTATACAGAATGCTACCTTGTTTTCAGGTTAATTATCCAACAAACAAGCTTATGATCTTTGGGACTGCTTTATTGTAACCTCAGGGTTACTTTATCCTCCTGATGAGCTTCTTATTACTTTGGGACTGCTTTATTGTAACCTCAGGGTTATTTTATCCTCCTGATAGCCTCTCATGACTTCAAGACTGCTTTAGAGCTACTGATTGCTCTATCCTCCTGAAATCATCCTATTACTTCAAGACTGCTTTAGAGCTATTCATTGCTCTATCCTCATGAGGTCATATTACTACTTCAAGACTGCTTTAGAGCTATTCATTGCTCTATCCTCCTGAAGCCATCTAATTATTTCAAGACTGCTTTAGAGCCATTCATTGCTCTATCCTCCTGAAACTACATTATTATTTCAAGACTGCTTTAGAGCTATCCGTTGCTCTATCCTCCTGAAATCATTACTTCAAGACTGCTTTAGAGCTATTGATTGCTCTATCCTCCTGAAGACATATCACGTTATTACTTCAAGACTGCTTTAGAGCTATTGATTGCTCTATCCTCCTGAAGACATATCACATTATTATTTCAAGACTGCTTTAGAGCTATCCATTGCTCTATCCTCCTGAAATCATTACTTCAAGACTGCTTTAGAGCTATTGATTGCTCTATCCTCCTGAAGACATATCACATTATTATTTCAAGACTGCTTTAGAGCTATTGTTTGCTCTATCCTCCTGAAGCCATTATTACTTCAAGACTGCTTTAGAGCTATTGATTGCTCTATCCTCCTGAGGTCAGATTTATCACTTCAAGACTGCTTTAGGGTTATCACTATTGATTACTCTATCCTCATGAAGACATGCTGCTACATCATTATTATTCCAGACTCCTGACAGCTTTCATCATACACCCATATTTTGAACTGCTCCCCCCCTAGTGGCATCTTTAAGCCCACTCAATCATATTCAACTAGCCACCTGTACCACTCTAGTGCACTGGTGAGTGCAAATTTTTGGGCTTTTGTGTTCAATCCCCTTCAACCTTCCAGGTTACGACTGGCAAATATACCAATCTAACCCCTCAGGTTTCAGAAAATTGAACAGGGGCAGCTGTTGCACCCCAAAATTTGCCCTCACAATACAAGACTTTGTGTGCTAAGAAGATTCACAAGGTTCACATAGTTCACAATTGGTCAAAGAAGTTGACAATTCCCTCAGACAATGCACCTCCTAAGCAGGGCATCCATAACTAGGGTTTTGACTTTAATCAGGCTAAATGGACTCCCAATACCTCAAGTGAGTTTCATAACATCTTATATGTGTATAAGAACCCCCATGTCGAGTTTCAAGACTTTTCTCAAAAGTTTGCTCAGTCAGATGGTCAGATAAGTCAAAATCAGTCAATGCAGTTAAAAAGTCAAACTGAGGTCAACTGTGGTCAAACCAAAGTCAAACTTCATGATTTTTTGCCAACATCAAGTATATGAAGTAAAATTCATCATTTTATCAAGGGTTGATCATGATTCATCAAGGAGATTCCAGATCATCAATAATCAGGAGTTTCTAAATTAGGGTTTCCTCAGTAAAAGTCAACTGAACTTTGACCAGGCATAACTTTCACATACTTCATCACCAAGTCTCCATCCAAAGCTCATTTTGAAGGAAATTGAATTCTCTACAACTTTGATGTTTAAGGTTAAGCCCAAAAATGCTTTATTTGAAAGATATGATCTAAGACATTATAGGTCATTTCAAAAGTCAACAAAAAGTCAACAACTTCAAAAGGGCATAACTTGAGATTGGTAAATGATATGGACCTGAAACCAATGGGGTTGTTTAGAGGACTCTTCAAGCTTTCCAAAAAGTCCAAGAACACCATCATACCTTTAAAATTGAGAGAAATGTGCCCTTGCAAAGTTGGGCAATTTTGTGATGGTTTATGTTGAAAATGGAGGCTTAGAAGTATTTCTTTCCAAATGGGCTGCCTAATTTATGACCCAATCCATCTCATAACATGGTGCACGACCCAATTGACCAAAATTCATCATTTTTATTATTTTTTATTTATTTATTATTGATTTAATTCATAAAAATCATTTTAAATAAATAAAAAATATAAAAATCTATTTTTGGGTGAAGATTTTGTTTCTAGAAATTCATAATCATTGATTGAATTAGAATGAGAAGGAAATCATGTGATCTCTCCCAAATTATTATTTTTTATTTATTTATTATTGATTTAATTCATAAAAATCATTTTAAATAAATAAAAAATATAAAAATCTATTTTTGGGTGAAGATTTTGTTTCTAGAAATTCATAATCATTGATTGAATTAGAATGAAAAGGAAATCATGTGATCTCTCCCAAATTATTATTTTTTATTTATTTATTATTGATTTAATTCATAAAAATCATTTTAAATAAATAAAAAATATAAAAATCTATTTTTGGGTGAAGATTTTGTTTCTAGAAATTCATAATCATTGATTGAATTAGAATGAGAAGGAAATCATGTGATCTCTCCCAAAATAGCAAGCACTCATGATCAAATATTTGAAATTTATACAATGATCTTTTTGAATATTTTTTGGATCAAATATCCACACAACACATCAATGATTCTGACCTAAATCCATCACACATATATACTAAGCACAAACATAACCCTAGAGACGAATTTGCAGCAGCCTAAAGGTAAGATCAAAAGCACAAAAATCTTTCAAAAAGTCATATTCGGGTTCTCAAATTCAGAGCATTGCAAGGTATTTGGAAGACATAGCAAGCTTCCTTGGACTCTTCTGATCATAAATCATCATCCATATGCATCATATACACACCCAATTGCTCAACCCGAGTTCATCTTGACCTTGAATATTTTGTTTTCGAATCCATTGATTTATCATGTTTAAACTGTTTTTGATTGTTGTAGGATGTTTAGAATGAACTCTAGAACGATTCTGGGTGGTTCAATTGGATTTTCATTGCAGGAACAAGAATTCACCATGATTAGGGTTTTCGGCCCTCTTTAGGGTTTCACGATTTTCAAATGATAAATGGATTTGAAAAACATAGGACGATTGAAAAACTCAGTAGCAATACAATGGTGCAATCAATTTTGTGAAATTTTGCCGTTTGGATGAAGTTTGTGTTTCGCAGGGTGGAAGAACTCGTAACAATATTCGTAGGAGAAAACGTTGCAAAATCCGCAGCCTGATGGTTGTTGTGCTTCCTGGAAATCAAGCTGGCCTGGGTTCAAACCTCAGCCAGGTAAGTTTCCGCTTTTTTTTTCTTTCCTTTTATTTGATTTAAATATTATAATATTAAAAATTAAACATATTATGTATATTTCTCAATAATAAATAAATAATAATAAAATATGTCTGTTTTCTTTAATTTTAAAAAATATGTTTTTTTCACAAATTTTGTTTCTATATTTTATGTCTAAATTGTAATATGTATAAATTAGAAAATTTTTGTATATAACTAAATCCTATTTTTTTTTTTATATAAACCCTAAAAATTTATTTCTCATATAAACCCTAATTTCATAAAACTCTAAAAATATTTTTTAATACAAATCTAATCCTATTTTTTTTTAATGTTATTTTCTAATATAATTATTATGTATGTATGTTTACTATAATTCTTACAAATTTTTGTAAATATACTTATAAATATTTTTTTACATAACTTTAGTTTATAAATAATTGTGCTTATAATAATTAGATTTTTTTGTAGTAACTTCATGATTAAAATATAATTTAATAATTTGTAAATTAAAACAATTGTTTATTCATATTTGTTTTTTTTAGTTGATTATATTAAAAAATTGTTAATTTCTTATTATTATAATATTTGGATTAATTCTGTTTATTCTTATTTACTAACCCATTTATATTCTAATCATGCTTATTATTTTGTTAAATATTGCTTACTAACCCCCTTTATTATTTATTATTGCTTATTTATATTTTATTTATCTTTGCTATTTAATTATTTTGCTTATTATTTTGTAATTGTTTCTTGGATGTAAAGTTGTTCAATTATTTAATTATTATTATGGTTAGTAATTAGGGAGTGTAACAACATGTATGTAATATTAAAATAAATTTAGATCACTTTTAAATAAAGATAATTAAAATAAACACGTCACACACGTAAGTCGATTTTAATCGTCGTCTCACTTCCTAAGGATATCCCTCAAGTTGCCTATGAATATTGGTTAAGTGGGGTGTATAAAGCAAGTCCCTCAAAAAGAAAATCATCAAAGTCCCTTATGGTTGCCTTTACGAATCGAGTCCCTTTCGAAAAATGATGATAGTCCCTCCAGTTTGCTTATTACACCCCACAATGGCCTTCAAAAATCCAATCGTCCCTCACATGTCCCTTAACATCCAAAGTAAGGACTACCTACTCCATTATAGTAGGGATAGTCTTACTAAGGAAAGGATAAAGAATAAGAAAGACCTTAAAACATTAGGGTAGGCTACTCCTAGATACTTGCTCACTTCAAAACTTTTTCACACTTAAACAAATTTCCAACAAAATTTTCAAACAAGTTTTTTTCACATCCATACACGGATTATTATTAAACTATTCTGAAATTTTTTGCTATTCACACACTACACTTTCAAAACAATTCAAAAGTGAGCTTAAGTACCTAAGAGCCCATGGATAACCATGGATGAAAAGGGTGCTAATACCTTCCCTTTTCATAACTTACCCCCCGGACCCAAAATATTCTCTAAGGTCTTTCCTGTTCTTTTATAACCTTTCCTTATGGATAAAATAAAAGTCGGTGGCGACTCTTGCTATCCGCAACATTGTTTAAAGTCAGTTCTCCCACCGTGTTACACCAGCCACCACGCATGTTCCCTCCCAGTTGCAGGTTTGAATGAAGACGCTGAGCCAGAGCCATTAGATCTAGGTTTTCGCTTGAATAAGTCTCCAGATCGTACGCATGTGATTCATTCTAAGACTTGGACCATTGACCAGCCAAAACACAGGCGTTTCATTAATCCTTGCTAGCAGTGATGTGGCGCGCGCGTGTTCCTTGGATGCGCAGACCAGTAATCAGATCCTAGGGCTCTAGCATTTTCCTGGCTTTTTATTTTTGTTAATTCATTTTTCAATTTTCTTTAATTGTTTTTATCTTCTTTAATTCATATTAAATTGAATAATGATCAGAAAAATATAACAAAAATATGAGAATGCTCCTGATTTAATTTCTGGTTTTTTGATGCCCTTGGATTTTATTTTTGTGCAATTTCCAATTTATTTGCTATTTTTCCATTTTTTTCTAATTCTTTTAATTTGGCATTTTGAGCTTTCTATTTTTTGATTTTTGTACTCCTTTTTGGTATAGAATTAGGACTTGATATTTTGCTGGCTGGTTGTAGACTCATTGATGAGATTGTAGGATTTTTATCCTAATATTTAGATAAATCTAAGTTCTATTTTGGAGTAGGTTTCTAGAGGCTTCTCCTTTTGGACCTTCATTTGATACCTTTTGGTTTAGGATTTCTTTAGTGCCCTTAAACATTGATTTAGGCTCTGATCCTTTTACCCTAGGTTCCAAATACCTTTAGGATCCCTTAGAAAAATTCATAGATTTTTAGAGGTTGATTTAGTATTTTAATTAGATTTAATACTTAGTCAGTTTTTAGGGTGCTTCTAACATAGTGCTTCCCTTAGTTGAACTTCAAAAGAGGCCATTAGCTCATGATAAGTTTCTAAATCTTTTTTTATGGTTTAGTAGGCATGTTGATGCTCCTTTAGACTTAATTGTAAGGCTTAACTTGGTGTTTTAGTTCCCTTTTAGAGGTTTGCTTTTAGAGCTAGTAGAATTAGGGTTTTTAGAGCCTTTAGGAGTTTCTTCCTTTTTCATAAGTATGGTTTGCTTTGGTTTGCATCCCATTTCCAATCCAATGATGCAAGGTTCCTTTGTGGGAGCCTAGTCCCTCCTTTGGAAGGACTAAAGGCCTACCACAAAAGGTAAAACCTTCGAGGATACCAATCTTAGATGAGTGGTTGAGTGCCATGATGGATTCCCTTGGTTTCCATCATGCTTCCCCTCATCATGCAATGATCTTTGTGTTGATTATCATCTCTTGGTGGAGAAAGTTGAAGCTTGAAGTTGAAGGCCTTATCCCTTTTCCTCTTGAAGGATAAATTGGACATGAAGACAACTACAGACTGTTGGGCTGCTTTACTGATAGAAGACTACTTTGCTGTTGAGCTGCTGACTTGCTGTTTTGTTTGCTGTGTTTGTTGATTGACTGTATTTGTGTGACTGCTTGTTTGGTGTGTTGCATTAGAATAGGCTTTCATGTAGTTGATTTATGCCTAAGTGCATTGAAAGGTTGAGCCTGACTCCCTTTGCTTGTCTGCATTAGAGGTTGAGTCTGTCTCCCTCTGCTTGTTTGTTACTGTTTGGCTTTGCTTGTTGGCTGAAGGTTGAGTTTGCCTCCCTTGCCTGTGTATTGTGTTGCTTTTGCTTGTTTGCTCTAGAAGTTGAGTTTGACTCATTCTGCTTGTATTGTTGCATTGCATGCATTTTACTTACAGATATTTCTTTCAGTTTATTCTTTTGCTGTTGCTTTCCTTTGCCATGTTCCCTTAGGGACTCTAGCTTCTCTTATTCAAGAGAAGTTATGATAGACATTAGGGTTCTAACCATGCATGATAACATTAGATAGTTCCCTCCTAACCTCAATCATAGGATCAACTTTGCATGACAACTTTAGGATTGGATCAGTTCCCCTTTGGTGCGTCCTTTCTCTTCTCATCTTCAAACATCTTTAAAACACTTAATAAAGATTGACGCGTGTTGTACGCTACGAGCCTTAAGCACTTGAGAAAGGGTTGTTGGAGAGCTTCTTTTCAACAGCTTGGGTGTTTAGCATGGTACCTTTTGGGTGACATGCGACGCATTCACTCTTAAGTCCAAGTCTTTAGTGCAACATGAGTTACAAACAAAACTCAAAACACTTATTTAAAAGACTTCAAAAACAAAGATCAAACTTCTTTTTGTCCCTTGGGACCTTTAATCCTTGGAAACCATTTTCATAAGGAGAGTTTTGTTAACTCCCAGTTCTACCGCAAACGGTAAACGCCTAAGTCTCTGACGAGCGAGCTGCATACACCAACTGCTAGAACCGTTTGTTAACCCTACTTGGGTAAAACTTTTGAATCTAATCCCATAATCCGTAGTATCCCGAACTACGTTTGCTCTGATCTTTCACGCCGTGTGAAAGTACGTAGGCACGAAATGCGATATCTCGGCGAGTAACCTTCCCCTTTTCACCCGTAGTTAGGCGTACTACGTTGACTCTGATTTCTTGTTTCAGACGGGAATACGTAGGCATAAAACTGATGTGTTCTGCCGAGTCATTTTCTTTTCTTTTTCAGACCAGACTTTTAGCATAGATAGATAAACCAACCCGTCAGATAAACCCAGCAAGCGTGGATCCCATCAAGTACGATGGACGTGAGGGGTGCTAATATCTTTCCCTTGCGTAACCGACTCCCGAACCTAGACATGGTTGTGATGACCTTGTCTTATACCTTTTCGTCAGGTTTTTCCGATCGTTTCCTTTCCCTTTCTGTGGGATAAATAACGAAAGGTGGCAACTCTTCTGTTTTGCTGGCACCTTATTTTCGCGGTAGCGACAATATGCAATGAGACTCACGACAAAACGTGACATTATGCATGTGGTACCAACTCAATATTTGGTCCTCTCATGAACTGGGTCCCCCCTTTTGAACCCATGATCCCCCTTCTAAGCTTCAAGCCCCCTCCTTCTGAGATTGGGACAAGCCATGAGTCCCCCCTTTTGAACTAGCAAGTATGCCTCTTTCATTAACACGACACAATGATGCATGTCAATACAAATCAATGCAACAATAATAACAACGCTTACGACCCTCTTTCTGACCATAAACAACATGCATTGACACACAATTAGGGTTGGAAATGAGTCGGGTCGAGTGATAAATGCTAAATTTTACTGATTTTGAGTGTGAATAATTTGCACTTATTGGCTTAATTCAACCAATAAACCTTAACTTTTATGCATATGTTGTATAGTTTACATTATAGTGTATATATTGTGTATCATATAAATATGATTGAGTTTAATTGATTTTTTCTTATTTTTGTAGGTATATAAGCAATGATATTTTGTCATTGTCTTATAGAGCATTGAATAAGCTTTCCAACGCTTCCAACCGCGCGTAAAACAAAGTTACGATTTAAAAGTTATGGTCAAAACAAGTACTGGTTTGCTGTCATGTTCGCTAAGCAAACAAAAAGTTCTAAAACGCGTGAAAAACACTGTTTTGGCAGTAGAAAAAGAGGCATAAGTTTGCTGTGCAAACAGGAATTCGCTAGGCGAACATTGGAACCCATTTTTGCCTATTTAAGTGATTTTTCAGCATTTTTTAGGTTATGTTGTTTGGGAACTTTTTACCCCAACTCCATCAAACACATTCTTGAGTAGATTTAGCTTAGAAAAAACATTGGAGGGTGCATCTTGATGATCCAGAGTCGAATCCATTTCAATCGGAGTTGACGGACCGTGATATTTGTGTTCTTCTTCCTTCCTCTCTATGTATTTTTTATTTGTTGGGGTTTTGTATGTAAGTTTATCTTGACTATATGTATATTTGTGGATCTTTGTATAAAATCTCTTTTACAACTCTTTATCGATGGTTATCTTGATTTTTTACTTAATGGGTTTGGATTGCTATAGACATATACGGCTCGAACTCGATCTAAGATGAACATCTGTTAGATTCTAAACTCTAGACATAAATTTAGGACTAATATTCACGTGGGTATCGATTGTTAATGCTCTGTGTTGTCGAGTTGCATGAGACATCACCAATGAGACGATACATTTGATCTCTCGACTTTGCGTTAGACATAACCTCTGTTGTGAGCGATACGTGATGATATTGACGAGTGAATTAGGTTGCATGCATTTGATTCATATATTTTTTAGTACATGATGGATAGAACAAAATACAACTCCTGACGAGTTTTCTCATTTCTTAAGAATGTATTTATTTTCTTGTTTTATGTTTTTTTTCTTTGGCATTTTTATCCCAAACCATTTAAACTCAATCTTAGAGACGTAGAGATTGTCGAACTGCATTTTTCCCCTCACACTGATCCCTGTGGAGACGATATAAATCCAGGAGGAAATTCTTTCGAAAATAATATTTTTGCTTGCCGCTTTACCACTTCAACATCGAGTCGAACTCACCTCAACTCAACTCGACTCGTCAAGAATTAGTTTAGCTCAAATCTCGGTTCGAGTTCAACATTGGCTTTTTTTAAGCTCAAACTCGACCCATTATAAGTTCACGAACAATTTGGTTCATCTCATTAAGTTCATCTCGCTAGGTTTAACTCACTTGCTTCACGGACTTAAAAACCATTTTTAAGTCTATTTTTTATATATATTTAACATTTTAAATAAATGTTTTTTTTTAAATAAAACATTGAAATAAAATAAAATTTATCAGATTGGACTTTAACTTTGTTTCAAAAATCTTTTAATTCAAAACCAACACAACTTTCAAGAGATACATTTGAAAGTCTAATTTTAAAAACTACTCAATTGAAGTTTAAATTTGCCTAAAAAATCCAAAACTTCATCTAAATATTTAAGAACCTTACAAATTTAATAAAATAGTACACCAAAAATTACTAAAAATTGATACATTTCCATCACACAATGATTACACCACATGCAACCTTCATTACACATGTTATTTAACAAATGTCATAATGTCTCCGACAAGGATGACTTTAAACGTAATTATCAACTTTACTGCTATTACTAGTACGGAAGGGACAATATAGGATTAAGATTTTGATTAAAATTTTAAACCTACTCTTAAAAATAATATAATTTTTCTCATATATAATCGAGTTGAGTCATGAACCTAACGAGTCGAGCTATGTGTAATTCAAATTCAACTCATTTAGTTAACGAACTTAATTTTTCGCTTATATTCAGCTCATTTGGTTCATGAACTTAGTTCAACGAATTAATTATCAAATCGAGTTCTGAACTATTTTCGAGTTGGTTTGGTTCATTGTCAGCCCTACACACAATAATAATTCCCTCTTCTGAACAACTATCCAACAATCATAACAACAATGTGTCGTACCTCGAAAAATACGATCCTCGCGATGAACGCGGAAAATACGTTCGAACAGAGTTGCCATCGAACTTTATTTATTCCAAGGCAGGAATAGGAAAATATCGATAAAACCTTTAAAGAGATAAGAACATGGTCATCGCAACCAATATTCTAGGTTCGGGAGTCGATTACATGAGAGGAAGGTATTAGCACCCCTCATGTCCGTTGTACTCAACGAGAACCTCTTGATTCGATTCGAGAGTAAAGTTAGCTAGCTTGTTTTGTTTTCTTCTAAGGTTTCTCCTATAGGGGGAGTGGATGGTTATAAGATAGGGTGCTCGCCAAGGATTGGGGCCCTTGTGCCTACGTATCTTCACTTGTAAGAAGTGGAAAATCAGAGCATTCGCAGTTCATGGGACTACGGGAAAAAAAGGGGGGAATGTGCTCGCTAGGATTATAGCAATCCTATGCCTACGTACTCTCAACAGATATGAGAGATCAGAGCAGCCGTAGTTCGGCTAACTACGGTAAAAGGGTTTGAAAATGAACGAGTGTTTAGGTCGCATTCTAACTGCTAAACATTGGCTTGTCTGCTCGCTAGGGGAGGCTGAAGCACTAGTTTGTATGCGCGGAAGAAAGGAATAAACAATGTTCTTTGGTAAAAGGTATGGGAACCTAAAGGTGGGAAAGAAAGAAAAGTGCTCGCTAGGATCATCGCAATCCTATGCCTACGTATTCTCAACGGATGTGAGAAATCTGAGCAGCCGTAGTTCGCCCAACTACGGTAAAAGGGTTTAGAAATGAACGAGTGCTTAGGTTGTATTCTAACTGCTAAACATTGGCTTGTCTGCTCGTTAGGGGAGGCTGAAGCACTAGTTTGTTATGCGCAGAAGAAGGGACTAAACAATGTTCTTGGAAAACAGTGTATGAGTTGAACGAGAGTTTAGGTCACATTCTTGTAGAAGCAAGCTTCATCTCAAAGTTTTGATGACATCAACAATCAAGATCAAGAATATTTCATCTATGCAAAAAGGCAAGCACTTTCCAAAGACCAAGATCAAGTGGAATGGAAGTGATCAACATTCAAAGCTTCATGAACATTTGACTGATCAACTTTCAAGTTTTGGACACAAGCTATGGTATATCAAAATCCATTAATTTAATTGATATACAAGTGTTCAACATCTTTATCATTTGATCACATTGCATAAACATATTTTTTAAACTATTAGAATTGGTATAACACTATTTTTTATAAGCATTTTTCTGAAAAATAGCAGTGTTAACCGATTAACCATTTCAAATTTTGAATATTTTGGTATAACGTTCAAGTGTTAACCGATTAACCATATAGGTTAACCGATTAACACTGAACGTATTTTGAAAAATGGCTTTGTTTCAAGTTCAAAAATGGTTTGAAAATTATACCAGTTCATATTTTGAATTATACTCAAATATACCTGTTGGAAAAGGTGTGTTTACACATATAAATTCTGAGTTTTTCAAATTGAAAAATAATCCTCCATTAATCACTTTAAAAACAATTCTTTGAATCAAATTCACCACTTTCAAATACTTTTCAAATTTTTCAAAAGTGTTCATATTGATCATATCTTTCATATGCATAGCATTGAACACTTGTGTTGAAATTAAAAGAGTAAATTTTGATCAGAAGGAGAAGATTAATCTCAACATTGATATTACCAATTATTACTCTCAAATCAAAGTATTCAGATTACTTGTATTTTGACTTGTGATCCAGGATTGTTGGACACAAGGGTGAGTGTTTACAAGAGGATTATTCTTGTACACTTGTTGATTTTTTTATTGTTTGATAGTAGGCCTCACTGGTTGATGGTGTGATAGGTTGTACTTTATTAAACAATAGTGAAAACTCTCTTTCGTGTTGAAAGGGGAGTGGAGTACTCTCGGATTGTGAGGGGAACCACTATAAATCTTGGTGTCCATCCCTTTTTTATCTACTGCATTCATCACCAAGAACCTAACCAGTAAAATTTTAAGAATACCGAAAAAACCGGAAAAAGTCCCTAAAAGCCTAATTCACCCCCGCCCCCTCTTAGGCATACTCTGTACTTACAATTCTAACTGCTAAACATTGGCTTGTCTGCTCACTAGGGGAGGCTGAAGCACGAGTTCATATGCGCGGAAGAAGGGACTAAACAATGTTCTTTGGGAAAGTATTAAGGTTGGAGATCGCACGAGGGCGAGGAATTAGGTTTATCGTATTGGATGTTTTAGTTTGGGAAAGAGAATGTATTTGAAAAGGTTTAAGGTTTTGATCGCACGGGGGCGAGAAAAAGAGTTCAGTTAGGTAATTTGATGGAGAATGACGATTATTCAATAAACGAGACGTCGGTCTCGCAATCAATTAATCGGGATATTGTTGGAATGCTAGATCCCAACAACACCTTTTTCATTCGACTAACTTCGAAATTTGTGTTTGAAGTTGTGTTGAGAAACAAAAGAGTGATTGACAAGCAACCTAAGAGCGTGCCTTGAGAGCTCGTCACTCAAGAATTCAAGGAATGCGAGATTCCAAGAACTCTATTTTTTCGGAAATAGTTTGGGTTAGAAATCGCACGAGGGCGAGGAACTAATGTTTTGAAAAGATTCAATCGCACGGGGGCGAGAAAAGAGTTGGAATGGTTGAAAATTTAGGAGAGAATGACGACTACTCGATAAACGAGACGTCAGTCTCGCAATCAAAGTATTCAGATTACTTGTATTTTGACTTGTGATCCAGGATTGTTGGACACAAGGGTGAGTGTTTACAAGAGGATTGTTCTTGTACACTTGTTGATTTTTTTATTGTTTGATAGTAGGCCTCACCGGTTGATGGTGTGATAGGTTGTACTTTATTAAACAATAGTGAAAACTCTCTTTCGTGTTGAAAGGTGAGTGGAGTACTCTCGGATTGTGAGGGGAACCACTATAAATCTTGGTGTCCACCCTTTTTTTTCTACCGCATTCATCACCAAGAACCTAACCAGTAAAATTTCAAGAATACCGAAAAAACTGGAAAAAGTCCCTAAAAGCCTAATTCACCCCCTCTTAGGAATACTCTGTACTTACAATTGGCATCAGAGTAGGTTAAGGTAACCTGTTCCTATCGATCTTAATGGCTTCCGCTAGTACTAACCCGGTTTTCAAAGATGGTGGAAGCAGTAACAAGCCACCACTCTTTTCTGGAGAATACTTTGATTTTTGGAAAATCCGTATGAAGGCACATCTTGAGGCTCAAGAAGATGGTATATGGGAAACCGTAGAAACTGGTCCACATGTTCCTACAAGTGTGGTAAATGGTGTTGGAACTCCAAAGATAAAATCCTCATATGATGAAGATGACAAGAAGAGAATTTTGAATGAGAAGAAAGCAATCAACATACTTCAAAGCGCTCTCAGTATGGACGAATTCTTCCGTATATCACAGTGTAAATCAGCAAAGGAAGTTTGAGATACCCTGGTAGAAACGCATGAAGGGACAGCCGAAGTAAAAAGATCAAGACTTAATACTTTAAGTCAAGAATATGAAATGTTCCATATGCAGCCTGGTGAATCCATTATTGCCTTACAAAAGAGATTCATTCATTTAACTAATCATCTGATTGCCCTCGGGAAGACCTTCACCAATGATGATCTCAACTTAAAAGTCCTAAGATCCTTAACAAGAGAATGGCAACCAAAGGTGACCGCTATTTCGGAAAAGAAGAGTCTTTCAACAATGATATCCGCTTCCTTATTTGGCAAACTTCAAGAGCATGAACTAGAACTTGGAAGGCTTGAGAAGCATGAAAGTCAAGACAAGAAGTCCAAAGGAATTGCCTTGAAGATTGACACAAAGGATGACAAAAATGACGAATCTTCCGAAGACGAAAATTTCATGCTTCTAGTAAAGAAGCTTGGTAAGTTTTTTAATAATAATAAAATTTCCTCTTTTTCTAAAAAGAATAAACATTTCAGGAAAAAGGAGGCACCCACATCAAACCAAGAAATTACATGTTACGAATGTGGGAAACAAGGTCACATAAAGGCAGATTGCCCGAAACTCGCAAATAAAGGAAAATTCAAAGGCAAGAAGGATTTCAGAACAAAGAAGGCTTATGTCGCATGGGACGACAACGAAGTAAGTTCATCATCGGAATCGGAAAACGATGAATGTGCAAATATGGCATTAATGGCCTCTCACCACTCCGATGAAGAAAATGAGGTTAGTAGTAATTTTTCTTTTTATGATAATGATGTACAAGAAATTATAGATGAACTTCTAAAAGAGTGCAAGACTTTGTATAAAAACATATCATCACAAAAGAAAAGAATCTCATCCTTAGAAGAACAAAACTCTGTTTTTATGAAAAATATTGAAGATGAAAAACAGAAACTGATGGATGAAAAACAAAGTCTTGTATGTAAGAAGTGTGAGTCTTTATCTTTCCAAATTGTTCAACTCAAAAGAGTTTTAGAAAGATACAAAAAAGGTCAAATTGGCTTGGAAGAAATTCTAAAACATCAAAGATATCCTAACGATAAAAGTGGATTAGGATATTCTAAATTTTCAAAACCAAGCACCAATAAGACCGTTTTCGTAAGAGCAAGTGAACAAATTGTTAAAGAAAAGGCCAGCACTTCTAAAGTTCAACATCAAAATCATAACAAGAAAAGCATTGCAAAGAAAAAGAATTATGTTCCTAAATATAGAAGTCACTTTCAACCTACATGTTCTTATTGTGGAATTAAAGGCCATACACCTAATGCTTGCTATGTGCGCAATATTGGTGTTGCTAAAGGGCATTATGCGTGGGTTGAAAAAGGTACTAACTATCAAGGACCCAAAGCAATTTGGGTACCTAACACTACTTAATTTTATGTTGTAGGTATGCTTGAAGACAACCACTAATCAATGGTATCTTGATAGCGGTTGCTCGAAGCATATGACGGGAGACGTAAACAAATTTTCAAGTCTATCATTAAAGGCCAAAGGATACGTCACTTACGGTGATGATAATAAAGGAAAAATTCTTAGAGTTGGAACCATTGGTGCACCTCCATGTACAATCATCGAAGACGTTCTTTATGTGGAAGGCCTTAAACACAACCTACTTAGCATAAGTGAATTGTGTGACAAAGGGTTCCGAATCAACTTCACAAAGGAGGAATGCTTGATAGAACATGAAGTCACTCATGATATTTTGCTAAAAGGTAAAAGATATAATAACATTTTTATGATTTCTTTTGATGACTCTTCCTTGAAGGTAAAGTGTCTTATAGCGAACAACAACGAGGCATGGCTTTGGCATAAAAGATTTGCTCACATTCACATGGAGCATTTAAACAAGTTGATAAAGCATGATCTAGTTGTTGGTCTTCCAAAGATAAAATTCATCAAGGATAAGTTATGCGATGCATGTCAAAAGGGAAAACAGACCAAGACAACTTTCAAATCCAAGCAAGTGGTTTCTACATCAAGGCCACTTCAATTGTTGCATATGGATCTTTTTGGTCCATCAAGAACAAAAAGCTTCGGAGGTAATTTCTACGCCTTAGTTATTGTTGATGATTTCTCTCGATACACTTGGACATTGTTTTTAGTGCAGAAAAGTGATGCTTTTAAAGCATTCAAGAAATATGCAAAGTAAATTCAAAATGAGAAATAACTCACCATAGCCTCTATAAGAAGCGATCACGGTGGAGAATTCCAAAATTCAGACTTTGAAGAATTTTGCAAAGAGTATGGAATTTCTCATAATTTTTCAGCACCAAGGACGCCTCAACAAAACGGTGTCGTAGAACGGAAGAATAGATCACTGGTAGAGCTTGCAAGGATAATGCTCAGCGACGCAAATCTTCCTAAATATTTTTGGACAAATGCAGTTAGTACAACATGCTTTGTAAGCAACCGTGTCAATATTCGACCACTCCTCAAAAAGACTCTGTATGAGTTGTTCAAGGGTAGAAAACCAAATATAGCATTTTTCCACATATTCGGATGCAAATGCTTTATTCTCAACAACAACAAAGATAATCTCGGTAAGTTTGATGAGAAATCCGACGAAGGTATATTTCTTGGTTACTCTCTTTATAGTAAAGCATTTAGAATTTTTAATAAGAAAACACTTACTATTGAAGAATCCATTCATGCTTTGCTTGATGAGACTAACCCCTCGAAAGAGGATAATACTATTATGGATGATGATGATGATATAGTAGGTTCTTCACAACAACAAGAAGAGATTTCAAAGAATCAAGAAATACCATAAGAAGATGTCACTCAAATCATTGAAGAACATCAAGATCTTCCGAAGTAATGGAAAACGCATAGAGATCACCCGATAGATAAAGTTATTGGTGATATTAGCCAAGGTATTGCAACTCGACTTAATCTAAAGGATGCTTGTCTCAACATGGCTTTTGTATCTCAAATTGAACCAACCAAGATTGATGAAGCTTTAGACGACGACCAATGGATTGTAGCAATGCAAGAAGAACTCAATCAATTCGAAAGGAATCAAGTTTGGAGTCTTGTACCAAGACCAAACCATAAGCACATCATAGGAACAAGATGGGTGTTCAAGAACAAACTTGACGAGAATGGGATCATAGTTCGTAACAAAGCAAGATTGGTCGCGCAAGGCTACAACCAGGAGGAAGGAATTGATTTTGATGAAACGTTCGCTCTGGTAGCAAGGTTAGAAGCAATTAGATTACTACTTGCTTACGCTTGTTCTACGAATTTTCAGTTGTTCCAGATGGATGTCAAAAGCGCTTTCCTGAATGGCTACATTAATGAGGAAGTCTATATCAATCAACCTCCGGGTTTTGAAGACTTCAAGAATCCCTCACATGTCTACAAACTGAAAAAGGCACTCTACGGACTAAAACAAGCACCAAGAGCATGGTATGACCGCCTTAGCAATTTCTTATGTGAGAAGGGATTTACAAAAGGAAAGGTTGACAAGACATTATTCATAAAGAAGATCAAAGGAAATACTTTATTGGTTCAAGTATATGTCGACGACATCATCTTCGAATCAACAAACAAAGAGCTTTGCGAAGAATTTTCACTTATGATGCAAGGAGAATTCGAGATGTCCATGATGGGAAAATTGAATTATTTTCTTGGACTACAAATCAAGCAAACAAAGGATGGCATCTTCCTCAACCAATCCAAGTATTGCAAAGAATTGTTGAAGAAATTCGATATGGAAAGTTGCAAGGTGATGTCCACTCCTATGGGATCCGGAACGTACGTTGATCAAGATGAATCCGGTACTCCAGTTGATATAAAAAAATATCGAGGTATGGTAGGTTCATTACTATATTTGACGGCAAGCCGTCTTGACATTATGTTTAGCGTTTGTTTGTGTGCACGCTTTCAAGCAAGTCCTAAGGAATCACATCTCACAGCTGTAAAGAGAATCATAAAGTATCTCAAAGGGATAATGAACGTCGAATTATGGTATCCTAAAGGTAGTATTTGTTCTTTATTTGGTTACTCTAACGCTGACTATGCAGGATGTAAGACCGATAGAAAAAGCACAAGCGGCACATGTCACATTCTCGGGAATGCATTAGTGTCATGGGCCTGCAAGAAGCAAGCGTGTGTGGCACTCAGTACAGCCGAAGCGGAATATATTGCAGCAGGAAGTTGCTGTGCACAAATTCTGTGGCTCAAGCAACAACTCCTCGATTACGGTATAGATCTCGGCTGCATTCCTCTTCGATGTGATAATACAAGTGCCATCAATATTACAAAGAACCCGATCATGCATTCAAGAACAAAACATATAGATATCTGACATCACTTCCTTCGAGATCACGTATTGAATGGAGATGTAGATGTTACTTTCATCGACACACACAATCAACTCGCCGACATCTTCACCAAACCTTTGGCGAAAGAACCATTCTACAAAATTCGGCGAGAACTTGGGATTCTTGATGAAGGTGACATCTGACCTTTTCTCTAATATGTGTATGCTTTATTTGTGTTGTGTTTTCATGTGTATGCATTCTATTTTTAAGCATTTTTCAAAAATTCGCGTGTGTTAATCGATTAACCATATGGGTTAACCGATTAACACTGTTAAATTTTCAATTCTGACTCAATTTTTTAATGTGTTAACCGATTAACCTATATGGTTAACCGATTAACATTGTTAATTTTTCTAAAAATCAGAAACGAAAATTAATTAAATTTTTGAAAATATTATATATGATAAATGGATTTTTTATGTGGTCCATATTCTCTTAAGTGTCCAAAATCCATATCCTTTGAATCCTACTCCCTCTTAAAGAGTTTTTTGTGTGGAACTTCCCTCTTCAAACCCTAACTTCCTCTCTCCCACTCTCTAAGGTTGGATAACTCCTCATAACCATCCCCACAACTTCTCAAACCCTAACTTCCTCAGAACCCACAACTTCAGTTCTCTCAAACTTTCATCCATGGCATCCTCACGCAAAGGAAAGGGAAAGCTTCCTGAGTATGCATCAGAATCTGATGACGACAACATTCCAATGGAAACCACCAAAAAGAGGCACATGGATTTCAAAGTTCGTGTTCGTCAACTTCTGCCGGTAAAGTACGTAAATCTTCGAGCTTTTCCTGCAATTTCTTTTGACTTTCCTACACTATTGGAATATCAGCGCATCGACAAGTTCGTCACCGACTCTGGTATTATTTATCCTGATCTTGTTAAAGCTTTTATGAGTAGGATGGCTGTATATCTGGACATGGATGAGAACCACATGATCCGTTCTACCATTAGAGACCATGAGTTTGTTGAGAAATTATCCACCCTTGCTAGACACCTTAAGATTCCATCAAAAGGCTGCTTCCTGAGGAAAGGTGTAAACCATGTGGATGGACCTTGGGCAAATTATGATAAAATGGAGTATTACTATCAGGTTTGCAGGTTCCCGAAAGAAACAGTTATTGCAAACTCTCGCACCGCTCGTATGCTGTGCTATGCTAAGAATCTGACGGTATCTGATCGAATGCTTCATTACATTATCTGCTATGTCCTCATTCCAAAGGATTCCAACCACTCTCAGATTAATGACTTTGAGATGAAGCTTTTGTATGCAATCAAGAACCGCATAAGGGTCAATTGGATTCTGACCATCATGTATCATCTGCAGCAGCAACTTCAGTGCATCAGAATTCTGGAATTAACCGAACTAGACCTCAACATGGAACCATCCTTTAAGATGAAACCTACAACTAATGAGATCAATGAGATTAACATTTTCAAAAATACTAGTATCATCAAAGCGGCTGACGGTACCTACAGGTATACCGATGACGGTCCTGTCCATCACGCGTATCCAATGCCTGAAGGGGGTCTTACAAGTGAGTTTCTCTATACAACCATGATGAACCAACATCGAGAGTCAATGGATATGCATAGAGAGACCTCCCGAGCCATTGCCTCCCTCAGAAACCTTATTCTTAACCCTCCATATTTCAACACCGAGTTGTGGACGAAGAGATTGAGGAAGAGGATGGTAGTGAAGAAGAGGAAGAAGATGATGTGGATATGCCTGATGAGGATCTTTAGAGAATATGTTGCTGTTGATGTCTTTTATTGCATTGTTTTCTAGTTTTTGATGTTTTATGCTTTCATTTATGTTTGAACTCTGTTTTTATTTGGCATTGTAACTCGTACAATATTCGCAGTATTGCTGCCGTTTAATTCCATTATGCTTTGCTTCCATATTCTTGTGATTGCTTGCATTATTGGTCTATCTAGTTTTCTTTCTTTGAAAGCTCCTTCCTTTTTTGCTTATGATAAAGGGGGAGAAGAGCTTTGGCTTTCTTATGTCTATGTGTGCAGAATTTTTGCCTATGTATTCGATAGGGGGAGTTCATGGACATAGGGGGAGAAAACAAGATCATTGCTAATCATTGTCAAAAATTGCACAAGATCATTTTGGTTGTCATCATCAAAAAGGGGGAGATTGTAGAAGCAAGCTTCATTTCAAAGTTTTGATGACGTCAACAATCAAAATCAAGAATATTTCATCTATGCAAAAATGCAAGCACTTTCAAAAGACCAAGATCAAGTGGAATGGAAGTGATCAACATTCAAAGCTTCATGAACATTTGACTAATCAACTTTCAAGTTTTGGACACAAGCTATGGTATATCAAAGTCCATTAATTTAATTGATATACAAGTGTTCAACATCTTTATAATTTGATCACATTGCATAAGCATATTTTTTAAACTATTAGAATTGGTATAACACTATTTTTTATAAGCATTTTTCTGAAAAATAGCAATGTTAACCGATTAACCATATAGGTTAACCGGTTAACCATTTCAAATTTGAATATTTTGGTATAACGTTCAAGTGTTAACGATTAACCATATAGGTTAACCGATTAACACTGAACGTATTTTGAAAAATGGCTTTGTTTCAAGTTCAAAAATGGTTTGAAAATTATACCAGTTCATATTTTGAATTATACTCAAATATACCTGTTGGAAAAGGTGTGTTTACACATATAAATTCTGAGGTTTTTCAAATTGAAAAATAATCCTCCAATAATCACTTTAAAAACAATTCTTTGAATCAAATTCACCACTTTCAAATACTTTTCAAATTTTTCAAAAGTGTTCATATTGATCATATCTTTCATATGCATAGCATTGAACACTTGTGTTGAAATTAAAAGAGTAAATTTTGATCAGAAGGAGAAGATTAATCTCAACATTGATATTACCAATTATTACTCTCAAATCAAAGTATTCAGATTACTTGTATTTTGACTTGTGATCCAGGATTGTTGGACACAAGGGTGAGTGTTTACAAGAGGATTATTCTTGTACACTTGTTGATTTTTTTATTGTTTGATAGTAGGCCTCACTGGTTGATGGTGTGATAGGTTGTACTTTATTAAACAATAGTGAAAACTCTCTTTCGTGTTGAAAGGGGAGTGGAGTACTCTCGGATTGTGAGGGGAACCACTATAAATCTTGGTGTCCACCCTTTTTTATCTACTGCATCATCACAAACCCCCCCCCCCCCCCCAGCCCCCCCCCCCCCCCCCCCTAACCAGTAAAATTTTAAGAATACCGAAAAAACCGGAGAAAAGTCCCTAAAAGCCTAATTCACCCCCGCCCCCTCTTAGGCATACTCTGTACTTACAATTCTAACTGCTAAACATTGGCTTGTCTGCTCACTAGGGGAGCTGAAGCACGAGTTCATATGCGCGGAAGAAGGGACTAAACAATGTTCTTTGGGAAAGTATTAAGGTTGGAGATCGCACGAGGGCGAGGAATTAGGTTTATCGTATTGGATGTTTTAGTTTGGGAAAGAGAATGTATTTGAAAAGGTTTAAGGTTTTGATCGCACGGGGGCGAGAAAAAGAGTTCAGTTAGGTAATTTGATGGAGAATGACGATTATTCAATAAACGAGACGTCGGTCTCGCAATCAATTAATCGGGATATTGTTGGAATGCTAGATCCCAACAACACCTTTTTCATTCGACTAACTTCGAAATTTGTGTTTGAAGTTGTGTTGAGAAACAAAAGAGTGATTGACAAGCAACCTAAGAGCGTGCCTTGAGAGCTCGTCACTCAAGAATTCAAGGAATGCGAGATTCCAAGAACTCTATTTTTTCGGAAATAGTTTGGTTAGAAATCGCACTGAGGGCGAGGAACTAATGTTTTGAAAAGATTCAATCGCACGGGGGCGAGAAAAGAGTTGAATGGTTGAAAATTTAGGAGAGAATGACGACTACTCGATAAACGAGACGTCAGTCTTGCAATCAAAGTATTCAGATTACTTGTATTTTGACTTGTGATCCAGGATTGTTGGACACAAGGGTGAGTGTTTACAAGAGGATTGTTCTTGTACACTTGTTGATTTTTTTATTGTTTGATAGTAGGCCTCACCGGTTGATGGTGTGATAGGTTGTACTTTATTAAACAATAGTGAAAACTCTCTTTCGTGTTGAAAGGTGAGTGGAGTACTCTCGGATTGTGAGGGGAACCACTATAAATCTTGGTGTCCACCCTTTTTTTTCTACCGCATTCATCACCAAGAACCTAACCAGTAAAATTTCAAGAATACCGAAAAAACTGGAAAAAGTCCCTAAAAGCCTAATTCACCCCCTCTTAGGAATACTCTGTACTTACAATTGGCATCAGAGTAGGTTAAGGTAACCTGTTCCTATCGATCTTAATGGCTTCCGCTAGTACTAACCCGGTTTTTCAAAGATGGTGGAAGCAGGTAACAAGCCACCACTCTTTTCTGGAGAATACTTTGATTTTTGGAAAATCCGTATGAAGGCACATCTTGAGGCTCAAGAAGATGGTATATGGGAAACCGTAGAAACTGGTCCACATGTTCCTACAAGTGTGGTAAATGGTGTTGGAACTCCAAAGATAAAATCCTCATATGATGAAGATGACAAGAAGAGAATTTTGAATGAGAAGAAAGCAATCAACATACTTCAAAGCGCTCTCAGTATGGACGAATTCTTCCGTATATCACAGTGTAAATCAGCAAAGGAAGTTTGAGACACCCTGGTAGAAACGCATGAAGGGACAGCCGAAGGTAAAAAGATCAAGACTTAATACTTTAAGTCAAGAATATGAAATGTTCCATATGCAGCCTGGTGAATCCATTATTGCCTTACAAAAGAGATTCATTCATTTAACTAATCATCTGATTGCCCTCGGAAGACCTTCACCAATGATGATCTCAACTTAAAAGTCCTAAGATCCTTAACAAGAGAATGGCAACCAAGGTGACCGCTATTTCGGAAAAGAAGAGTCCTTTCAACAATGATATCCGCTTCCCTTATTTGGCAACTTCAAGAGCATGAACTAGAACTTGGAAGGCTTGAGAAGCATGAAAGTCAAGACAAGAGTCCAAAGGAATTGCCTTGAAGATTGACACAAGGATGACAAAAATGACGAATCTTCCGAAGACGAAAATTTCATGCTTCTAGTAAAGAAGCTTGGTAAGTTTTTTAATAATAATAAAATTTCCTCTTTTTCTAAAAAGAATAAACATTTCAGGAAAAAGGAGGCACCCACATCAAACCAAGAAATTACATGTTACGAATGTGGGAAACAAGGTCACATAAAGGCAGATTGCCCGAAACTCGCAAATAAAGGAAAATTCAAAGGCAAGAAGGATTTCAGAACAAAGAAGGCTTATGTCGCATGGGACGACAACGAAGTAAGTTCATCATCGGAATCGGAAAACGATGAATGTGCAAATATGGCATTAATGGCCTCTCACCACTCGATGAAGAAAATGAGGTTAGTAGTAATTTTTCTTTTTATGATAATGATGTACAAGAAATTATAGATGAACTTCTAAAAGAGTGCAAGACTTTGTATAAAAACATATCATCACAAAAGAAAAGAATCTCATCCTTAGAAGAACAAAACTCTGTTTTTATGAAAAATATTGAAGATGAAAAACAGAAACTGATGGATGAAAAACAAAGTCTTGTATGTAAGAAGTGTGAGTCTTTATCTTTCCAAATTGTTCAACTCAAAAGAGTTTTAGAAAGATACAAAAAAGGTCAAATTGGCTTGGAAGAAATTCTAAAACATCAAAGATATCCTAACGATAAAAGTGGATTAGGATATTCTAAATTTTCAAAACCAAGCACCAATAAGACCGTTTTCGTAAGAGCAAGTGAACAAATTGTTAAAGAAAAGGCCAGCACTTCTAAGTTCAACATCAAAATCATAACAAGAAAAGCATTGCAAAGAAAAAGAATTATGTTTCCTAAATATAGAAGTCACTTTCAACCTACATGTTCTTATTGTGGAATTAAAGGCCATACACCTAATGCTTGCTATGTGCGCAATATTGGTGTTGCTAAAGGGCATTATGCGTGGGTTGAAAAAGGTACTAACTATCAAGGACCCAAAGCAATTTGGGTACCTAACACTACTTAATTTTATGTTGTAGGTATGCTTGAAGACAACCACTAATCAATGGTATCTTGATAGCGGTTGCTCGAAGCATATGACGGGAGACGTAAACAAATTTTCAAGTCTATCATTAAAGGCCAAAGGATACGTCACTTACGATGATGATAATAAAGGAAAAATTCTTAGAGTTGGAACCATTGGTGCACCTCCATGTACAATCATCGAAGACGTTCTTTATGTGGAAGGCCTTAAACACAACCTACTTAGCATAAGTGAATTGTGTGACAAAGGGTTCTGAATCAACTTCACAAAGGAGGAATGCTTGATAGAACATGAAGTCACTCATGATATTTTGCTAAAAGGTAAAAGATATAATAACATTTTTATGATTTCTTTTGATGACTCTTCCTGAAGGTAAAGTGTCTTATAGCGAACAACAACGAGGCATGGCTTTGGCATAAAAGATTTGCTCACATTCACATGGAGCATTTAAACAAGTTGATAAAGCATGATCTAGTTGTTGGTCTTCCAAAGATAAAAATTCATCAAGGATAAGTTATGCGATGGCATGTCAAAAGGGAAAACAGACCAAGACAACTTTCAAATCCAAGCAAGTGGTTTCTACATCAAGGCCACTTCAATTGTTGCATATGGATCTTTTTGGTCCATCAAGAACAAAAAGCTTCAGAGGTAATTTCTACGCCTTAGTTATTGTTGATGATTTCTCTCGATACACTTGGACATTGTTTTAGTGCAGAAAAGTGATGCTTTTAAAGCATTCAAGAAATATGCAAAGTAAATTCAAAATGAGAAATCACTCACCATAGCCTCTATAAGAAGCGATCACGGTGGAGAATTCCAAAATTCAGACTTTGAAGAATTTTGCAAAGAGTATGGAATTTTCTCATAATTTTTCAGCACCAAGGACGCCTCAACAAAACGGTGTCGTAGAACGGAAGAATAGATCACTGGTAGAGCTTGCAAGGATAATGCTCAGCGACGCAAATCTTCCTAAATATTTTTGGACAGATGCAGTTAGTACAACATGCTTTGTAAGCAACCGTGTCAATATTCGACCACTCCTCAAAAAGACTCTGTATGAGTTGTTCAAGGGTAGAAAACCAAATATAGCATTTTTCCACATATTCGGATGCAAATGCTTTATTCTCAACAACAACAAAGATAATCTCGGTAAGTTTGATGAGAAATCCGACGAAGGTATATTTCTTGGTTACTCTCTTTATAGTAAAGCATTTAGAATTTTTAATAAGAAAACACTTACTATTGAAGAATCCATTCATGCTTTGCTTGATGAGACTAACCCCTCGAAAGAGGATAATACTATTATGGATGATGATGATGATATAGTAGGTTCTTCACAACAACAAGAAGAGATTTCAAAGAATCAAGAAATACCATAAGAAGATGTCACTCAAATCATTGAAGAACATCAAGATCTTCCGAAGTAATGGAAAACGCATAGAGATCACCCGATAGATAAAGTTATTGGTGATATTAGCCAAGGTATTGCAACTCGACTTAATCTAAAGGATGCTTGTCTCAACATGGCTTTTGTATCTCAAATTGAACCAACCAAGATTGATGAAGCTTTAGACGACGACCAATGGATTGTAGCAATGCAAGAAGAACTCAATCAATTCGAAAGGAATCAAGTTTGGAGTCTTGTACCAAGACCAAACCATAAGCACATCATAGGAACAAGATGGGTGTTCAAGAACAAACTTGACGAGAATGGGATCATAGTTCGTAACAAAGCAAGATTGGTCGCGCAAGGCTACAACCAGGAGGAAGGAATTGATTTTGATGAAACGTTCGCTCTGGTAGCAAGGTTAGAAGCAATTAGATTACTACTTGCTTACGCTTGTTCTACGAATTTTCAGTTGTTCCAGATGGATGTCAAAAGCGCTTTCCTGAATGGCTACATTAATGAGGAAGTCTATATCAATCAACCTCCGGGTTTTGAAGACTTCAAGAATCCCTCACATGTCTACAAACTGAAAAAGGCACTCTACGGACTAAAACAAGCACCAAGAGCATGGTATGACCGCCTTAGCAATTTCTTATGTGAGAAGGGATTTACAAAAGGAAAGGTTGACAAGACATTATTCATAAAGAAGATCAAAGGAAATACTTTATTGGTTCAAGTATATGTCGACGACATCATCTTCGAATCAACAAACAAAGAGCTTTGCGAAGAATTTTCACTTATGATGCAAGGAGAATTCGAGATGTCCATGATGGGAAAATTGAATTATTTTCTTGGACTACAAATCAAGCAAACAAAGGATGGCATCTTCCTCAACCAATCCAAGTATTGCAAAGAATTGTTGAAGAAATTCGATATGGAAAGTTGCAAGGTGATGTCCACTCCTATGGGATCCGGAACGTACGTTGATCAAGATGAATCCGGTACTCCAGTTGATATAAAAAAATATCGAGGTATGGTAGGTTCATTACTATATTTGACGGCAAGCCGTCTTGACATTATGTTTAGCGTTTGTTTGTGTGCACGCTTTCAAGCAAGTCCTAAGGAATCACATCTCACAGCTGTAAAGAGAATCATAAAGTATCTCAAAGGGATAATGAACGTCGAATTATGGTATCCTAAAGGTAGTATTTGTTCTTTATTTGGTTACTCTAACGCTGACTATGCAGGATGTAAGACCGATAGAAAAAGCACAAGCGGCACATGTCACATTCTCGGGAATGCATTAGTGTCATGGGCCTGCAAGAAGCAAGCGTGTGTGGCACTCAGTACAGCCGAAGCGGAATATATTGCAGCAGGAAGTTGCTGTGCACAAATTCTGTGGCTCAAGCAACAACTCCTCGATTACGGTATAGATCTCGGCTGCATTCCTCTTCGATGTGATAATACAAGTGCCATCAATATTACAAAGAACCCGATCATGCATTCAAGAACAAAACATATAGATATCTGACATCACTTCCTTCGAGATCACGTATTGAATGGAGATGTAGATGTTACTTTCATCGACACACACAATCAACTCGCCGACATCTTCACCAAACCTTTGGCGAAAGAACCATTCTACAAAATTCGGCGAGAACTTGGGATTCTTGATGAAGGTGACATCTGACCTTTTCTCTAATATGTGTATGCTTTATTTGTGTTGTGTTTTCATGTGTATGCATTCTATTTTTAAGCATTTTTCAAAAATTCGCGTGTGTTAATCGATTAACCATATGGGTTAACCGATTAACACTGTTAAATTTTCAATTCTGACTCAATTTTTTAATGTGTTAACCGATTAACCTATATGGTTAACCGATTAACACTGTTAATTTTTCTAAAAATCAGAAACGAAAATTAATTAAATTTTTGAAAATATTATATATGATAAATGGATTTTTTATGTGGTCCATATTCTCTTAAGTGTCCAAAATCCATATCCTTTGAATCCTACTCCCTCTTAAAGAGTTTTTTGTGTGGAACTTCCCTCTTCAAACCCTAACTTCCTCTCTCCCACTCTCTAAGGTTGGATAACTCCTCATAACCATCCCCACAACTTCTCAAACCCTAACTTCCTCAGAACCCACAACTTCAGTTCTCTCAAACTTTCATCCATGGCATCCTCACGCAAAGGAAAGGGAAAGCTTCCTGAGTATGCATCAGAATCTGATGACGACAACATTCCAATGGAAACCACCAAAAAGAGGCACATGGATTTCAAAGTTCGTGTTCGTCAACTTCTGCCGGTAAAGTACGTAAATCTTCGAGCTTTTCCTGCAATTTCTTTTGACTTTCCTACACTATTGGAATATCAGCGCATCGACAAGTTCGTCACCGACTCTGGTATTATTTATCCTGATCTTGTTAAAGCTTTTATGAGTAGGATGGCTGTATATCTGGACATGGATGAGAACCACATGATCCGTTCTACCATTAGAGACCATGAGTTTGTTGAGAAATTATCCACCCTTGCTAGACACCTTAAGATTCCATCAAAAGGCTGCTTCCTGAGGAAAGGTGTAAACCATGTGGATGGACCTTGGGCAAATTATGATAAAATGGAGTATTACTATCAGGTTTGCAGGTTCCCGAAAGAAACAGTTATTGCAAACTCTCGCACCGCTCGTATGCTGTGCTATGCTAAGAATCTGACGGTATCTGATCGAATGCTTCATTACATTATCTGATATGTCCTCATTCCAAAGGATTCCAACCACTCTCAGATTAATGACTTTGAGATGAAGCTTTTGTATGCAATCAAGAACCGCATAAGGGTCAATTGGATTCTGACCATCATGTATCATCTGCAGCAGCAACTTCAGTGCATCACACGGTTACCGTATGCTCGTTTGATTTCGAGAATTCTGGAATTAACCGAACTAGACCTCAACATGGAACCATCCTTTAAGATGAAACCTACAACTAATGAGATCAATGAGATTAACATTGTCAAAAATACTAGTATCATCAAAGCGGCTGACGGTACCTACAGGTATACCGATGACGGTCCTGTCCATCACGCGTATCCAATGCCTGAAGGGGGTCTTACAAGTGAGTTTCTCTATACAACCATGATGAACCAACATCGAGAGTCAATGGATATGCATAGAGAGACCTCCCGAGCCATTGCCTCCCTCAGAAACCTTATTCTTAACCCTCCATATTTCAACACCCGAGTTGTGGACGAAGAGATTGAGGAAGAGGATGGTAGTGAAGAAGAGGAAGAAGATGATGTGGATATGCCTGATGAGGATCTTTAGAGAATATGTTGCTGTTGATGTCTTTTATTGCATTGTTTTCTAGTTTTTGATGTTTTATGCTTTCATTTATGTTTGAACTCTGTTTTTATTTGGCATTGTAACTCGTACAATATTCGCAGTATTGCTGCCGTTTAATTCCATTATGCTTTGCTTCCATATTCTTGTGATTGCTTGCATTATTGGTCTATCTAGTTTTCTTTCTTTGAAAGCTCCTTCCTTTTTTGCTTATGATAAAGGGGGAGAAGAGCTTTGGCTTTCTTATGTCTATGTGTGCAGAATTTTTGCCTATGTATTCGATAGGGGGAGTTCATGGACATAGGGGGAGAAAACAAGATCATTGCTAATCATTGTCAAAAATTGCACAAGATCATTTTGGTTGTCATCATCAAAAAGGGGGAGATTGTAGAAGCAAGCTTCATTTCAAAGTTTTGATGACGTCAACAATCAAAATCAAGAATATTTCATCTATGCAAAAATGCAAGCACTTTCAAAAGACCAAGATCAAGTGGAATGGAAGTGATCAACATTCAAAGCTTCATGAACATTTGACTAATCAACTTTCAAGTTTTGGACACAAGCTATGGTATATCAAAGTCCATTAATTTAATTGATATACAAGTGTTCAACATCTTTATAATTTGATCACATTGCATAAGCATATTTTTTAAACTATTAGAATTGGTATAACACTATTTTTTATAAGCATTTTTCTGAAAAATAGCAATGTTAACCGATTAACCATATAGGTTAACCGGTTAACCATTTCAAATTTTGAATATTTTGGTATAACGTTCAAGTGTTAACCGATTAACCATATAGGTTAACCGATTAACACTGAACGTATTTTGAAAAATGGCTTTGTTTCAAGTTCAAAAATGGTTTGAAAATTATACCAGTTCATATTTTGAATTATACTCAAATATACCTGTTGGAAAAGGTGTGTTTACACATATAAATTCTGAGTTTTTCAAATTGAAAAATAATCCTCCAATAATCACTTTAAAAACAATTCTTTGAATCAAATTCACCACTTTCAAATACTTTTCAAATTTTTCAAAAGTGTTCATATTGATCATATCTTTCATATGCATAGCATTGAACACTTGTGTTGAAATTAAAAGAGTAAATTTTGATCAGAAGGAGAAGATTAATCTCAACATTGATATTACCAATTATTACTCTCAAATCAAAGTATTCAGATTACTTGTATTTTGACTTGTGATCCAGGATTGTTGGACACAAGGGTGAGTGTTTACAAGAGGATTATTCTTGTACACTTGTTGATTTTTTTATTGTTTGATAGTAGGCCTCACTGGTTGATGGTGTGATAGGTTGTACTTTATTAAACAATAGTGAAAACTCTCTTTCGTGTTGAAAGGGGAGTGGAGTACTCTCGGATTGTGAGGGGAACCACTATAAATCTTGGTGTCCACCCTTTTTTATCTACTGCATTCATCACCAAGAACCTAACTAGTAAAATTTTAAGAATACCGAAAAAACCGGAAAAAGTCCCTAAAAGCCTAATTCACCCCCGCCCCCTCTTAGGCATACTCTGTACTTACAATTCTAACTGCTAAACATTGGCTTGTCTGCTCACTAGGGGAGGCTGAAGCACGAGTTCATATGCGCGGAAGAAGGGACTAAACAATGTTCTTTGGGAAAGTATTAAGGTTGGAGATCGCACGAGGGCGAGGAATTAGGTTTATCGTATTGGATGTTTTAGTTTGGGAAAGAGAATGTATTTGAAAAGGTTTAAGGTTTTGATCGCACGGGGGCGAGAAAAAGAGTTCGGTTAGGTAATTTGATGGAGAATGACGATTATTCAATAAACGAGACGTCGGTCTCGCAATCAATTAATCGGGATATTGTTGGAATGCTAGATCCCAACAACACCTTTTTCATTCGACTAACTTCGAAATTTGTGTTTGAAGTTGTGTTGAGAAACAAAAGAGTGATTGACAAGCAACCTAAGAGCGTGCCTTGAGAGCTCGTCACTCAAGAATTCAAGGAATGTGAGATTCCAAGAACTCTATTTTTTCGGAAATAGTTTGGGTTAGAAATCGCACGAGGGCGAGGAACTAATGTTTTGAAAAGATTCAATCGCACGGGGGCGAGAAAAGAGTTGGAATGGTTGAAAATTTAGGAGAGAATGACGACTACTCGATAAACGAGACGTCAGTCTCACAATCAATTAATCGGGATATTATTGGAATGCTAGATCCCAACAACACCTTTTTCATTTAATTAATTATGAAATTATATTTTAATGGACAATGACGGAATTTGTCCAAATAGTTAGGGCATGTATTTTATAGACGAAAGGTCGAATAATCCATAACCTAAAGCGTACGCCCCAAGAGTGGTCACTCAAGAATTCAAGGAGTGCGAGACTCTAAGAACTCAGTTCTTTCGTAATTTAATTAAGAAAATAATTTGAATTTGGCTTATGGTTTAGAAACATACTAGGGTTTAGACTCGATCGCACGAGGATGAAGAACGAGTTAAGACGGGTTGAAAATTCAGGAGGAATGACGACTATTCGATAAGCGAGACGTCGGCCTCGTCACCAATTTGTCGGGATATCGTTGGAATGCTAGATCCCAACGACACCTTTTTCATTCCATTAATTATGAAATATGTTTGTTGGACAGTGAATATACTTTTCCAAATAATTACGAGAAATGTTTTAGGAACGAAAGTTTGAACGTCGCGCTACTTAAGGTGTACGCCTCAATAGTGGTCATTCTCGAGTTCAAGGAGTGCGAGACTCCAAGAACTTGATTCTTTCATGATTTAATTATGAAAACAATTTGAAAATATTAGCGTACTCGAACTAGGCGCGGTAGGTATTCTGGTAAATAAGATCGGAAGGGTCACAACTCAAGGTGTGCGCCTCGAGAGCGATTGCTTAAAAATTCAAGGAAGGCGAGATCCAAGAATTCAATCGTTTTGAAACTTGATTAAGAAGAATAGTTTAATTTAATTAAGAAAACATAGTTTTAATTTTCATATATAAAATTAATTAATCAATTGCTTATAAAAAGATTTTGAGAAAAGCTAGTCATATTTAATTGTTTTGAAAAAAGTTTAATATCTTAGAAAAATATTTTAACTTTACTAATAAAGTAGTTTTGTTTAAGTTTAATATTTAAAATATTATTTGGTAATAATTTTGAAATATATTTTTTTAAAGAAAGAATAATTTGAATTTTTCTTATAAAAGTATCTAAAAGTAATAAAAATATCCTTTATAAATTTTATTTAAACTAAGTGAAAAACAATTTAAAAACCAAAAGACGGAACAACTACAATTCAAGGGCGTCCGCCTCGAGAGCGGTTGTTCAAGGACTCAAGGCATGCTAGACCCCAAAAGTCCACTACTTTCGTTATTTTAAAAAATTTCGATTACTCTTAGTGAGAATTACTTAGTCAAGTTTTAAAAGTTCACTTAAAACGGATTCACGTAGGAATCACTCCATAAGAGGTTTGACAATAATCTACGCGTCCATACGGGCATCGAAAGTAAAGTCAAGTTCATGCTTCGAATTCTCAATGCGGTAAAAAAAAGAAGCTTAAAAGCCAACGTTATTTAAATGAATTAGAATAAACTAAAATAAATAAACAAAAAAACAAGTAACTCATAATTAAATTAACTAAGAAAATCATAATAAGAGGGGTGTATAAGCACGTGGATGGTGTTCCAATCCAACTTTGTTGGGTCCGAAAATTTAAATAATTGAATAAGCACCATACCACCAGTCCACTAGAAAATAATTAAAAGAAAATAAACATTGGTGTGGACTTTTTTCAAAAGAAAAAGCACAGTTGATATTTATAGCGGGAAAAAAAAAGAGGCTCGACGTCACTGTAACAATTGCCATGGAGTGTTTCAATCAAATTTAAGTGAGAAGGGAAGATAAGCTGCAAAGAAAACATGAAGTTGCAGCGAGTCATGCCTATAACGCCTCCACGTGAACACAGACAAATTAATAGCAAGCCAAAAACTCATCAACGAAACACAAGCATATTGATACCAGCCGCATCGCATGAATTAAATCATTCGCATTCAAAACCGAACAACACATACCAACAAGACACAACCGAATGGAAATTCAACTATAATATCAATAGCATAGCAAATGACCATCTAACAATAAAAATAACAGAAACACAATGATGTTTCTTCAGCAAAATTTACAAACTATCACAACATAACAATCTTAATTGAAACCACACAAAACAACTCAAAGCAATAAAGCAGCATTGGAAATATTATCGACAATGAGAAAATATCAGCAGTTAACAATCAAACATAGGTAGAAGATGAAAAATACACCAACCAAAAACAATGAGGTTTCTGAGTTGCGCTTGATGTTGTTTCTACCAAGTTATTATTTCTTCCGGCGTTGCTATTGTTGTTGTTACCGTTGAGTCAGATTCATGCGCTCAAAGTAATAAACCAAATCCACCTGTTATCCAACTTAAGTCTATAGCAGCAACACCTAGAATGATAGCAACATCAGTAGTCGTTCTCGGCGTTGCGGTGAAGTCGAAACCGTGTTGGATTTTGCAGATGTTGTGTTGTACAACAATTTCAAGGGCTACAATAGTTTGAACAACAAACTAGTGAATTTATTGGACGTAGAATCGAAGTTAATGTCGTCGACAACCTGCACAGAATCAACACAACTCCACACAAAAACAAAAACAAGCTCTAGTATTGTAATCAAAACAAAATATGTACTAAAACTAAATGAAGAAAGTCATTAATCCATACGCCAAATCGAATATTACGGTTGCTACAAATTGAATTATAGCAATAACCAATAGCATATACTTGAAATACACAACAACAACATGTATAAAACAATATCAATCCAATACCAAAATTCCAACAACAGGATAACAAACATGTAAGCAGTGAACTCACTCAAGTTAACAACACAACACCATAAAGTCGAAACAACCTTACACAAACCGTTGTCGAGTCGGTCACAACAGCCACATACAGCCTATTGCAGTGTACCACAACATATCCACAATTGAACAAAAAGCACGAGCTGTTATTGAGTCGGTTGTTGAATGTTGCGTCGAGGAGATGTTGCTGAAGCAAGATGTTGTCTGGTTCCAACTGCTGCAATCCACAAAAGCGAGTCTGTGCTATTACCGATGAAAGCTTGTTGTTGTTACCATTGCTGAGAAATCCAAGCATACGTTGTTGCTACACACTTCTTCAGGACACTCTGTAGAACACATGGTAATAACAGCCTAATGTTGCCAAGCTTGTTGAACCTGCGTAATTTGCGGTGTGCACCGAAATCAAATGCAACAACAATTCGTTCGACTGCAAACCGTTGTAATCTCTGTTGTCGCTCGCTCGACGCGGTCATCTCAGAATTGCTATTGCATAGAAAATTCCTCACCGAGCATCGAATCGAAGGCGAGTCCGACGTGTGAGCTTGTGTTGATGCTCTTAAAACCGAGATATTTTCGATGAAGGTGCAAATATTCAATCTCGTTATTGCCTTCGTGGAGCTTGGAGACGGAAGGTAACACAATCGTGGTGAACACGATGGATGTGCAGTTGATGGTGGAAAGAGAGGAAAACAGAAATACGTCGAGAAAAGATTGGGTTTTAGAGGTAAGGGTTTAATTTGGGATTTTTGCGGTTAGGGTTCAGAAGGTGTTAGCGGCGTCGTTTGAGCTCAGTGAGGGAGATGGTTTTGCAGTGTCGTTTGTTGATGATGATGAACTGTAATGATTAGGGGGCGGCAGATCTGGAAGAAGGTTTTTAGGGTTTGAGCGGCGGCGAATTTGCGAGAAGTTGGAGAGATGAACAATGATCCTTAACTTAGGGTTTTCTCAGCCTTTAAGAAAGGATCTGAGTCCCTCTTCTCAAATCCATAACGGGCCTCCAAAATAGGCCTCACAAACCTAACTATTTTTTTTCTCTTTCTTTAAATTGTTTTCATTTTCTTAATTTTCTTTCTAATTAAATAATAATACAAAACAAATAACCATAAATGTAAACTAATATTAACATACTTAATTAATACATAAAAATTAACAATAATCATTAAATAAATATTAACAATTTTATAAAACAAACTAAATTTATAAAAAATAAAATAAAATACTTACTATTATTATAAACCAATATATTTAAAACATAAACTAAGATATTGCTAATTAATAAAATTTTTAGAAAAGAAAAATTATGAAAACACGATAAATAAATAAAGCAATTTTAGGCCACGTGTCACAAATTTAATGGCCTAAAAAGGCGAAAAAGTTTATTTTGCTGAATAAATACGCTATGTTGTACAAGCAATGCAAATTGAAAATAAAAAGTCGGGCGAATGAAAATTTTGAAAAAGGTAGGACAAATTTGGGGTATGATAGATGCCCCTATCTAATTGCCTTGAACCTGAGAGAATGAACAACTGCATGACGTTCATTTTAGGGTGGAAGTCAATTAGATACAAGAAGATCCCGAAATTTGTCCGACAAAAGAAAAAAAGTGCAAATACAAAAAGATATAGAAATAATAGCAGGGAAAAAGATCACACGAGACTCTTAAAATAAACTCCGCTTGGGGAGAAACAAGAGCTGCTGGGAATTATTATTATCAACTGCATGGTTGAAGAATGACTTGCTGGGGATAGACATTCCATGAGCACGCGGGGAACGACCAAGATGCTTGTAAATGATCCTGAATCCTGTTGTGCTTTGTCGCTGGGGACAGAAATGCCATGCTCTGTATGATGCGCAAATATGCAAATGATGCGACTGCTAGGGAAATAAGATGCATATGTAAATGATATGCAATGCGCATGAAAGTGCGACCGGGTAACGGGATTTGGTAAGGTTTTACTTCTGGTTTCCCATGAGGGATTTTTTTTGGTTATCATTGAAACAAGGTGAAAAAGATTTACTGGGTATACTGGCTTATCAACTCGGGGGTTGAGAAAAACAAATATACTATTGACTCGGGGGTCGAGAATAAATCAGAACAAAAAGTCAACTCGGGGGTTGAAGAAAGGATAACAAATATCGACTCGGGGGTCGAGAAAAAATAAAGGCAACATCGACTCGGGGGTCGAGAAAAATAAAGGTAATATCGACTCGGGGGTCGAGGAAATAAAGACATATCAACTCGGGGTTGAAGGAAAGGCAAATATCGACTCGGGGGTCGAGAAAAAATAAAGGTAAATATCGACTCGGGGGTCGAGAAAATAAAGACACGTCAACTCGGGGGTTAAAGAAAGGTAAATATCAACGCGGAGGTTGAAAGAAAAAGATAACAAAGATATCGACTTGGGGGTCGAGGAAATAAAGACATATCAACTCGGGGGTTAAAGAAAGATAAATATCGACTCGGGGGTCGAGAAAAAATAAAGGCAAATATCGACTCGGGGGTCGAGAAAATAAAGACACGTCAACTTGGGGGTTGAAGAAAGGTAAATATCAACGCGGGGGTTGAAAGAAAAAGATAACAAAGATATCAACTCGGGGGTCGAGAAAAGATAAATATCGACTCGGGGGTCGAGAAAAAGGAAAATATCGACTCGGGGGTTGAGGAAAACAAGGCAATATTGACTTGGTGGTCGAGAAAAGGTAAATATCGACTCGGGGGTCGGAGAAAGATAAATATCGACTCGGGGGTCGAGAAAAAGGAAAATATCGACTCGGGGGTCGAGGAAAGGTAAATATCGACTCGGGGGTCGGAAAAAACAAAATATCAACGCGGGGGTTGAGAACATAACGAACAACATCGACTCGAGGGTCGGAAAAAACAAAATATCAACGCGGGGGTTGAAGGAGGAAAAGGAAAATATCGACTCGGGGGTCGAAAGAGGAAACGATCGTGCTATGTATGCGTATGATACATGTCAATTATATGATGCATATGTGAATGCAAGCAGGAGATTGGTTTTATGAAGGTGCCAACAAGGGTGGACTTTGGTAGTTGCCAATAAAAGGTTTGGACTTTAAGAGATGTGCCAAGCGGGGTTGGACTTTTATTGATTGCCAATACAAATTGGACTTTAATAGATGCCAAGCGGGGTTGGACTTTTGGGTTATGATGCCAGCCAGGTGGACTTTTATGTAGTTGCCAATAAAAGATGGACTTTTGGAGTTTTAAGGGATGCCAACAGAAGTGGACTTTATTTGGTAGTAGTATTTGACTTCCCGACACACGGTATCTGATAATGATATGCTCATAAGACAGTTGTGGATGTTCTCGGCGCTCCAAGTTAGATCCTTGCAGAAGTTGGCTGCTTATTCCTGGGAGAACCTTAACTTCTAGCCAATGTGCCATGACGACTTACAAATGTTGAGTGTAGCGACATAACCAAAGCATGTTGAATATGCGAGCGTAGCGACTTAACCAATGCATGTTGATCGTGCTTTTGCTCTGCCTCAAGGCTTTTGACGCTTATTGTGAACTCAACAGTTACTAGCATCTGGCACAGTCTGCTTAACCAACTTGAAAGCAAGGAGGGATACTGCCCCTGTTCAACCCTGGTTCAACTAGCCTGCCCCAGTCTGTAGGGTGTTCGAAGGATTTTTCTTGGCATGTGATCTCGCCATGACATAGTCTGAGATGATTTGCCCCAGCGTCTAGATTTTGCAACAATATGCCCCTGTTTGAAACTCGGAAGAACTTGCCCCAGTCTGCAGGGTTATGAGAAATTCTTGATTCAGGTCAACACCAATGAGTGATCGAGTTCCTCTTTGATTGTTCTTTTGTTAGAATTTCCATAATGCCAAGTACTGACTTGCAGTTAAAAGTGTTTATTCAAAAATGGTAATTTTAATGCGACATTTATGCAAAATTTGAAAGGATCATTTATTAGAATGATGTGACAGTGTATGACAAATGGACTATTAGTCCAAACGCAGTGCTAATTTATCTGGTGCGAAAGATATAGCAAGAATATGACACCAATATAGAAGATTAACAAATATGTAGGAGTCAGTTTACACAACCTTGTTGTAGTATACTTTCAGAATAAACCCCGCCTCAATTAGGTCTTTAGAGGGTTGTAATGTGGCCTGGTTCACGGTTATAAAACAAGGATATAAGGCTCAAAAATTAATTTTAACCCACCCATTCTTCGTAATGATCTCCATACCTACGTTCAATTAATTTTGCACCTGCTTGACGGTGTAAACTTGATGGTTCAAAGTTTGCCTGAAATGGCAACCACCTGATTTTGATGGATGTTAGTAACCCCTTGATTTGGGTGGCCACTGAATCTTATTTTGTTTTTGTCGAGGGTTTAAGGACCTCTTTTGGGTTTTGTTTTTGATCCCTAACTTTTGCATGGACTGACTTTGCTTGTCAGATCCATCGGGATTGCCTTGATTTTTGCCTAAGTCCCCTTTTGAGGTGTTCGACTTAGCAGGCTTTTGAATTTTTTTTTGAAGGATTTGTGGCTGCCAAGTCATTGGTCATTGATGAACAACCGTCATGTCTTTTGGATTTTGTCTCGAGTGCGGGATTGAATTAACTGAACAACTACCCCTGCCCCAGGTTAAGTGTAAGGGTTTAGAAATCCGAAGGAAACTCCTACTTTTAGGCTCGAAGTGGTTATCTAGGGACTAACTCCTTATCTCTCCAGTGTTTGGGGGTTCGAAACAATGCATGTACATCATTAGCGGATTTTATCCGAAAGCATACTATCAGCAATTATGGGTATTTAGTTTTCGTCATCCTCCCTCAAATCTCTGCTAAACAGCAATGCGATAAAGGAAGTGGAGTGAAATTTTTTTTTGATTTTTTGCAATAAGTGAGAAAATGTGAGTGAATACGAATGGATTTGATCAAAAACTTGCAGAATGATCACATTAACAATACCATTAATAAGAAACAATGTCTAAAAGCAAGTAGCATTATAACAGAAAAGAAACTACAAATGTGTAAAAACGATATGGAAATTGCCAGTATTGAGGAACTGGGCTTTTCTCTCTTGCATCACAGTTGAGCTACCCTTCTTGCTCATCGAGACCAGTATGATAACCTTCTTCATATCTACTCTCTGCAACTTCTTCCATGTCATGGACTGATGAACTCACTTGACCAGATGAAGGTTTGATATTGATATGAAGTCCTTGAGGTGTGAACGAGATTAGCTTGGACTCAATCAGATCTTGAACCTTATTTTTGAAATGTTTGCAATCTTCGGTCGAATGCCCCATGGCATCAGCATGGTAGCCGCATCGTGCATTGGTGTCAAAGCCTGATGGATATGGTGGGATCACAGGATCTAAGCTCTTTGGCACTATCAGTCCACTACTAATCAAACATGGTAGCACGTGATTGTATGGCATTGGTAATGGATCAAAGTGCCTCTTTGGTCTTTGATTATAGTAATGTCGTTGTTGCGAACGTCTATTGACAGGAGGATATTGACCATGTGAAGAGACCGGAGTCACACAGGTAGACCCATATGATTGTTGACTTTTAACAGTTGAGATGCTTGGTGTCGCTACTGCGAAAATCGGCGCCGGCTGAACAGAAGAGTCGCCACCGCGCGTTATTTATCCCACGGGAGGGAAAGGAAACGCTCAGAGTAAACCTCGCACAACACGGGAAAGGTATGGTCGTCGCAACCAAAACCTGGATTCGGGAGTCGGTTACGCAAGGGGAAGGTATTAGCACCCCTCACGTCCGTCGTACTCGACGGGATCCACGCTTGTTTTCGGGTATGGATTGTTATTCTATCTACTCTAAAGGGTTAAGGGTTACAAAGAAAAGAGAAGGAAAATAAAATGACTCGGCAAAGTATCGCACTTTATGCCTACGTATTCCCGCCTGGAACGAGAAATCAGAGTCAACGTAGTTCGCCTACCTACGGGAAAGGAGGGGAAGGTTGCTCGCTAGGATATCGCATCCTATGCCTACGTACTTTCACACGACATGAAAGATCAGAGCAAACGTAGTTCGGGCCACGTACGACACAAGTCTGTCTTGGTTGATTTTATTCCTTCTGAAAAAGGTTTTTCTGATTAACAGTCCCAGCGGACAAAAATGACGTCTTGATGAGTTCACATTCTTTTACGGAAGAAGTGTCTTTTGTTGTGTTTGAAATCTTTATGTGTTTTTCTGTTTGTTTTGAGAAAGAAGAGACAGAACTTTAACCTACGGTTGCGAAGGGAAACAAACTAACCTAATGTTATCATGCATGGGTTAAGACCTAGTGTCTATCATGCTCCTCTCTTGCACAGAGAGAAACAGAGATCCTACGGGATAGGCAGAAACAGAAACAATAACAGATATAATAAAGCGGTAAAATGCATGGATGCAACAGTACAAGCGAGGCAAGGGAGTCCCACTCAACCTCGAACCTAGAAAACAATAGGCGAAAGTGAACAGGCTTCACTTTCAACCCAACAGGGTAAACAGCAAACAATACAACCAGGAAATCCAAACAATACACCAGCAATGAAATACAACAGCAAAAGAAACAGCATCAGCAGCTCTGACTCAACACCTAGCTTCAAGTAATCTCCAATCAGCTACAGGCTTCAACAAGCATCAATCTCCATCTTCATGGCCTTCAGGCAAGGGCTTTGATCATCAGTCTTCTATAAGCAATGGCTTTTCTTCAAGTCTCCAATCTTCAGGGATGAACATCAGTCAACAAGAGGAGAGGAATGTTAAACAGTAAATTGCCTACCAAGGGTGGCTCATTAACTGTTAACATTATACAGACAGGTTTCTCTCAAAAGTTCTATCTTCCAAATACATTCACTGATCCTTCCAAAGGAAGGAGGTGGATATTTGAAAGAGACTTTGAATCATAGAGAAAGGATGGATGCAGACAAGGCATTCCATGTTTGAGAAACAAGCTCTCTAATCTAGAGCTCTGCCTAGCTCCTAAGCCCTAGTCTCCTCAGCAGCTGCTAGTAAGAACCTCCTCTTCAACTCTGGAAGTTGAACTTCAATCTCTGGATCTCCAATGGTCTTCATCTCCTCAAGTCTTCAGCTCTCCCAAGTCCCCAGACAATCCCAATACCCAAGCAAGCAAGCAATAATCCCCAGAGGGCACACCACACCAGTCAATCAGATATATACAGAGCAGTAATAGCAGTAGGGGAATCCTGACTTTTTCTAAGGGGATCTAATAACTACCCATAGCCCCTATAGTCCCATAGCTAACCTATTCAACCTCTAAGTCCTAAGGGGAAAGAATCAAATCTCCTAAGTTATCACCCAAAACCCTAGTTTTATCCATGCTATTCACACTTACACTAAGCACCTAAATTTAACTTCTAAAAAATAGAAACTAAATTATTTCTACAAGTTTAATGTCTAACCTAAACAACCTAAAAAGAATGAATGAAAAATATTGAAGCATCTAATAGAACAAAAATTAACCAAATCATGTATGAAATGAAACCATTTAAAATGTTATTTATTTAGAAAATATGGGAAAAATATCAAATAAAAAATAAAATGCAATTTTTATTTTTTATAATTTTCTAGACATCTTAAAGAACAATATGCAAAAAGAATGAATTAAAAATGATGATTTTGCTATTTATTATGAATTTTAGAAGATGCATGAAAAAATTAAAGAAAATAAAAGAAAATATGAAGAAATAAGATGGAGGGGGTGAAAATAGCAGGAAAACCAAGTTCAGCGCGTTGGGCCCATCAGAATGGGGGGTGCGAATAGCTCTCTGAGCCCAATCCCCCCAATTAGTGAAACGGTGCGTTTGGGATTTCAAATTTTCCCACCAGATTGAAGCGTTAATCACAGCCGTTGGATACTCTCCCCAGGTCAAAAGTCCAACCTCCATCGTACGGCCCTCCACCCTTCTTCAACCTCCAGCGTCTAGGGTTTCAGTCATGCACTCCATGCACGAAGGTTCCATTCAATCGTTCTCCATGCTTTCTTGATGAAAATTAAAAATTCCAAGCCCTAAAATACTCTACAAAACCCAAGGAATCCATGTCTAATCCTAGTTTTCCCTAACTCTCATTGTAAACTCCAAACAGAGGGCACGAAATTCAGGGTACACCATGCTTGCCTGATGTCAAAGTTGCCAGAACTCAAACCCGATGATCCACAGATATTCTACATACTTGCCTCATTATTCTATGCCTCATTACATTGATTATAATCCAACACACAGCTTATTCTCGAAGCCAACAGAAATGGCAACCTGTCATGGATCTCCACGAATCTATCCCTAAACTTCAAGAATCAATCCTCTAGGGTTTCTAAACAATATTATCCTAACCACATGATCTCTACCAGCCAGAATAGTGAGATTCGAAGAAGTTCACATACCTTGCACTTGATGATGGTGATGGTAGCTAGACCTCAATTCAACCTTTGATACTTGCTGAAAATGATCTCCATTGAATGAGTATGCTTCTGTTTGCAATGATTTGTGCTTAATCCTTGTGAATCATGCTATTCCATCCTTCATGCAAGTTGGAGTTTCAAATTGAATCTCTTCACACAGCCACGAATTCTTTCCAATCTCTTGTGCCAATTACTCCATGATGATAGTGGATGATGATGGTGACAGAAATCAGAATGATGGAGGAAGTTTCAATGGATTTTGGATGAAAATGCAACTTGGAGTGAAGAAGATAATGGGTACAATCCTTGATCAATTCAACCACTTCTTGATGTGAATCCTAGGGTTTGAATGATGATGATGATGATTCAATCCAAAGATGTGAGAATTTTGAGAGATTTGTAAGAGTTTGAGTAGTTTATGCAAGAGTGAAAGAATGGATGAAAATGGAGATTTTGGACAAATGGGAGCACCAACCCTTGCATGAATCAGCTTGCATGAATATATAGGTGATGTAGGAACCTCCTAGAACATTGGAGAAATTTCCTTTACACTTTCCCTTTTCAATTTGGATTATGTTACTTTCAATTCAAGCAACCATGGATAACTCACAAATTATGACCTAAGCTCAAAATTCCACTTTAGCCAATGTTTTTAAAATGCCTTTTCCATTCAAAATGACCTATAATTTTGCATCATTTGGCCAAGATATGAAAAATACCATTTTTTAAGCCATTTTCCTTCATTAACTTCACCAATTTTGAAACCTTGTGCTATGGACATTTCCAATCTCTCATGGTCACTTTTCTAGACTCAAAATGTCATTTGGAGCAAGTTTGATGTTGTAAGTTTTTCCATTTGAGGCCTCCTTGTATGAGTTTTGGACATAGGTTAAAATGACCTGTAATTCACAAATGACCAAAATACCCTTTGCTTGCCAAGATCATAAGTTGAGTTCCACACATCATATGAAGGCATACTATACCATTCTAGAAAGCTAAGACAATTAGGAACAATTCTTATGTTGACCAGAAATAAATTTGAAATCTCCTTGAGGGGTAAAAATTGCTTGGAAGTCAAGTCACTTTCACAGACAAAATTTCAGATACCTCAGATGACCTGTAACTTGCAAGGACCATAACTTGAGTTCTATAAATCTCCTTGATGTCTTCCACCACTCAAATTAAAGGTCTTGAGATCCTATACAAGTTTCATGTTGGCCAAGGATCCATTTGAAGCTTGCATTTTGACTTATTTTGCTTGGAAATTTGACCTAAACTAGGGGATTTTACATAGAAACCCTAATTTAGAAACTCCTCTTCTCCTTGATTTCTCTTGAATTCTTCTTAGCACAACAACATATCCTTATTCTCCATGTCAAATGATGAACCCCACATCTCTCCAATAGCCCTTAATGCCTTTCAATCAGTCAATTGACTTAGGGTTGACCTAGGGTTGACCCAGATGAAACCCTAGTTGATTGTCTTCAACTGCAATTCTTGTGATCACCTCAACAACTTGTATCCTTCTCCAAATGACTTTCTAAGTCCTCCAAGATGTCTAGATACTCCCCATGCCTTCCATTTACAGCTCACAACCCCCTTGTTGACCCTCAGATAACCTCAGATAGGGGATAGACTCAAGGCTTGATCTGCTGAACTCTTTGCTCTCAAATTCTTTTCTGATGACTTGAATGGGATGGAATTAGGATAATAACCCCTTGATAGGCCTCTAGAGATGAGAATAATGACGGGTCCCTTGTTGGATGACTTGCTATGCTTATGCTATGCAGATGGTTAGGCTATGTACATGACCCTATATGCAAATGCTAATGATATTGAAACATAAACCAAGTGAATAAGGTTGGGCAAATTCTAGGGTGCAACAGCTGCCCCTATTCAAGCGACTTGGACCCGATTGGGTGAAGAGCTCGGGGCCTTCAGACACTCGCGGTACGAGACGGTTGAATACTAGGAACCCAGAAATTTGCCAACCGCAGAAATAAACTGCACCACTGCTTGAAGAATGACACTCATCAGTTGAATCTGACTGTTATGGCAACCCACTGATCTCGTGCGACCGTGCTGGGAATTCTTCTCATCATCCTAAAAGGCTTTATCATCACAGAGATAGAACACTGTCCACGTCAGGACGCCTGCTTCGTTAATTCGAAGAAACTTCAACAACTTTGCTGGGGATAGCTCGTCTGCCTTCTCGTCAGAAATAGATCGTCCATGTTAGGAATAAACTCTTCCACGTTAGGAATAACACCGCCCACGTTAGGAATAACCTTGTCTGGACCCGTCCACGTTAGGACTCCATCCTTCATTCCATGTAAGGAATCACAATCTTATCTTAGTTTGTCCACGTCAGGACCCCAATCTTTCCGCGTAAGGAAACATGACCTCGATCTGTCCACGTCAGGACTCCAACTTGATATGTCCACGTAAGGACTCAATCTTTCCATGCTAGGAAACAATCTCCTTTCCACGTAAGGAAACCAATCTTCTTCCACGTAAGGAATACAATTCTCAATCTGTCCACGTAAGGACTCCCCTCTTTCTGAATCTGTCCACGTCAGGACTAAACTCGCTTTTCTCAATCTGTCCGCGTCAGGAATCAATCTTCTTTCTATATCGATCTGTCCACGTAAGGACCCCAATCTTTCCGCGTAAGGAATCAACTTCTTTTCCACGTCAGGAATGCATCTCCTTCCACGTAAGGAATAAACTTGATATGTCCGCGTGAGGACTCGATCTTTCCGCGTAAGGAAACCCATTTTTTCCACGTAAGGAATCTCATCTTTCCACGTTAGGAACTGAAACCTCTTTTCCCATGTAAGGAATAGACTTGTCCACGTCAGGACCCGTCTTTCGTCTTGATTTGTCCCCGTCAGGACTCAAGCACCTTCGACCCGCTGGGGAAATAAAACTTGTCTACGTCGGGACTCACATCTCCTCTGTTGAGAAAGCACAACTCGTCCGCGTCAGGACTCGCACCTTCGTCTGATCTGTCCACGTCAGGACCCATGCTTCGCCAACACGAAGAAAGATAACTGCTGAGAGTAATTGGTCCACGTCAAGACACCAACACAAAAAGTAATCAGTTTTGTCAATGTCATGACTTCACATTCCACCAATTCCGAGAAACCGAATCTGTCCACGTTAGGACTAACACATCTCATCAACCCGGGGAAATAAATCTGTCCACGTTAGGACGCCCACTTCTGAAGAAATCCCGTCAATATAGGAACAGGTTGTCCACGTCAGGACTGAGTTCTCCCTTGATCCCAACCCACAAACTTCTTAGCACCGACGTGACAGCGACTTTGGGGCGGACTCTACTGGGGATATCTGGGAACCAAACTACCGGATGCCTGTTCTGGTAACCGGAGGCAACTTCTGAAATTCTGATTCATGAAACCCTTTTGATGACAAATAACTCTGCTTGGAAATAAAGAGAACCTTATCCTGGTAACTCTGTGGGGAATACTGCCGAATTGACATTATCATGGGATGTCTCATGCCGAGATCTTGAATATTTGGTAGTTCATTTGAGCAAGAGTTCTCTCCACCTGAACTGCTAGAGTACAGAAACTGCTTCAGCAAAATAAATGCTGAAGATAATGCCGATTCCGCCGGGGATAGCCAGATGCTACAGAATTATTCCAGCAAAATAAATGCTGGAAGGGTGAAGTCAACCATGCTGGGAAGTTGGGAGTTCGAACCAAACACCCTGTTGAGGTAACCCCCTGCTGGGGAATATAACTTTGCTGAGGAATAGCAGGTATGCCAAGTATGATTGGACTTCTCTGCTGGAGAGTGAACTGATATTACACGGTATCCCTGACAAAATAAATGACGGGACCCACCACCAACTCTGCTGGGGAGAGTCTTGATCTTCGGGTTCCACTGGGAGGAAAGAACATTTGCTGAAAGGAGAGAACTCCGCTGGGGGAGAGACTATTCTCTCGGGGGAAATCCACTGACTCCGCTGGGGGAGAGTGAATGACCCTGCGGGGAAAGATGGACCTGTCTGAATACAGCCTTACGATCTTGGAATCGTCGATCCTTTTTGCACAAGCTACGACTAGCTGGAGAGTTCGATCCTTCTTCAGGAAGAACCTACATGACCTGCGTGAAGGCTGAGTCTTTCATTATTGCAATCTTTCGATCGTCTTCCTCGTACGGTTATGAAACCTGCAACAACACAAACAAGACAAGACAAGCCTATGCAACCAAATCAACTCAGGTTAGTGACGTTATTTTCAGTTAATTCAAAGCTTTAGCAACTGTTGGCAAGGGCCAACGACGTTATACTCATGCTAGTTTCATCAAACTTAGGCGTTAATCATGCACAAAACAGTAAAGAACAGTGTCAAGTACTGAATAACGTGTTTTATTGATCGGACCCCTGAATGGGCGGAGTTTTGTACACGGGATGTAACTCCTGAAATGAGGAAGCTACACAAAGCAAATATACAAGTATACAAGTATGCACAAGAAGCATAAAGATTGACAACTTAAATTTGTACACATGTCGGCAACGAGATGCAGATGAACACCACGAACTGATCCTCCCATGACTCGCCCGACCCTAATGCTTTCCCGGTATCCCCACTTCTGAAGAGATTGTATCCGATAACTGGCTCCTCAAATGTATTCTCCCGCATTGATGCTTATTGCAATTATCAAATTCGGACCGCAGTCATTTGCTTTTCAAATCCCTCACTTTTGCGTGAACCGCCCTTTACGGGTTTTCAGTTCACCGGGATACCCTTTTTTGCCGAAGCCGCCCAGTGTAGGTTTTCAACTTCGCGGGTGTACATTTTTTTCAATTTTATCCCTAATTTTTGCCCGAACCTTTCATTCTGTTTTTGGTTCGCCAGGATGCCCCATTTTTGTCTGGACTCTCTTTTTTCTGTCCAGCGGGTCTATTTCAAGCAAAGTATTTTTTAACTGCGTCCGAATTCATAGGCGACGTGAAGTCTTCTCCGTCCATGGTGGACAACAACAACGCTCCTCCCGAAAATACTTTCCTGACAACGTATGGCCCTTCGTAGTTGGGGGTCCACTTGCCCCTGTGATCTGCTTGCGGCGGGAGAATCCTTTTCAGCACAAGGTCGCCCGTCTGAAAGCTTCGCGGATGTATCTTCTTGTCGTACGCTTTCTTCATTCGGCTCTGGTACAAACGACCGTATGCTAGAGAAGCTAGCCTCTTCTCATCCATTAAGCTCAGTTGGTTCAATCTGTTTGTTACCCATTCTGCCTCGTCTAGCTGAACGTCTCGCAATACCCTCAGAGAAGGGATCTCAACTTCCAATGGTAATACCGCTTCCATTCCGTATACCAACGAGAACGGAGTTGCCCCGGTTGATGTGCGTACCGTCGTACGATAACCGTGCAAAGCAAAAGGTAGCATTTCATGCCAATCCTTATAGGTCACCACCATTTTCTGAATGATCTTCTTGATATTCTTATTGGCCGCCTCAACAGCGCCATTCATCTTGGGTCGGTAAGGGGAGGAGTTGTGATGTTCAATCTTGAAATTCTGACAGAGTTCCTTCATCATTTTGTTGTTCAGGTTTGAACCGTTGTCCGTGATTATCCGCTCGGGGATCCCATATCGGCAAATGATATCTCTCTTGATGAATCTGGCCACCACTTGCTTCGTTACATTTGCGTATGACGCTGCTTCCACCCACTTGGTGAAGTAATCGATTGCTACTAGAATGAACCGATGCCCATTAGAAGCCGTCGGCTCGATCTTTCCAATCATATCGATTCCCCACATTGAAAATGGCCAAGGCGATGACATCACATTTAGAGGACTTGGAGGCACATGGATCTTATCAGCATAGATTTGGCACTTGTGGCACTTCCTCGCAAACTTGAAACAATCAGTTTCCATGGTCAACCAAAAATAACCTGCTCGCAGCAGCTTTCTCGTCATAGCATGTCCACCAGCATGCGTACCAAATGTACCTTCATGTATTTCCTCCATGAGAAGCTTTGCCTCTTTTTCTTCTACACAACGCAACATCACCAAATCGTGGTTTCTTCTGTATAATACACCATCCGGGTTCAAATAGAAATTACCCGCTAATCTCCTGAGAGTCTTCTGATCTTGACTGGATGCCCCAGCCGGATACTCTCTATTCTTCAGGAAATTAAGGATATCAAAATACCACGGTTTGTCGTCGGATGCTTCATCAATAGCAAATACATAAGCTGGCCTGTCCAGCCGGGAGATAATGATTCTGGGAGCCTCGTTCCAGAAGTTGACTTTGTACATGGAAGACAAAGTGGCCAGGGCGTTAGCCATTTGATTCTCTGCTCGCGGTACATGATGCAATTCAACCTTGTCGAAGAAAGGCAACAATCTCCTTGCATAGTTCATGTAGTGTATCAAATTGGGCTGCCGTGTCTCCCATTCCCCTTTGATCTGATTCACCACCAGAGCTGAGTCTCCGTATACGTCCAGATGTTTGATTCGCAAATCAATGGCTTCTTCAAGCCCCATTATACAAGCTTCGTATTCGGCCTCATTATTGGTAACAGCAAAGGTCAGCCGGGCAGTAAACGGGATGTGCGACCCGTGTGGCGTAGTAATGATTGCCCCTATTCTGCTACCGTAAGCATTCACAGCTCCGTCAAATATCATTTTCCATTTGGAACCCAACTCTGGTCCTTCGTCTGGCAACGGCTCTTCACAATCTTTCATCTTTAGGTACATGATATCCTCGTCAGGAAAATCAAACCTCATCGATTGGTAATCTTCAATAGGCTGCTCCGCCAGATACTCAGACAGCACACTCCCCTTTATAGCCTTCTGCGAGACGTATTGAATATCATATTCAGCCAAGACCATCTGCCAACGGGCAATTCTACCTGACAACGCCTGCTTTTCAAACACATATTTGATAGGATCCATCTTCGAGATGAGCATGGTTGTATGATTCAACATGTACTGCCTCAACCGCTTGGCGGCCCAGGCTAGCGCGCAACAAGTTTTCTCCAGCATTGAATATCGAGATTCACAATCTGTAAACTTCTTACTCAGGTAATAAATTGCATGCTCTTTTCTCCCTGTCTTGTCATGTTGACCGAGAACACAACCCATGCTTCCCTCAAGAACCGTCAAATACATGATCAAGGGTCTACCTGCCACTGGGGGTATCAAAATAGGAGGCTCCTGCAAATACTGCTTTATTTTATCGAACGCCTTTTGACAATTTTCGTTCCACGCTACAGCTTGATCTTTCTTCAACAACTTGAATAATGGTTCACACGTAGCAGTCAGGTGAGATATGAACCGAGCAATGTAGTTCAACCTCCCTAAAAACCCGCGCACCTCTTTCTCTGTTTTAGGCGTCGGCATTTCTTGAATTGCTTTTATTTTAGCAGGATCGACCTCTATTCCTCTTTCGCTTACGATAAACCCCAGCAGTTTACCCGATCTCACCCCGAAGGTGCATTTGTTAGGGTTCAGTCTCAGCCTGAACTTCCTAAGCCTTTTAAATAACTTCAGTAAATTCACCAGATGCTCTTCCTCCGTCTGGGATTTGGCAATCATATCGTCAACATAAACTTCGATCTCTTTATGCATCATGTCATGGAAAAGAGTCGTCATCGCACGCTGATATGTTGCCCCAGCATTTTTCAAACCAAAGGGCATCACTTTGTAGCAAAATGTTCCCCAAGGCGTTATGAAAGTAGTCTTCTCCATATCCTCTGGCGCCATTTTAATCTGATTATAGCCTGCAAAGCCATCCATGAAGGAGAATACAGAGTATTGAGCAGTATTATCAACTAACACGTCAATGTGAGGAAGTGGAAAATCGTCTTTTGGGCTTGCTTTATTCAAATCTCGATAATCCACACACATTCGAACCTTGCCATCTTTCTTTGGCACTGGTACGATGTTGGCAACCCATGAAGGATATTTTGTCACAGCCAGGAAACCAGCGTCCCACTGTTTTTGAACTTCCTCTTTGATCTTCATTGCCATATCTGGTCGAGTTCTGCGAAGCTTTTGTTTGACCGGCGGGCAATCTTCTTTCAGTGGCAGGCGATGCACAACCATGTCTGTATCGAGCCCCGACATATCTTCATATGACCAAGCGAAGACATCATTATACTCTCGGAGCATTTCAACCAGTCTTCACTTGATGTCACTCTGCAGTGCGGCTCCAATACGAATATTTTTCTCAACCCCTTCCGACCCGAAGTTGATAATTTCTATGACCTCGTCGTGAGGCAGAATGGCTCTTTCCTCTTACTTCACTAACCAAGACAGTTCTTCAGGAACGTCGCTATCTTCGACAACCTCTTCTTCGGCCTGGGATACCGGGTGCTCGAAGTCGGGACGAGTCATAGGTGGTTCAAGGATGTCGTCTGAAAATGTTATCCTGCAAAAGGAACAGTTAAGTGCTTCAAAATGCGTATAAAGCGAACAACCCCGTTGCCATTTTATTGAAAAATATAAAACAATAAAGACAGGGATTACAGTATTTGCACATGAAAACGCCATTTATTTAATGATTAACACGCGATGTTCATAACAACACAGCCCTAAGCAAATCCTGATGCCCCGGGCAAGACATCAGATTATTCAACAATTAACAAAGCAAAGCATTACTGTTTAAAAGTCACAGGAACAAGTTCCTGAATAGACCAGTTGCACAATCCTTGTCCTGGCGTGCTTGGCTGAATCCAGGCATCCATATCACAGTCGCTGTCTCCTTCATCAGACTCCGAAGCAGCATTGACAGTTTCATGACACACTCCACTGGCAGAGATGGTGATGGGCTTTCTGAAGCGGGGCGCCCCCACGGAAGGAGTTGAGGACGACGGTTGGTATCCCAGCCCGAACCGGTCCATCTTCACAGGAATGTCCAGCACTTTGCCCCAGCCCTTTGCTTCTCCTGCTTCTACCAGAGCTTGAGCTTCTTTATACGACGAGACGGCTATCTCTGGCACTTTGCTCGGCCTGGGACCTTTGTCCTTGATACGCAACCCTTCAAATGCCTGGCAGGGTGTTTCGTGGATCTCTCCGTCGACCTCCACATATTTAAATGACGACAGATGGCTGACCAAGATGTCCTCTTCTCCGCATACGGTGACTACGCTGTCTCCGACCATATATTTCAACTTCTGATGCAGGGTAGACGTGACTGCCCCAGCCCCATGAATCCAGGGTCTTCCAAGCAAGCAGCTGTACGCAGGCTGTATATCCATAATATAAAACTCAGTTGCAAACACCTCCGGCCCCACCTGTAGAGGCAATGTGATCGATCCAAAGACTGTTCTCCGCGTGCCGTCAAATGCTCTGACTACCAAGTCGCTGGGTGTACACAAGATTCCTCTAACATCCAGCTTCATCATCGCCTTCTTGGGCAGCACATTCAAAGACGATCCGGTGTCAACCAATACGTGCGACATTACTGATCCTCTACACTCGACTGATACGTGCAGCGCCATATTATGATCTCTCCCTTTCGGAGTCAAATCGAAGTCGGTAAAGCCCAAGCTGTGGCCTGCATTTACATGTGCCAACACTCCTTCCAGTTGATTCACGGAGACGTCTTGGGGTACAAAGGAAGTATCCAGGACTTTCAACAAAGCATTTCTGTGAGCTTCCGAACATAAGAGCAATGACAAGATTGATATTTTGGACGGCGTCTGCTGCAGATGCTCCACAATCTTATAATCACTTTTTCGAATCAAGCGCATGAACTCTTCTACGTCTTTCGATGCCGATTCTTTTTCGCTTGCTTGCACCGGGACATTATCAACCGCTTTCCCTTTTCCTTTCGCTAGTCTTTCAGCCTCCACTTCAGGAGATATAAAGATCCTGCCACTCCTTGTCATGCCTCCTGAGCCGACAACATTATCCACAGTCTCGGCTGGCTGCTTATTAACATCAATTTTTATCCCGTCACAATACACCTCCAACCCATATGACCATGGGACTGCTTTTGTGTTCTCGTACGGGATCGGCCCGACCTTAGTTATGGTGATCGGTGGTCGCTGAGCTGGCGCTGCAATAGTGATCGTCTTCCGAGGAATCGTTACCGTGGCCACATCAGTCTGATCACATGCTACTGCCCCCGCGGGCTCTTCAGTTGCTGCTTGGTCAAACTGCAATATGCCTTCGTTAATTAAGGCCTGAATGCCTTTCTTCAAATCATCACACCCCCCTGCCCGGGTCCAACAGTCTAAGCAATATTCGTTACATCCTGGGTAAACACCTCCTTGTAACAGTCGGCTCTTTATCTCGCTCAGCGGCGTCTTTAAATCTTCAACATTCACAATCAGATCCAACCTTTCCTCAGTCAGAATGGCGTTTGCCCCGTGATTAGGCATGGGTTTCTGCACTATATTCGGACCTGCCGTTCCGAAATTGATAGTCTTATTGTCCAAAAGATCCTGCACAACATGCTTAAAAGCATGGCAACCTTCTATATCGTGGCCCGGGGCTCCAGAATGAAAATCACAGTGCCTGCTTGCATCGTAGCCAAACGGGGGAGCTCCCGTTATTGGTGCCAGAGTTCTTTTCTCTACTAGATTCAATCCCAACAATGTTTGCAACAAATCGGCATAGGTTGAGGGAGGCTTCTCAAACACTCTTCTCGGTTTACTACCCTGGAATCTTCGTTGAGCCTGTTGTGCCCCCTGCTGAGGCTGCTGCTGCTGTGGCATTGGCTGTTGCTGAACCGGTTGTTGTTGCTGGAGTGGTTGTTGTTGATACGGGATAGTAACACTCGCCACCTGCTGCGGCTGACGATATTGACCTCGTCCCCTGCCTCGGCCTCGGCCTCCAAATACTGCGCTTGCCTCGCCCTGCCGGCGCCCACCGTAAGCTTTCCTATTACTGCCGGATGCAGTTGATTCCTCGACTTGGAACTTTCCTTGCTTAATATTACGTTCAATCTTTTCTCCCATCAGAATCAGGTCTGAAAAACTGGCCAGAGACGTGTGAAACAGCATATCATGAAACAAACCTGTGAATGTACCGACAAACATGTCATTCATTTCCTTATCTTCTACAGGAGGACGGACCCTGGCAGCCATATCGCGCCACCTTTGCGCGTACTCTTTAAAACTCTCCCCCTTCTTTTGCGACAGCCCGGCCAGCTGGACCCGATTGGGTGCCAAGTCGCTGTTATACTTGTAGTGAGCTACAAATGCCTCTGCTAACTGCTTCCACGTCTTGATATCAGTTGGCTCCAACCCCATGTACCACTCTAGGGAAGGGCCTGACAAACTATCTTGAAAGAAATGCATTAGCATTCTTTCATCTGTTGAGTATGCCGACATCTTTCTGTAATAAGCTCGTACATGCACTTTTGGACATGTGTCGCCTTTATACTTATCAAACGCAGGAGCTTTGAATTTGATTGGCACCCTTAAGCCAGGTACCAAGCCCATTGTTGCCATGTCCAAACCCACAGCACTTTGGTTTAGGACTCCCCTCATCTGCTCTTCCAGCATTCTAATCTTCTGGGAGTCATCCATCGGCCCTTCGAAACCTCCTCCGGAGAAGGCGTCCTCCTGCTGATCTTCTTGCCACATACCATTTCCAGCCCCATATCCATTATTACGTCCAGCTCTGATCTGATTCATCCCTGGACCTCGGCCTCTGTTGCCATACCCTTGAACACCTCCAGCAGGACCAAAAGCCATAAACCCCGCGCCGTTTCCGTTTCCAAAGCCTCCGTAACCCTGATTGGTCACACCATAACCATCCTGCCCAAAGCCTTGAGCATTAAAGCCATACTTCCCCGCATTATCGAATCCCTGATCATTGAATCCGAATCCAGTATTGACAAAGCCGTTGCCGCCTAGATTATCTCCCAAATTGACATCACCCAGCCCAACATTATGGACAGCAGTCTCATTTCCAACTCCGACGTTACCATTTGCAGCAGCGGTAGCGTTGTTGGCATTAGCAGCAGGTGTATTGACTACAGGTGGAGCCACTGGCGTGGGAGTGCCGTCTCCATGAGCAGTATCGACCCGTACAGACTGATGATCCTCGTTACGATGACCAGCGTTTCGAGCCAACAGAGGTTGGACCATGGCCTGCAAATTCTCCTGTCCTTTCGCAATAGCTTCCATGGTCTGCATAAAGAGAGCGAGCTTCTCGCGCACATCTTGCATCTCGTTCTGCATTTGATCCATGATTCTTCGACAGTTGGTGCGGGTAGAATAGCGGTGCGGGTGTCGATCTGCAATCCTGGAAAGTACCTGGTACAGAGCAGGAAATAAGACACTATTCAAAGATTACCTGTAATGCAATATGAGTATGAATGCAATGCAATGTGTCTGTGCATTAGGGAAATTCATTCTCCCAGTTCTAGTGTGAAGGTGCCAGTGCAGTGACAGTGTTGACAATAGGAATACCGGAGCTGAATCATAGAAAGCCTCATATATTGCAGGGAAAACCAGAATACAATGTCGCTGAGAGTACGATAAGAAGGCATGACCTCAACCAACAATCCTGGTGATGGTCAGCACTTATGCAAATAAAGCATACAAGTTACTACAAGTTACTACATGGAGTGATCAAATCCTCCCAAAAGTCTGGTACTCTTCTATCAACTTCTTGGTCTCTGGATGACTTGGTCGATCAAGCAGCCCTTCAACAAGTTGGTTTCTCTTCTTAAGAACACGGCGCACGTCTTCAGCAGTTTCTTCCCATGTTGCTTCTCCGAAGCAATCTTCTAGCTTTCGCTTCTGAGACACCGCTTCATCTCTGGATTTGATTGCTTTGTTCAGTGCATGCTGGACACTGTACCGGGTCATCACTTCTTCCTCGCACTTCTTGATGCTAGACTTCAACTTCGCTTCGAGGTCGGAGATTTGCTGCTTCAGCTTATCTTCTCTCATCTTATTGTTGGTGAGAGTAGCATTCCAAGTCTTATTGCAAGAGGAGATTTCTCGGTGTGCTGCGTCGAGCGCCTTCTTTTTGGCTTCCAGCATGTCATGGGAGCTTCTGAACTCTTGCCCCAGACGTTCACGCCTTTTCTTTTCCTCAGTCAACTCAGCCCCTAATCTGTTCATTAGCTTAATCTGCTGTTGGAAAGCATACATGGCCTTGTTTTTCTCACTGCGTATCTGGGCCAGCTCTTGCTCTAACCCTTCGTTGATCTTCATCAAGGCTTCTTTTTCTTTCACAACTTGCTCGTAGGCTTCCCGAGAAACAGTAGTTGGCTCCGCTACCGGAATAGGAACAAGAATTGGTGTATCTGGAAACGACATCCTCAACTGACTGGCTCTCTCCTGAATCCAAACTCTATAAGGTGCATAGGCCTGACAGTCATTCTTTCCTAACAACGGCTTCCCTCTGTGGTTAATACGCGTCCAGGCATGTTGCAACTTGGCTAATAACTCCCCCTTCACGTCACCTGTGAAGTACAGAGATTCCTGTACTTCTTCCTCCTGAGGTGGATTCTTCAGCGCATATCCGAACTGACGAATGAATAGAGAAGGGTTGTAATTGATACACCCTTTTCTTCCTATCAGCGGCACATTAGGGTACCCAGAACAACTGAAGATGAGCTCAGATCCCAACAGGTCTCGATCAAACCACACAACGTCTTCGGAATATAGCCTCATCAGGCGCTCTGACCAACTGGCTGAGGTTGCACTGTCTACAAATGGTCCCTTCATGGGGAGATGACTTTTGAACCACATATTCAATAGAGGAGCACAGCAGTAAACAACTTTTCCCCTTCGGTTTTCGTTCTTATAGTGCAATGAATGATAGAAGTCTCCGATCAACGTTGGCACTGGGTTGCCTGCAGCAAACAGATAGAAAGCATCCAGATCTACAAAGTTGGGCAAGTTAGGAAACAACACAATTCCATAAATGCATAAAGCCAAAATAGCATTGAAAACCACCCAACAACCGTTCTTGGCGTACTCTTGAGCCTTGCCAACCAGAAAATCCAGAGAGAAACCGGGAACCCCGAGCCAAGAAGTCACTAACAACTCAGCAGCATTCATATGCAAGGCTTTGGCTAAGTCCTCCAGCTTGGGCTCAGCAGCAGAGTGAATAAAGGGAACCTTGTTCTGCACGGGAAGCTCAGTAAACTCCACATACTCCTCAATGGTGGGCCCTAGAATGAAGTCAGCAAGAGTAAAGCATCTCAATGCGGGGTCATAGAACTGCATCAAGGTGTATAGCTCGTTCATCTCATCAGCCGTGGGCTTGCAGACTAATCTCAGTAATCTCCCTTGACTCATTCTAAAGCTTCTCCTAACCTCCTCATCGGCAAGAGATATCAGACCAAGCAAAGAAGCAATATCAGGTGAAGGCAGCTTATACACAACCGTCTTCCTCAAACCAGCCATAATCAATACTCAGAAGTCTGGGCACTAGAACCGGGGAATATGCAAATGCACCTGCAGCACAGACACACGTTAGTGAAATGCAAGTGGTAATGGATATGCAGACAATGCAATGCAAGTAACATGCAACAGGGACCAAAGCTGTAGCTGCATAGCCTGAACCCAATCAAGAAAGGTCTCAGATAGACCTAAAACAAAGCTCCAATACTGGTCTCTGGCAGACCTCAAACCATAACTCTCACTGGCCTCTGGCAGACCTCAAATCACATCTCCGACTGGTCTCTGACAGACCTCATAACTCTCCAACTGGTCTCTGACAGACCTCAGAACACTCCAACTGGTCTCTGACAGACCTCAGAACACATCTCCAAATAGTCTCTGACAGACCTCTTAACTCTCCATAAATACCCAGGATCTCTGATCAAGAAATAACCGGTAGTCTGAAGGTCTAGTTACCTGCATAACCCCAAACCCTCTCACAGGTGGATGTCCTAGTAACTGACAAAGGTATGGCATCCTATGCGGTCGTCGGCGTCACAGACTTTCAGGGTTGATGATACGATTCCCAGAAGGAGTGGCATCATCAAATCCTGAAGAGGCCTCACTTAGCCAACTTCCAAATGATCGGTCCCCGGAGTCGACAATTCAGCTGACCAACAACCCCTTCGACCCAAAGGGTAGAAAAAGAAGCCAACCAGAAGAACCTCGTCCGAGTGTAGATTTCATGAGACACTAATGCAAGCAAAGCCGGCACACGCCCACTACTTTCTACTCTAATTCTAGGTGCACTCAAGCCCAGGTCCGGCTTCTCACTCAATATCAGAACACCCGTCACACCCCAATACAACAATAATAATCCATATATACAAAGCTGAAAATAAAGGTCAGAAATATACAATAACTCCATACAAAATCCTCGACGGGAAAACAAGCGCTAGGATTGACTCTCTTAAAGGGACGTTGGATCCCAAATGCATAAGAACTATCGCAGTCCTTAGCAGCCAGGGGACGTTGGATCCCAAGCAAAGTCGCCAGCTGTCGCTACTGCGAAAATCGGCGCCGGCTGAACAGAAGAGTCGCCACCGCGCGTTATTTATCCCACGGGAGGGAAAGGAAACGCTCAGAGTAAACCTCGCACAACACGGGAAAGGTATGGTCGTCGCAACCAAAACCTGGATTCGGGAGTCGGTTACGCAAGGGGAAGGTATTAGCACCCCTCACGTCCGTCGTACTCGACGGGATCCACGCTTGTTTTCGGGTATGGATTGTTATTCTATCTACTCTAAAGGGTTAAGGGTTACAAAGAAAAGAGAAGGAAAATAAAATGACTCGGCAAAGTATCGCACTTTATGCCTACGTATTCCCGCCTGGAACGAGAAATCAGAGTCAACGTAGTTCGCCTACCTACGGGAAAGGAGGGGAAGGTTGCTCACTAGGATATCGCATCCTATGCCTACGTACTTTCACACGGCATGAAAGATCAGAGCAAACGTAGTTCGGGCCACGTACGACACAAGTCTGTCTTGGTTGATTTTATTCCTTCTGAAAAAGGTTTTTCTGATTAACAGTCCCAGCGGACAAAAATGACGTCTTGATGAGTTCACATTCTTTTACGGAAGAAGTGTCTTTTGTTGTGTTTGAAATCTTTATGTGTTTTTCTGTTTGTTTTGAGAAAGAAGAGACAGAACTTTAACCTACGGTTGCGAAGGGAAACAAACTAACCTAATGTTATCATGCATGGGTTAAGACCTAGTGTCTATCATGCTCCTCTCTTGCACAGAGAGAAACAGAGATCCTACGGGATAGGCAGAAACAGAAACAATAACAGATATAATAAAGCGGTAAAATGCATGGATGCAACAGTACAAGCGAGGCAAGGGAGTCCCACTCAACCTCGAACCTAGAAAATAATAGGCGAAAGTGAACAGGCTTCACTTTCAACCCAACAGGGTAAACAGCAAACAATACAACCAGGAAATCCAAACAATACACCAGCAATGAAATACAACAGCAAAAGAAACAGCATCAGCAGCTCTGACTCAACACCTAGCTTCAAGTAATCTCCAATCAGCTACAGGCTTCAACAAGCATCAATCTCCATCTTCATGGCCTTCAGGCAAGGGCTTTGATCATCAGTCTTCTATAAGCAATGTCTTTTCTTCAAGTCTCCAATCTTCAGGGATGAACATCAGTCAACAAGAGGAGAGGAATGTTAAACAGTAAATTGCCTACCAAGGGTGGCTCATTAACTGTTAACATTATACAGACATGTTTCTCTCAAAAGTTCTATCTTCCAAATACATTCACTGATCCTTCCAAAGGAAGGAGGTGGATATTTGAAAGAGACTTTGAATCATAGAGAAAGGATGGATGCAGACAAGGCATTCCATGTTTGAGAAACAAGCTCTCTAATCTAGAGCTCTGCCTAGCTCCTAAGCCCTAGTCTCCTCAGCAGCTGCTAGCAAGAACCTCCTCTTCAACTCTGGAAGTTGAACTTCAATCTCTGGATCTCCAATGGTCTTCATCTTCTCAAGTCTTCAGCTCTCCCAAGTCCCCAGACAATCCCAATACCCAAGCAAGCAAGCAATAATCCCCAGAGGGCACACCACACCAGTCAATCAGATATATACAGAGCAGTAATAGCAGTAGGGGAATCCTGACTTTTTCTAAGGGGATCTAATAACTACCCATAGCCCCTATAGTCCCATAGCTAACCTATTCAACCTCTAAGTCCTAAGGGGAAAGAATCAAATCTCCTAAGTTATCACCCAAAACCCTAGTTTTATCCATGCTATTCACACTTACACTAAGCACCTAAATTTAACTTCTAAAAAATAGAAACTAAATTATTTCTACAAGTTTAATGTCTAACCTAAACAACCTAAAAAGAATGAATGAAAAATATTGAAGCATCTAATAGAACAAAAATTAACCAAATCATGTATGAAATGAAACCATTTAAAATGTTATTTATTTAGAAAATATGGGAAAAATATCAAATAAAAAATAAAATGCAATTTTTATTTTTTATAATTTTCTAGACATCTTAAAGAAAAATATGCAAAAAGAATGAATTAAAAATGATGATTTTGCTATTTATTATGAATTTTAGAAGATGCATGAAAAAATTAAAGAAAATAAAAGAAAATATGAAGAAATAAGATGGAGGGGGTGAAAATAGCAGGAAAACCAAGTTCAGCGCGTTGGGCCCATCAGAATGGGGGGTGCGAATAGCTCTCTGAGCCCAATCCCCCCAATTAGTGAAACGGTGCGTTTGGGATTTCAAATTTTCCCACCAGATTGAAGCGTTAATCACAGCCGTTGGATACTCTCCCCAGGTCAAAAGTCCAACCTCCATCGTACGGCCCTCCACCCTTCTTCAACCTCCAGCGTCTAGGGTTTCAGTCATGCACTCCATGCACGAAGGTTCCATTCAATCGTTCTCCATGCTTTCTTGATGAAAATTAAAAATTCCAAGCCCTAAAATACTCTACAAAACCCAAGGAATCCATGTCTAATCCTAGTTTTCCCTAACTCTCATTGTAAACTCCAAACAGAGGGCACGAAATTCAGGGTACACCATGCTTGCCTGATGTCAAAGTTGCCAGAACTCAAACCCGATGATCCACAGATATTCTACATACTTGCCTCATTATTCTATGCCTCATTACATTGATTATAATCCAACACACAGCTTATTCTCGAAGCCAACAGAAATGGCAACCTGTCATGGATCTCCACGAATCTATCCCTAAACTTCAAGAATCAATCCTCTAGGGTTTCTAAACAATATTATCCTAACCACATGATCTCTACCAGCCAGAATAGTGAGATTCGAAGAAGTTCACATACCTTGCACTTGATGATGGTGATGGTAGCTAGACCTCAATTCAACCTTTGATACTTGCTGAAAATGATCTCCAATGAATGAGTATGCTTCTGTTTGCAATGATTTGTGCTTAATCCTTGTGAATCATGCTATTCCATCCTTCATGCAAGTTGGAGTTTCAAATTGAATCTCTTCACACAGCCACGAATTCTTTCCAATCTCTTGTGCCAATTACTCCATGATGATAGTGGATGATGATGGTGACAGAAATCAGAATGATGGAGGAAGTTTCAATGGATTTTGGATGAAAATGCAACTTGGAGTGAAGAAGATAATGGGTACAATCCTTGATCAATTCAACCACTTCTTGATGTGAATCCTAGGGTTTGAATGATGATGATGATGATTCAATCCAAAGATGTGAGAATTTTGAGAGATTTGTAAGAGTTTGAGTAGTTTATGCAAGAGTGAAAGAATGGATGAAAATGGAGATTTTGGACAAATGGGAGCACCAACCCTTGCATGAATCAGCTTGCATGAATATATAGGTGATGTAGGAACCTCCTAGAACATTGGAGAAATTTCCTTTACACTTTCCCTTTTCAATTTGGATTATGTTACTTTCAATTCAAGCAACCATGGATAACTCACAAATTATGACCTAAGCTCAAAATTACACTTTAGCCAATGTTTTTAAAATGCCTTTTCCATTCAAAATGACCTATAATTTTGCATCATTTGGCCAAGATATGAAAAATACCATTTTTTAAGCCATTTTCCTTCATTAACTTCACCAATTTTGAAACCTTGTGCTATGGACATTTCCAATCTCTCATGGTCACTTTTCTAGACTCAAAATGTCATTTGGAGCAAGTTTGATGTTGTAAGTTTTTCCATTTGAGGCCTCCTTGTATGAGTTTTGGACATAGGTTAAAATGACCTGTAATTCACAAATGACCAAAATACCCTTTGCTTGCCAAGATCATAAGTTGAGTTCCACACATCATATGAAGGCATACTATACCATTCTAGAAAGCTAAGACAATGAGGAACAATTCTTATGTTGACCAGAAATTCATTTGAAATCTCCTTGAGGGGTAAATATTGCTTGGAAGTCAAGTCACTTTCACAGACAAAATTTCAGATACCTCAGATGACCTGTAACTTGCAAGGACCATAACTTGAGTTCTATAAATCTCCTTGATGTCTTCCACCACTCAAATTAAAGGTCTTGAGATCCTATACAAGTTTCATGTTGGCCAAGGATCCATTTGAAGCTTGCATTTTGACTTATTTTGCTTGGAAATTTGACCTAAACTAGGGGATTTTACATAGAAACCCTAATTTAGAAACTCCTCTTCTCCTTGATTTCTCTTGAATTCTTCTTAGCACAACAACATATCCTTATTCTCCATGTCAAATGATGAACCCCACATCTCTCCAATAGCCCTTAATGCCTTTCAATCAGTCAATTGACTTAGGGTTGACCTAGGGTTGACCCAGATGAAACCCTAGTTGATTGTCTTCAACTGCAATTCTTGTGATCACCTCAACAACTTGTATCCTTCTCCAAATGACTTTCTAAGTCCTCCAAGATGTCTAGATACTCCCCATGCCTTCCATTTACAGCTCACAACCCCCTTGTTGACCCTCAGATACCCTCAGATAGGGGATAGACTCAAGGCTTGATCTGCTGAACTCTTTGCTCTCAAATTCTTTTCTGATGACTTGAATGGGATGGAATTAGGATAATAACCCCTTGATAGGCCTCTAGAGATGAGAATAATGACGGGTCCCTTGTTGGATGACTTGCTATGCTTATGCTATGCAGATGGTTAGGCTATGTACATGACCCTATATGCAAATGCTAATGATATTGAAACATAAACCAAGTGAATAAGGTTGGGAAAATTCTAGGGTGCAACACTTGGGTACTGAAGGTAAGGTACCGAGGATGGAGGCTGAGGAGTGTCCCTGATTGTATTAACTTCGTCCTCTTCTTCCTCTCGGGAACTAACAACTGATTCACTTTCACTGGCTGGGATGTTCGAGGTGTCTTGGATCTTTCCACTCTTGAGATGGCTCTCAATGTGTTCTCCTATTGAAACCAAGTCAGAGAAGTCGGATGTCCCATTTCCCATCATCTTTTCCAAATATGGGCTTTGCAACGACTTTATGAACATGTCAACCAATTCCCTGTCCAAGAGCGATGGTTGGACGCGAGCAGCTACCTCTCTCCATCTCTGAGCATACCCTCTGAAAGACTCGTTTTCCTCTTGAGATAGGCCTTGCAACTGTATGCGGTTGGGAGCCACATCAAGATTGTATTGGTATTGTTTCACAAAGGCGTTGGCTAAGTCTGACCATGACTGGATATGGCTATTCTCTAGCTGCATGTACCAACTTAGCGATGCCCCACTCAAACTGTCTTGGAAACAGTGAATCATAAGTTTGTCATTGTGAGCATAGAACGTCATCTTTCTGCAAAACATTACCAAATGTTGCTTTGGACAGCTATCTCCTTTGTACTTTTCAAAATTTGGCATCTTGAACTTTGGAGGTATCAAAAGTCCGGGTACCAAACACAGGTCCAAGGCATTCAACTCAGAAGCATCACGCCCCTTCATGGCCTCAATTTTCTCTTCCAACACACAACATCTTTCAGCAAACTCAACATCCTGAGGTCGTTCATTATTCACCACCAGGCTTTCCCCTTGGGAGTTCGGTGCAGTGAATGCGAAGCTATGGTACTCAACAGCATCATGAGATGAGGTATGTTCATCCTGAATAGTGTGACGCTCTTGTATAACCTGGTCTTCAACAGGAATCTGCACAGGCTGAGGTATGACGTTCTCAGTGACTATAGGCCATTGAGGGTTGTTCTCTCTCCTTGCCAAGGCTAACATAGCATCCACAAGCTGGTCCAACTGGTTCTTCATTAAGTCAACATCTGCTCTTGATGCAAACTGGTTCTGCTCTTCTGAACTCATGATTCTTCCAAAAGCTGCTTCAAGTCCGATACGGGTGCCGGGAAATCAACTGCGGATTATGGACAAAGGATGGATGAGCTTTTTGGTTTTGGAAGACGATATGCAGTGCAAATGAAATGCAGATGCAATGATATGCGAATGCAATGCAGGCACAAACAAGATCGAGGAAAACATAAGCAGGTCAAAGTGCCCCTAGCAGGTAGACTATACAAGGCAAGTTCTAGATTTTGTACCCACAGACCCACTCACGGGATATCTTCTATGTTGATGGATAAGGTTCCCAGGATCACAGACACCGATCGCATCAACATTACGCAACAGGCTAGCTATATTATAACGAGAGTACGATAGGGTCTCTCCTGAGCGGAGTCCTCATGCTAGGCACACGAGGAGCGGGTCCTCAGAGACTAACATTACACGACTACCAATATAGAAACTGGTTCTAAGAGTGGTTCCCAGAGTCATGGACCCTTCATGAATCAAATCGTGCAACAGGCTAGCTGCGTTACGATGTGATCTACGAAAAGGTCTATTCTGGAGGAGCTTTCATGCTAGGCACACAAGGAGCGAGTCCTTGGGGACTAACACTAATTACTACCAATTCTAAACTATGTTTTCTCTCTTCTTTTTCCAAAGCTCGGGTGTAAAGCTTTACTTGCAATGCTATCCCCGAATCCAGCAGGAAGATATAATAAACAACATACGATAGAAAGAGAAAACAAGGAATAAACAATAGGAGAAAATAAACATAAAGAAAAACAGTTAAGCAAAAGGTTAGTACTCTCGAATCGAGTCAAGTGAGGCTTGACTCTCTCTTGCATAGGGAAATGCATCTCCCCAACAGAGTCGCCATCTGTCGTACCTCGAAAAATATGAACCTCACGATGGACGCGAAAAATACGTTCGAACAGAGTCGCCACCGAACTTTATTTATTCCAAGGCAGGAATAGGAAAATATCGATAAAACCTTTAAAGAGATAAGAACATGGTCATCGCAACCAATATTCTAGGTTCGAGAGTTGATTACATGAGAGGAAGGTATTAACACCCCTCATGTCCATTGTACTCAACGGGAACCTCTTGATTCGATTCGAGAGTAAAGTTAGCTAGCTTGTTTTGTTTTCTTCTAAGGTTTCTCCTATAGGGGGAATGGATGGTTATAAGATAGGATGCTCGCCAAGGATTGGGGCCCTTGTGCCTACGTATCTTCACTTGTAAGAAGTGGAAAATCAGAGCATTCGTAGTTCATGGGACTACGGGAAAAAAGGGGGGAATGTGCTCGCTAGGATTATCGCAATCCTATGCCTACGTACTCTCAACAGATATGAGAGATCAGAGCAGCCGTAGTTCGGCTAACTACGGTAAAAGGGTTTGAAAATGAACAAGTGTTTAGGTCGCATTCTAACTGCTAAACGTTGGCTTGTCTGCTCGCTAGGGGAGGCTGAAGCACTAGTTTGTATGCACGGAAGAAAGGAATAAACAATGTTCTTTGGTAAAAGGTATGGGAACCTAAAGGTGGGAAAGAAAGAAAAGTGCTCGCTAGGATAATCGCAATCCTATGCATACGTATTCTCAACGGATGTGAGAAATCAGAGCAGCCGTAGTTCGGCCAACTACGGTAAAAGGGTTCGGAAATGAACGAGTGCTTAGGTTGTATTCTAACTGGTAAACATTGGCTTGTCTGCTCGCTAGGGGAGGCTGAAGCACTAGTTTGTTATGCGCGGAAGAAGGGACTAAACAATGTTCTTGGAAAACAGTGTATGAGTTGAGCGAGAGTTTAGGTCACATTCTAACTGCTAAACGTTGGCTTGTCTGCTCACTAGGGGAGGCTGAAGCACGAGTTCATATGCGCGGAAGAAGGGACTAAACAATGTTCTTTGGGAAAGTATTTAGGTTGGAGATCGCACGAGGGCGAGGAATTAGGTTTATCGTATTGGATGTTTTAGTTTGGGAAAGAGAATGTATTTGAAAAGGTTTAAGGTTTCGATCGCACGGGGGCGAGAAAAAGAGTTCGGTTAGGTAATTTGATGGAGAATGACGATTATTCGATAAACGAGACGTCGGCCTCGCAATCAATTAATCGGGATATTGTTGGAATGCTAGATCCCAACAACACCTTTTTCATTCGACTAACTTCGAAATTTGTGTTTGAAGTTGTGTTGAGAAACGAAAGAGTGATTGACAAGCAACCTAAGAGCGTGCCTTGAGAGCTCGTCACTCAAGAATTCAAAGAATGCGAGATTCCAAGAACTCTATTCTTTCGGAAATAGTTTGGGTTAGAAATCGCACAAGGTCGAGGAACTAATGTTTTGAAAAGATTCAATCGCACGGGGGCGAGAAAAGAGTTGGAATGGTTGAAAATTTAGGAGAGAATGACGACTACTCGATAAACGAGACGTCAGTCTCGCAATCAATTAATCAGGATATTATTGGAATGCTAGATCCCAACAACACCTTTTTCATTTAATTAATTATGAAATTATATTTTAATGGACAATGACAGAATTTGTCCAAATAGTTAGGGCATGTATTTTATAGACGAAAGGTCGAATAATCCACAACCTAAAGCGTACGCCCCAAGAGTGGTCACTCAAGAATTCAAGGAGTGCGAGACTCCAAGAACTCAGTTCTTTCGTAATTTAATTAAGAAAATAATTTGAATTTGACGTATGGTTTAGAAACATACTAGGGTTTAGACTCGATCACACGAGGATGAAGAACGAGTTAAGACGGGTTGAAAATTTAGGAGGAATGACAACTATTCGATAAGCGAGACGTCGGCCTCGTCACCAATTTGTCGGGATATCGTTGGAATGCTAGATCCCAACGACACCTTTTTCATTCCATTAATCATGAAATATGTTTGTTGGACAGTGAATATACTTGTCCAAATAATTATGAGAAATGTTTTAGGAACGAAAGTTTGAACGACGCGCTACTCAAGGCGTACACCTCAATAGTGGTCATTCTCGAGTTCAAGGAGTGCAAGACTCCAAGAACTTGATTCTTTCGTGATTTAATTATGAAAACAATTTGAAAATATTAGCGTACTCGGACTAGGCGCGCTAGGTATTCTGGTAAATAAGATCAAAAGGGTCACAACTCAAGGTGTGCGCCTCGAGAGCGGTTGCTTAAAAATTCAAGGAAGGCGAGATCCAAGAATTCAATCGTTTTGAAACTTGATTAAGAAGAATAGTTTAATTTAATTAAGAAAAAATAGTTTTAATTTTCATATATAAAATTAATTAACCAATTGCTTATAAAAAGATTTTGAGAAAAGCTAGTCATATTTAATTGTTTTGAAAAAAGTTTAATATCTTAGAAAAAATATTTTAACTTTATTAATAAAGTAGTTTTGTTTAAATTTAATATTTAAAATATTATTTGACAACAATTTTGAAATATATTTTTTTAAAGAAAGAATAATTTGAATTTTTCTTATAAAAGTATCTAAAAGTAATAAAAATATCCTTTATAAATTTCATTTAAACTAAGTGAAAAACAATTTAAAAACCAAAAGACGGAACAACCACAATTCAAGGGCGTCCGCCTCGAGAGCGGTTGTTCAAGGACTCAAGGGATGCTAGACCCCAAAAGTCCACTACTTTCGTTATTTTAAAAAATTTCGATTACTCTTAGTGAGAATTACTTAGTCAAGCTTTAAAAGTTCACTTAAAACGGATTCACGTAGGAATCACTCCATAAGAGGTTTGACAATAATCTACGCGTCCATACGGGCATCGAAAGTAAAGTCAAGTTCATGCTTCGAATTCTCAATGCGGTAAAAAAAAAAAGAAGCTTAAAAGCCAACGTTATTTAAATGAATTAGAATAAACTAAAATAAATAAACAAAAAACAAGTAACTCATAATTAAGTTAACTAAGAAAATCATAACAAGAGGGGTGTATAAGCACGTGGATGGTGTTCCAATCCAACTTTGTTGGGTCCGAAAATTTAAATAATTGAATAAGCACCATACCACCAGTCCACTAGAAAATAATTAAAAGAAAATAAACATTGGTGTGGACTTTTTTCAAAAGAAAAAGCACAATTGATATTTATAGCGGAAAAAAAAGAAAGAGGCTCGACGTCACTGTAACAATTGCCATGGAGTGTTTCAATCAAATTTAAGTGAGAAGGGAAGATAAGCTGCAAAGAAAACATGAAGTTGCAGCGAGTCATGCCTATAACGCCTCCACGTGAACACAGACAAAGTAATAGCAAGCCAAAAACTCATCAACGAAACATAAGCATATTGATACCAGCCGGCATCGCATGAATTAAATCATTCGCATTCAAAACCGAACAACACATACCAGCAAGACACAACCGAATGGAAATTCAACTATAATATCAATAGCATAGCAAATGACCATCTAACAATCAAAATAACAGAAACACAATGATGTTTCTTCAGCAAAATTTACAAACTATCACAATATAACAATCTTAATTGAAACCACACAAAACAACTCAAAGCAATAAAGCAGCATTGGAAATATTATCGACAATGAGAAAATATCAGCAGTAACAATCAAACATAGGCAGAAGATGAAAAATACACCAACCAAAAACAATGAGGTTTCTGAGTTGCGCTTGATGTTGTTTCTACCAAGTTATTATTTCTTCCGGCGTTGTTATTGTTGTCGTTACCGTTGAGTCAGATTCATGCGCTCAAAGTAATAAACCAAATCCACCTGTTATCCAACTTAAGTCTATAGCAGCATCACCTAGAATGATAGCAACATCAGTAGTCGTTCTCGGCGTTGCGGTGAAGTCGAAACCGTGTTGGATTTTGCAGATGTTGTGTTGTACAACAATTTCAAGGGCTACAATAGTTTGAACAGCAAACTAGTGAATTTATTGGACGTAGAATCGAAGTTAATGTCGTCGACAACCTGCACAGAATCAACACAACTCCATACAAAAACAAAAACAAGCTCTAGTATTGTAATCAAAACAAAATATGTACTAAAACTAAATGAAGAAAGTCATTAATCCATACGCCAATCGAATATTACGGTTGTTGCGAATTGAATTATAGCAATAACCAGTAGCATATACTTGGAATACACAACAACAACATGTATAAAACAATATTAGTCCAATACCAAAATTCCAACAACAAGATAACAAACATGTAAGCAGTGAACTCACTCAAGTCAACAACACAACACCATAAAGTCGAAACAACCTTACACAAACCGTTGTCGAGTCGGTCACAACAGCCACATACAGTCTATTGCAGTGTACCACATCATATCCACAATTGAACAAAAAGCACGAGCTGTTATTGAGTCGGTTGTTGAATGTTGCGTCGAGGAGATGTTGCTGAAGCAAGATGTTGTCTGGTTCCAACTGCTGTAATCCACAAAAGCGAGTCTGAGCTGTTACCAATGAAAGCTTGTTGTTGTTACCATTGCTGAGAAATCCAAGCATACGTTGTTGCTACACACTTCTTCAGGACACTCTGCAGAACACACGGTAATAACAACCTAATGTTGCCAAGCTTGTTGAACCTGCGTACTTTGCGGTGTGCACCGAAATCAAATGCAACAACAATTCGTTCGACTGCAAACCGTTGTAATCTCTGTTGTCGCTCGCTCGACGCGGTCATCTCAGAATTGCTATTGCGTTGAAAATTCCTCACCGAGCATCGAATCGAAGGCGAGTCTGACGTGTGAGCTTGTGTTGATGCTCTTAAAACCGAGATATTTTCGATGAAGGTGCAAATATTCAATCTCGTTATTGCCTTCACGGAGCTTGGAGACGGAAGGTAACGCAATCGTGGTGAACACGATGGATGTGCAATTGATGGTGGAAAGAGAGGAAAACAGAAATACGTCGAGAAAAGATCGGGTTTTAGAGGTAAGGGTTTAATTTGGGATTTTCGCGGTTAGGGTTCAGAAGGGGGTAGCGGCGTCGTTTGAGCTCAGTGAGGGAGATGGTTTTGCGGCGTCGTTTGTTGATGATGATGAACCGTAATGATTAGGGGGCGGCAGATATGGAAGAAGGTTTTTAGGGTTTGAGCGGCGGCGAATTTGCGAGAAGTTGGAGAGATGAACAGTGATCCTTAACTTAGGGTTTTCTAAGCCTTTAAGAAAGGATCTGAGTCCCTCTTCTCAAATCCATAACGAGCCTCCAAAATGGGCCTCACAAACCTAACTATTTTTTTTCTCTTTCTTTAAATTGTTTTCATTTTCTTAATTTTCTTGCTAATTAAATAATAATACAAAACAAATAACAATAAATGTAAACTAATATTAACATACTTAATTAATACATAAAAATTAACAATAATAATTAAATAAATATTAACAATTTTATAAAACAAACTAAATTTATAAAAAATAAAATAAAATACTTACTATTATTATAAACCAATATATTTAAAACATAAACTAAGATATTGCTAATTAATAAAAATTTTAGAAAAGAAAAATTATGAAAACACGATAAATAAATAAAGCAACTTTAGGCCACGTGTCACAAATTTAATGGCCTAAAAAGGCGAAAAAGTTTATTTTGCTGAATAAATACGCTATGTTGTACAAGCGATGCAAATTGAAAATAAAAAGTCCGGCGAATGAAAATTTTGAAAAAGGTAGGACAAATTTGGGGTATCACACAATGCATATAAGCATACAAATATTTCCGTCTTCTAAATTATTTACCACCACGACAACAATACATAATTAATCATCATATAATCATGTATCTCACAACAATATTGGTCATTTTCGCATCATATAAAATCACAAAACAACATCATATTCATTTCATACGATGCTACACCATATAAACAACGACAAGTAAGTCAATTTTCATTCAACAATGATATTTTTGCCAAAATTAACTAAAATCACAATAATTAATTAACCACACCAACACAACCAAACAGTAGCCAATTATCGACCAAATTAAAGAACAACATCAAAATTATGAACTGACAACTTGAACTACGCAATCCATGACAAAATGCCCCTTCTAACAGCATGACGGTTAGCCCGTCATCCTATTAAAACTCTCAACCCATCATTCTAATGACGACTGACTTGAAAAATCAAGCCGAAAGACCATGACGGTCTCTCTGTCATAGCGTTGACGCTCATCAGCATCTTAAGGTGTGTGACGGTCAACCTGTCATCTGGGTGATGCTCGTCACCCTGCACCAAGTTGTAGAAACACGAATTTAACCATGGGATTTCCCTTGAAACTCCAATTTTTGGCCTCCTAACCATCCCAACACGTTTAGAAAATTAGACTACATATAATATCATCATTATAACATGCTAAATTATAAATTTACACACTTGTATTCATCAATTTCATGAAATTCATGTACATGTTTCAAAGCTTCAAAACCTCAACAATGGCAAATATTATATAAGCATAAAACAGAACTTCACACATATGAATTTATGCATGAAAATTAGATAACAACACAGTCAATCATCAATTTTCAGATTATCATGCAACAACAATTCATATTAGATTTCACTCAATTCCTAAAGAGAGTAATGGTCACTCTTCTACCCTTTCATGTAAAACACCAATATAGAAGTAATCCATCCCCCCATTACCTCAGATTCCTAACATCAATTCAGAATTTTATTTAGATTGGTGGTTTGAGTTTTCCCCTCTTCAAGCCCTAACCTCCTTTTTCTCCCAAAAACTCTAATTTTACGTATTTTTCCTCAAAAGCTCCACTAACTCCTTTTTATCTCTAAAAATCTAATTTAATATTTTGTTAATTACACTTTGCCTCTGCTCCTCTCATTATTTTCATCACTTCCTTTATTTCTTCTTAGTTTATATTTTCCACCCAAAATCTTTATTCCTATATATTTTAATTAATTAATTAAAAACAATTATTAATTATAATTATTCTTAATTAGTTTTATTATTATATCAATCCACCAATACTCTCACTGCACCTCACCGAATGTCACATGCACATACACTCACAATATATTTAATTACAAGCACACCACATACTAAATAACTAAATAAGAACACGAATGATATGGTTAAATAGATTAATCAATTTTGGGGTGTTACAACTCTTCTCCATTTGGAGAATTTTCGCCCCTAAAAAATTACCTAAAGGAAACAGAGTTGAAGACGACTCTTGTAACGCTTCGACTTATTTTATTTATTTTCTGTAATTTAATTGTGTGATGTTGTGAATATGTATGTGCTCGTTGGTGCTTTTGGAATGTGTGAGCTGCCCTTTGTATGGGGTAGTAGCCTTAAGAATATAAATTAAGGTGTTGGAGTGTGTGAGCAATTGTGTAGAGATGGATGGTGTAGAGAATAAGACTAATTAGTAACATTAGTTAGTAAATATTTATTCAAACAATATAAGATAGATACTATTTAAATTAAATTATTATTATTATTATTTAATTAGATGGGAATTAGTAGTAATAATAATAATAATATAATATAATAATAGAAAAAGGGAAGTTGATAATTAGAAGTGACAGAATGTGAAAACAAGAGAAAGTGCAAGGAAGAAGAGGTTAGGGCAAGGAAGAGAGAAGAAACCTCATTTTTGTGAAGCTTTTGCAAGAACTCTAAGGTAAAGGTGGAGTTTTAATCATCTAAGGGTTTGTATGATGATGGTGGGTAAGTTATTTCTATGCTTGTTTTGTATTTTTCTTCTCTCTATGTATACTCATTGTTGAAATTGTATTTGTTGGATTGAATGATTACTTGAGGAACAATGAGTTTGTTTGATGATGTTGCAATTGATGGTTGATTGTTGAATTGTTGTGTTGTTGCTGTTGGAATTATGCAATTGATGGATTTGTTGATGGTAGATGTTGTATGTTGGTTGGGGTTGCGAGTCAGAGTCGTAACTTAAGTTACAAGTAATTTTTATGAAAAGAATTGGAGTTTAGGTGTTTTTAAAAACTGGATTTTGGATCAAATAATGTGTTTTTTGAGTTGTAAGAAAAAATAGGTTTTGGCATGAAAAAAAGTGATTTTTGTTGGCAAAAGTAGCAGAAAAGCGCTTTTACTGCAGGTGTAATCGGTTACACTGTTGCTAAAACGTGTTTTTTGGGTATTTTGTGAGGGTGTAATCGGTTACTAGGATTTGGGTAACCGGTTACACTGAAGCGTAGCAAGGAGTGGTTACATGGGTGTAACTGGTCACCTCATATGGTGTAATTGATTACACTGGAAGAAATTTTTGTAAAATTTTAAAAAATTGTATCTTGAGTTCTAGATGTCTGAAGCATGTATGTGGATGAGTTGTGTAATGATGTTTTTATTGTTGTATGTTGTTATGAGTCAGATTCGGAACCCGAGTTATGAACTATTATGACAATTTTGGGGGTTTTGGAATGTGTTGGGAACTGATTTTTATGTAAAAATATAGCAGAAAAGTGCTCATGTAGCAGGTGTAATCGGTTGCACTAAATATGGTAACCGGTTACCACTGAGACAACTTACAAACGTGAAAATTGGGTTTTTGAGGGGTGTAACCGGTTACCAGTTTTGTGGTAATTTGCTACACTGAAGGAAAATTCATAACTTGAGTTTCGAATGTTCGATTCGAGTGTTGTTCGAAGTGTTAGAAAGCTAACACAATTAACTTTCTTTTAAAAATGGTTCTAGTACATAGAATTGAAATAATTGCTATGTGTGTTAAAACAAGATTTGGTTCTGCAAGATATCTCTAAGTTTTGATAATAACAAAGTGGTATTTGTGAGAGAATAATTTTGGTACTCTAACGTTTGTTTTTCTGAAGAATTAACAAACAGGTTCTGCCTATGATAGAGAAAGCTCTGATTCTAATAGAGATCATATTCAACGATTACTCTGATCTGACCAAAGTCACTTCTGCGCTACAAGAAGTAAGTGTACTTCTGATCTACTCTCATTTAGAAAGATTCAAAGAAGAAAATATGTTGTTGTTGTAATGTTTTCTTGGTTTCTGCTTCTGATCATGACTCTGATACTTTACTTCTGAAGGCTTTCAAGCTTCTGAAGTCATTATCTTTTGAAGACTAAATGCTGAAGACTTTGAAGACAAGGTTCTGTTGAACGAAGTTCTGAAGACTTGAATTTCTGAAGAATAAGTGCTGAAGACTCTGAAGACAAAGTTCTGCTGAACGTCGTTCTGAAGACTCTGAAGACTTAAGTTACTAGTGACCAAAGATTCTGAAGACTGAGTGCTTATAGTTTTGAAGACAAGATTCTGGTGAACAAGTTCTGAAGACTAAAGACTCTGAAGAGCTACTGATTAACTCTTCTACTCATGCTTCAATCATCTCTATTCAGAAGCCTCTGATGTAAAGAAGAGAAGCTCAAACGTCTACAAGGGAAAATAGTACATAGTACGTTTTAACGTCTCATTCCACTACCATTTCACTACCCTGATTTTGGTGGTACAAAGGACAATTTTTGTGTACGGTTTTCATCCCTGCGTAACAACATTATTTCAAGTCGCCAGCTACCTAAAGGATATTCTTGATCTGCCCTCCAACGAATCTTTTTCTAGCTATATAAGGACTTGATTACTTGAAGAAATTAATAAGCTTTACAATGATTAATATAAAGGTTACACTTTGATTGAAATTAATCGATAAAGAACTGAAGCTACAGTATTGAAGCACCACAATACAAAGAAAGAATATTGTTCACAATGTATTAGTGTCTTTAAGACATTTTGAGCTATTAATAATATTTATATCTTCTTGTTTAGAAGCAATTTCAATGTAAACATCTTTATTCAAACTGTTGTTTGTAACTTCTTAAGGGACCGGTTAGGTCTGAATCCTTAAGAAGAGACGGTTGTTTGTATTGTTAGTCACCAGCGGTTGCTTGTGCAGATTGTAATTCCTTAAGGGACCAGTTAAGTTAGAATCTTTAAGAAGAGACGATTATCTGTATTGTTAGTCATCAGCGGTTGCTAGTGCATTGTATAATGCGAAATCACCTTGGCGGATGGACTAGATTAGCTTGATAGTTTTCAAGTGAACCAGGATATATCGTGTGTTTTTCCTTCTTGATTAGTCTATTTGTGATCTTTGTTTGAGTTTCACAAAAAGCTTTCACTTTTGAAAACCCAACTCAAACCCTCTTTCTTGTGTTTTTCTCACACCTTCAATTGGTACCAGAGCTCCAGTTCTGATTGCGATAAAAAGTTTTATCAACACTTCATCGTGTTCAGTACCGATCCAGTATTTATGTGAGATATCATGGCTACAGCTAATGCTAATCCTATTCAAGATGAGAAAGATCATTACAGTGTCAAACCACCAGTCTTTGATGGTGAAAAGTTTGACTACTGGAAAGATAGCATTTAAATTTTCTTTCTTGATTATGACATAGATCTTTAGGATCTCATAATTGATGGTTATACTCACCCAGTTGATACTGAAGGAGTAAAAGTATCAAGAAGTGAAATGACCAACCAAAAAAAAGAAAGATTACAAGAATCATCACAAGGCAAAAACTATACTATTGAATGTTATCTCTTATAATGAGTATGAGAAGATAACAAACAGAAATACTACCAAGTCTATTTTTGATTCTCTAAGAATGACTCATGAAGTGAATGCTCAAGTTAAGGAGACAAAAGTGCTTTCCTTAATCCAGAAATATGAGACGTTCAGAATGGAGGATGATGTAACAGTTGAGAATATGTTTTCAAGATTTCAAATGCTAGTCGCAGGACTTAAAGTTCTAGACAAAGGATACTCAACTGCTGATCATGTCAAAAAGATCATCAGAAGCCTTCCCAAGAAATGGAGACCTATGGTAACTGCTCTCAAACTATCCAAGGATCTAAATAGTATAAGTCTTGAAGAACTTATTAGTTCTTTAAGAAGTCATGAGATAGAGTTGAAGCAAGATGAACCTCAGAAGAAGAATAAATCTATTGCTCTTAAGTCTAAACTTGAAAAGGCAAAGGATTATCGATTTGAGGAAGAATCAAAAGATTCTGACGAAGACTCAGAAGACGAGCTATCACTTATCTCCAGAAGGGTCAACAAACTCTAGAAACATAGGCAAGGAAAGTTCAGAGGATTAAGGAGAAACAAAAGTTGTGCTGACTCATCATCTGGACAAAAGAAGCAGAGCTCTAGAAAAGAGGTCATCTTCTATGAGTGTAATGAGCCAGATCATTACAAGAATTATTGTTCAAAGCTTAAAGACAAGAAGCCAAAAAAGAACTTCACTAAAGTCAAGAAGGGACTCATGGAAACTTTGGACGACTCTGATTCTGAAGAAGAAGAATCTGATGAAGAACAGGTCAATGTTGCACTAGTGGCAACAACAATTAACATTGAGGTCTCTGAAGAACCAGACGACAAAACACTATCAGAATCAGAATCAAATTTAGACTCTAACTCAGAGGTATTATCTAAACTCACTCGTTGTGAATTAGATTCTTGTCTTTCAGAAATGTTGGAAAAATATCAAGTTCTTCAAAGTAAATACAAGGATCTTAAAAAATATCATGTAATTACTTCTGAAGCCAGAGATAAGCTTGAACAAAATAATTCTTCTTTGAATGAAAATGTTTTTTCTTTAAAAAATAGTAACTGTGTCGTAAAAAGCAAAGTTTCTAAACTAGAAGAAGAATTAGTCTCAAATGTCTCTGATACTTGTTATGCCAATATGTATGATAGAGCATTACATCACTTTCTGGCTAAAAGCATAGATAGAAGTAAGATTTATTCCATGATCTATGGAGTTAGCAGAAATGGTAAGAAAGGTTTGAGGTGTACAAAATCATTTGAATATGACAAAAGTCAACCTGTAAAACCAAAACTTCTCTATGATCATTTTGTGCCCTCTGGCACTGAGCTTGATTGTTCTGAGCTTGTAAAAGCACCTTCACAGACACATAAATCTATTTTTAAATCTAAATATCATGCATAAATTCCACTTGATTATCCTGTTGCACATAAGCCCAAGGTTATTAAATACTCTAGGAAAACTAACAAGAGAGGACCCAGAAAGTTGGTACCTAAGGATAAGATTATCTATGTTGCAAATATCCTCAGCAACTCAGCTGAAACACAATCATGGTACATGGACAGTGGTTGCTCGCAACACATGACGGGAAAAAGGCATATGTTCTAAAGTCTAAAACTTAAGCCTAGAGGCTTCGTCGGTTTCGGAGGAAACCAGAAGGGTAAAATCATTGGCTCTAGAACTGTTGGTAATGGTAAACTTCCTTCTATTACTAATGTTCTTTTAGTTGATAGTTTGATGCGTAACTTATTATCTATTAGCCAACTTAATAACAATGGTTATGATATCATTTTTAATTAAAATTCCTGTAAGGCTGTTAGTCAGAAGGATGGCTCAATCCTTTTTAATTGAAAGAGGAAAGACAATATTTACAAGATTAGACTTTTTGATCTTAAGAAATAAAATGTCAAATGCTTAATGTATGTTAATAAGGAGAAATGGCTATGACATAGACGTTTGGGCCATGTTAGAATAAAAAATATTTCTTAGCTAAATAAGCTTGAATTAGTCAAGGGTTTACCAAATCTGAAGTTTTCTTCAAACGCTCTTTATGAAGCATGTCAGAAAGGAAAGTTCTCCAAAACTTCCTTCAAAGCGAAAATTTTTGTTTCTACTTCTAGACCGTTAGAACTTCTACACATTAATTTGTTTGTACTAGTGAAAACTACCTCAATAAGTGGAAAGAAGTATGGATTAGTTATTATTGATGACTATAGTCGTTGGACATGGATAAAATTCTTGAAACACAAGGATGAGTCACATTCTGTGTTTTTCTATCTTTTACTCACAAGTGCAAACTAAAAAGGATTGCAAAATTGTCAAAGTCATAAGACATGATGGATAATTTGAGAATAGATACTTTGAGAATCTTTTTTATTCCCGTGGCATTTCCCATGATTTCTCCTGTCCCAGAATTCCAAAACATAATGGAGTAGTGGAAAGGAAGAATATGACTTTGCAAGAAATGACTCGTACCATGATCCAAGAAACTGACATGGCTAAGCACTTTTGGGCAGAGGCAGTAAATACAACGTATTACATTCAAAATAGGATTTCTATCAGACCTATTCTGGGTAAGACTCCATGTGAACCGTGTAAGAATAGAAAACTTAACATTTCATATTTTCATCCTTTTGGTTGTATATGTTTTATGTTGAACACTAAAGAGAATCTTGGCAAGTTTGACTCCAAAGCTCAAAAGTGTTTATTGTTAGGATACTCTGAATGCTCTAAAGGCTACACAATTTATAACACAGAAACACGAGTTATTGAGGAATCAATTCATATCATATTCGATAATAAGCTTAACCCTGAAAAGTTAAATCTAGTTGAAAAGTTTGCAGATCTGAAGATTACCTTATCAGAATCCAAGGAAGAAGATTCTAATGAAGAAAACAAAGATGCAGAAACTACAGAATCAGATACAATCTCACCAGAAATAGAAAATAGTCCAACTCATCAGAAGAAAAATAAACTAAGGACTTCTCATTCTGAAGAATTGATTTTGGGTGACAAAGTTGATCTAGTCATAACTCGTTCATCATTCAAACCTTATGAGGAAACTCTTCTGAGTTTAGTGTCTTTAATAGAACCAACAACAATTGATAAAGCTCTCCAAGAGAATGAATGGATTCTGGCCATGCAAGAAGAACTAAATCAATTCACCAAAAATGATGTTCGAGATCTTGTTCAGAAACCTAAAGGTGTCCACGTCATTGGAACAAAATGGGTATTCATAAACAAGCTCGATGAGAAAGGTGAGATCGTAAGAAACAAAGCACGACTGGTAGCACAAGGTTATAGTCAACAAGAAGGGATAGACTATACTAAAACCTTTACATTAGTTGTTAGGTTAGAATTTATTCGCTTATTAATTTCTTTTGCTGTTAATCATAACATCATTCTTTATTAGATGGATGTAAATAGTGCATTTTTAAATGAATATATTTCTGAAGAAGTGTATGTAAACTAACCTCCTGGTTTTGAAAGTTATGAAAATCCAGACTTTGTTTTCAAACTTAAAAAATCGTTATATGGTCTGAAACAGGCTCTCAGAGCTTCGTATGAAAGGCTAAGTAACTTTCTTTTGGAAATTGACTTTACCAGAGGAAAAATGGATACAACACTCTTTTGCAAAACCTTTAAAAATGACATTCTGGTTGTGCAAATTTATGTTGATGATATTATATTTTGTTCTGCTAATACTTCCTTGTGCAAGGAATTTTCTAAGTTAATGCAGACTAAATTTGAAATGATTATGATGGGAGAACTCAGAGGAATTCAGATTAATCAATGTTTATAAGTGTCGCTACTGCGAAAATCGGCGCCGGCTGACAGAAGAGTCGCCACCGTGCGTTATTTATCCCAACGGAGGGAAAGGAAACGCTCGAAGTAAACCTCGCAAAAACGGGGAAAGGTATGGTCATCGCAACCAAAACCTGGGTTCGGGAGTCGGTTACGCAAGGGGAAGGTATTAGCACCCCTCACGTCCATCGTACTCGATGGGATCCACGCTTGCTTGGGTTGTCTACAGGATGCAAAAACAATCTATCTACGACTGCTAAATCTAAACGGAAGGGAATTGACTCGATAGAGCGTCGCACTCTATGCCTACGTATTCTCAAGAGAGAAAGTCAGAGTCAACGTAGTTCGGGACTACAGGGAAATTGGCTCGCCAAGACCTCGCGTCTTGTGCCTACGTACTTCCACACAGCATGGAAGATCAGAGCTGACGTAGTTCAGGCTAACTACGGCTAATCTGGATGTTCTCACACAGCAGTGAGAAATTAAACTGGTTTTAAAGGCACGGGAACCTAGAAACTACGATCTGGTCTCAAATGCACTCGGGCAAGAGAGAAAAAGGGATACTAATCAGTCGTCAGCGGGAAAGTCTCGATCGCACAGCAGCGAGAGAACAAAAGAGTTAGTTGTTAGTGTGCTCGCTAGGATATCGCATCCTATGCCTACATATTCTCGTGTGGTACGAGAAATCAGAGCAGCCGTAGTTCGGCTACTTTCGGGACCACAGCTCAAATCTCATTTTATTAACATTCTGAAAAATGGTTACAATGATTGAATACTGAAAATAAACTCCTAGGAAATACTATCCTATCCTATGAAAAATCAAAGGGAAAATAGTCCCCTAACAAGTGGACTTCTAAAAATTATCTCTAAAAGTGTAAAAAGTCCCCTAACAGATGGACATTTAAAACTACCCCTAAAATAAACTCCATGAAGAAAATATACTCTAAAATATATTAAATCTACACTAATATTTTTTCCTCTTTTTCTCAACATTTCTTTTCCCTTTTTCAAAATATTCTTCATATATTTTTCTATATTTTTTTCTCTATTTTTTTCTTTTTTTCGTATTTCTTTTCTTTTTTCCAAATATACTCTTTTTCCAATATTATTTTCTCTTTTTTCATATATTTTTTCTTCCTCCAATATTCTTTTTATATATTTTTCAATATTCTTTTCTCTTCTTTTTCCATCTTTCTTTTTTTTCTCCCAAATGTTCTTTTTCTTTATTATTTTTTCTTCTAAACAAAATAAAATAAAACAAAAAAGAAAACAGGGGGGGGGGGGGTATACATGAATACAGGGGTGCTGATAACCTGCAGAAAAAATAAATGGGCCCAGCCCAGAAAAAAAATCAGACAAAAAAAAAAAGCTGGGGAGGGGGGTATGACCAAAACGCAGGGTGTAGTCAAGGAAACACGCGTGGGCCCGGCCCACTTCACAACAAAAAAAATGGAGGCAAGAATGAGGGGGTGTGTACATGCGTTACACGTGGGACTGGGGGAGAGTTAGTGGGTGAAGTGCTGGCACGCATGCAGCGAAACGGGTGGGGCCTCCTTCTTGTAACACGTGTTACTGAATATTTATACCACATGTGATATTTTCTGGACCTCTATGAATGGGCTTTGGATGAATTTGATAATAAGGCCCAGTTAGAAACTCTTGAAAAATTAAAATGGACTAATGGCGTATTAACGTGGATTACTGAATTGATTAATGGACAGATATGGATTATGATGATTAACGGTAATGATTAGCTGAATAATTGGATTAATATGGAATTGATAAAACTGAACGATTAGTAAACTAAAATGATTAATCCTAATTAGCTAAGACCTACTTAATCTAATTAATCAATTCCTAAAAACTATTAAAACTAGTCTAAAAATTAAAATCTATTAATCCTATTTAAAAGAAAATTTACCTATTATCTATACTAAAAGAAAAGAAAACTATTCTATTAAAAAGAATTCTATAAAAATTCTACTTGAAACTATATTATTTCTATATCTAAAATTGCAACATTATTTAATTTCTATTAAACCCTATTATTTATTAAAAGGGAAAATATCCTAAAAACATTAAAATCTATTTAAAGGTAGAAAAAGACCCACTAAACCCTAATACGACTAAAAATGCAATTTATTCCAATTAAAAATGAGATCGAGACCGAAGCGGAACCAGCGATAAAACTCGGGCACCTGAATACCCTCAAAACAACAGCGCGAGCTGAAAACACCGGGAAGAACACGACTTCCCAAAAATACGATTCTACCCATCTATACTGATTAAAAACACCTGAAACACGAGACGAGGGCTGTGATCCCGATAAAATCAAAACAAATGAAAAATGCACTGTATGCAATATGCAGATGCGAATGCAAGAATGCATCGAAACATCGAGCCAGATACGGGACCCGGTTGGTCAAATTTTAGGGTGCAACAGCTGCCCCTATTCAAGCGGCTTCGACCTGAATGGGTGAAGAGCGCTCAGCCTTCAAACATTCAAAGGTAGATGACGGTTGAATACCAATGAAACCCTGAAATTTGCCAACCGTGGGAATATACTGCAAAACTGCTTGAGGAATAGCCTCCAATGAACTGAAGTCTGGTTGTTACGGCAACAACTGGTCAATTATCTGATAAATTTTCTGCTGTTTTTCAACATCAATCACCTGTGCGACGCCACAAGTATTGGAATAATGCTTCGAAAAGCAAACGACTTGATTCCCATCTCTCTTATGGGATCAAATCCTGTCATCTCACAGTTCACAGCGAACTTGAGTACAATTCTCCTGGGGAACTTCTGAATCGACTGCTCGGCACCCATTCTGTCAACAGGAGGCGGCTTCAGAAATCTGATATATGTCAATCTTTTTTTCAGTGCCGACGTAACAACCAAATGAAGAATCACTCCGCTGGGGGAGAAGAGAAGCTTAACCACACAACTCTGCAGGGGAACAAACTCGAAATCCAATGAGGTAACCAACCTGGTCCATGTTTCGACATGCGGATGCTTGAAATGATGCAATGTCCTATATGGCATGTAAATGCTGTGCGTTCTGTTTGTAAATGCGATGCCCCATACAGCATGAATATGCTATGTATTTGTAAATGCGATGCCCCATACGGCATGAATATGCTATGCGTTTTGATAGATGCAAATCTAACGATATATGCAAATGTAAATGCAGGCTCGAGCTGCCAGAGAACTCCAGGTCTGCAAACCGCTTGGCAAAATAAATGCCGAAGGAAACGTCAACTCCACTGAAAGTAACCTGATATCACAGCATCATCTCAGCAAAATAAATGCTGGAAAAGGGAAATCAAATCCGCTGGGGATAACCGTCTTGCTGGAGAAATGGAAAGGCCAACCCTGCTTGGGGAGAAAAGCAAACAACCCTGCTTAGGGATGCTCTCCTCAAACCATTGGCAACTGATTGTGCTCTGTAGGGATTGACCCAAACTGGGGTTGATTGCGCGCAGCACGCTGCTGGAAATGCCCCTATTATCGAGGATATCAATCTTAATCTGCTGAGGATACTCCTGATCCTACTCTGATGCGGGGTAAAATACAATCTCAATTCTTCCGGGGATAATAAGCAACTTTCACCTGCTGAAGAGTAGCAATTCTGATTTACCAACATCCACAAGGAATTCAAACATTACTCGGAGCACTGGTATCCGTCGAGCTTCGTATCGGGGAACATGACAACATGCGAGTCATTGGGCATTACTGTGTCAGATACCTTTAGGTTTTTGTTTTTACTGGTTTAGGATAAACGTGGATTATGTACACAGTGGAAGATATGGAAAATACTAGACGAGAACTAGCATTCAAAGGTAGACTACCAAACGAGAATTGATAGCAAAATAGATTATCGGACGAGAATTGATTTAGCAACGACATGTACCAGACGAGAACTGATACAACACTTGAAGAAACGGTGACCCAAACGAGAACTGGTTACAATAAACTACACCAGACGGGAACTGATGCTTACAATAAACTACACCAGACGAGAACTGATGCTTACGGAAGGGTGGGCCAGACGAGAACTGGTTACCGATTTGCCAGGCGAGATCTGGACTTTGGAAATAACTGGTTACTGACACGCAACAGGTTTAGACTGCAGGATACCAATCCAACGACAGCAAGGCCTCTTTCAAAATGTTAAGGTTTTGATGAGGGTACTGACACAATTCCCCGATACTCAACTCCGGCTGGGGATGAACAGACTGGCTAGAATAACTTACCCCAGTGCACTCAACTTGCCCCAATCCAACTTCTGGGAATACTTGCTCTGAACAACTCGCTACGAGACGATCTCGAGATTACTTGCCCCGGTATCTGTATGACAACAGAATTCCATCTCCATTAAACCCCTATCAACCCAGTCGGTTTCAACATTCTCTGCGGTGACTTTTCCCCTGAATGAGCATTCTAGCGACTTAACCTGATCTGATTATCCACCTGAAGTATCTGCTTTCAAATCTCCACATCCGGTATAATTGCCCCTGGTTGGCTCTCGAGAATACTCACTTCTGATCAACTGCTTCTCAAGCAAACTGCCCCTGATCAACCGAAGCTTCGGGATTTGTCCTCAGACTAACTGATTCCGAACTCACTGGAAGTCGATGCCCCTGATTCACTGGGTTTTCTCAACATACACCATCCTGGTTCAAACTGCTGAATTATTCGGTCCTGCTCGATTATTCCCTGTTGGAATTTCTTTCATGCCAACTACTAACCTGCAATTAAAACTGTCTATTCACGAATGGTAATCTTAATGCAGTGTTTATGCAGATTTTGAAAAAAATTTGAGCTGTCACTCATTTACATGTCATGATTGTGAGTGACGAATGAACCAAAGTTCAAACGTAGTGCTTACGTGATTTGATTAGTGAAAAATGCAACAAGGATGTGACTAGCAAGTCAAGAAGGAGTCAGGTTACTCAACCTTATCGTAATGCGTTTTCAGAATAAACCCTACCTCAATTAGGTCTTTTAAGGGTTGTATCGTGGTCGGGTTCACGGTTCGTGAAACAAAGGATATTTGGCTCAAACTTTGATTTGTACCCACCCCTTCTACGTGATGATCTCCGATCCTAAAGTTCAGTTAACCTGGCACGAGCGCTCGCCTCTTCGAGAGGTATGTTGAATGGTAAGAACCACAATTAAGGATTTCACAAGGATTTTCTGGAGTGACAGTTACTCCTTCTTCGCTTTCGGTATCTGTGTACACGACTTTGTGACTCGCTGGGGAAACAATTTCTATCCCTCTTTTTCATTCTTTTGATTCCCTAATTTTTGCCTGGACTGACTCCTTTTGAGTTCTTTTCGATTTTTTCGTTTTCTTTTGAAGTCCAGCGGGATGCCCTGATTTTTGCCTAAGTATTAGCTTTCTAGATTTTTCTTTCTTTTTACTTAGCGGGCTTTCTTTCTTCTTTCTTTTGGAACAAAGTCGTGTGACACTGGTTGTCTTGATTGCTCCGAAAGGATTGTAACTGTCTCACTCCTGATTGGTGAGGTTTGACCTCTTGAAGGGTATAAACTGATTGGTCCTCGAAAGACAACACTCCTCTGTAAGACTTGAATGCTCGGTCAAGCTAACTGACAACTACCCTGCCCCGGGTTAAGATGTGAGGGTTTAAAAGTCCGAAAAAACTTCTACTTCCTGGCTCGAAGTGGTTAACAAGGGACTAACTCCTTATATCTCCAGTGTTTAGGGGATTTGAAACAATGCCTTGTACGTCATCGGTAAGGTCTTATCTGAAAGCATACGATCATCGGTCATGAGTTTAGTTTCGTCATCCTCCCTCCAATCTTTGCTAGTCACAGTGATAAAGTGGAGTGAATAAAAATGCAAGTGTCAGTGCAATGCAGTAAATGAGCGACAGCGACATGATTAATTCAGAAAAATGCATAATCACTTCATTAGTATTACCATTCGAAACAAACAATGCTTAAAAGCAAGTAGTAACTAACAGAAAAGAAACTACAAATGCAAATGATATAAAAGTCTGAGGACTGCCAATGTCGAGGCGCCCGCCTGTCTGGACCACTGGCTTTTGCTGGAGAATACTTTCTGAGTCTACGAGCTTAGACTGCTGAGCGGTTGGTATGAACAAACAGAAATCCTTCTCGAAAGGAAATGCAATCCTGGTCGATCAACTGCTGTACCTTCGCCTGAAATGCTTTACAATCTTCAGTTGAATGCCCTGGAGAGCCACCATGGTAACCACACTGAACGTGGGGATTGTACCCAGGAGGGTAAGGTTCTGGCACTGGCTTGAGAACTTTAGGTTCCACCAAAGAACTCTGGACCAACTGTGGCAAAAGCTGACTGTACGACACAGGAACTGGGTGGGAAGGAGCATTCCTTCGTTCCAAATTGTTACGAGGTCTGTTCTGATTCTGACGCTGAGTCTGATAACCTCGACCACGAGTTCGCTGATTTGCAGAGGAAGCGACATAAGACTCCTGATATGGTGCCCCAGGCACAAATGTCTGTCCAACATAACAAGGCATGGGAGGTACTGATCTCTGATAAGATGAAGAACCAACAAAATTCACTGATTCGCTTCGAGGATATTCAACCTTTGGCATGACTGCATTGATCACAACTCCTTCTTCATTCTGATAGTCGCAAAGAGATTCAGTTTCACTAGCCTGGCCGCTTGAATCAATCTGGATTTTCCCGATCTTTATAGCATTCTCAATATGTTCCCCAACTCCCACTAGTTCGGAGAAGTTCAGCGAAACTCCAAGCAATCTCTCAAAGTACGGACTTTGCAATGAGTCTACGAACATGCCTGCCAACTCCCGGTCAGGGATCGGTGGTTCCACTCTGGCAGCAAAATCTCTCCATCTCCGAGCATACTTTTTGAAAGGTTCACTGATCCCCATAGACAAAGATTGCAACTCCATGCGAAAGAGAGCTATGTCCATATTGTAATCATATCGCTTTAGGAAAGCTCTGGCTAAATCCATCCATGATCGAATCTGATCCTTCTCTAACTGCATATACCAACGTAGAGATGCCCCAATCAAACTGTCCTGAAAACAGTAAATCATCAGCTTGTCGTTTTGCACAAACAAAGTCATCTTCCTGCAGAACATCACCAAATGTAGCCTCGGGCAACTATCTCCTTTATATTTCTCAAACTTCGGCGCTCTAAATTTAGGAGGTAACACTAGGTCAGAAACCAAGCACATATCTGAAGCATTGAGACCAGCATCGTTCTTAACTTCCAGGGCTTTGACTTGCTCCTCCAATGCGTGCAACCTCTTAGCTTGCACAAGAGCTAATGGATTATTAGTCCTCACTATCGGAGCTTCTCTTCGGGAGATCAAACCAGCAGGAATAACATTCTGATAATTCGCGGCATCAGCAGAAGAACGTTGTCTACGGATGACAAACTGTTGGTGCAGATTTTGGCCTCTAACAGAAGTTTGCACAAGTTGAGCTGCAGTAAGGTTATTCACTTGTGGAAAGCCTTCGTCAGACGTGGAATCATACAAAGGATTGGATGTCATAATAAACCCTGACAAGGTATCAGCAATCTGGAAGTCGTTTCTGACATGACTATCAACAACTTTCAACCGACGACACTGCTTGATTCTCAAATCTGCTTCAACCCCTTGGTCGTCTTCTAACAATAAACAGTTGCTTAGACCAATCACCGGATAATCACCTTCTGAAATCAAACAACGGCTGGATGAGAGCTCTGGCCAGCTGGAGAAATGCTATGCAATATGATGCAAAGATGCGTATGCAAATGCAATGCAATGCAACAAACACGGGATCACATCCCCTACACAACAAGCTGAGTGCCACTGCACTGCTGACGGAGTACGTTCTCTCTAAAAGAGAACGTCAGGATAGCTGGTAGTCTGGAAGTCAAGGTTTCTCAAAAAAGAAAAACCCCCCACTCACGGGTATGGACCTAAGATACGGCATCCTATGCGGATATCAGCGTCACAGACTTTCATGAGGAATGATACGATTCCCATAAGGAGTGGCATCGTCATCTCATGAAGAGGCCTCACTTAGCTGACTTCCAATTGATCGGTCCTCAGAGTCGACAATCCTCACGTCTGGACTCCCCTATGATCCTCAGGACCTTAGAGAAGCACCTCGGAAAGAACCTCGTCTGAGCGCAGATTTTTGTAGGGAACTGTGCCTGCCCAGCAGACAGGTTCGTCTACTACTTCTCCACAACTATGTCTAGGTGCATACTAAAAAAAGAAGCCCATGTCCGGCTATCACTCAAAATATCACCCTCCCCAGTACAACGGCAACAGATAAAAGCGATGAAAAATAAACACCCAAAAGACAAGCAAACAAGCGCTAGGATTGACTCTCTTAGGGGACGTTGGATCCCACATGCATGGGGACTATCGCAGTCCTTAGCAGCCAGGGGACGTTGGATCCCCAGCAGAGTCGCCAGCTGCTGGGGATGACCCCAAACAGCTAGGAAAAAACCCAAGGCGAGACTCGTATAGGGAACTATCGCAGTCCCCAGCAGAGTCGCCAGCTGTCGCTACTGCGAAAATCGGCGCCGGCTGATAGAAGAGTCGCCACCGTGCGTTATTTATCCCAACGGAGGGAAAGGAAACGCTCGAAGTAAACCTCGCAAAAACGGGGAAAGGTATGGTCATCGCAACCAAAACCTGGGTTCGGGAGTCGGTTACGCAAGGGGAAGGTATTAGCACCCCTCACGTCCATCGTACTCGATGGGATCCACGCTTGCTTGGGTTGTCTACAGGATGCAAAAACAATCTATCTACGACTGCTAAATCTAAACGGAAGGGAATTGACTCGATAGAGCGTCGCACTCTATGCCTACGTATTCTCAAGAGAGAAATTCAGAGTCAACGTAGTTCGGGACTACAGGGAAATTGGCTCGCCAAGACCTCACGTCTTGTGCCTACGTACTTCCACACAGCATGGAAGATCAGAGCTGACGTAGTTCAGGCTAACTACGGCTAATCTGGATGTTCTCACACAGCAGTGAGAAATTAAACTGGTTTTAAAGGCACGGGAACCTAGAAACTACGATATGGTCTCAAATGCACTCGGGCAAGAGAGAAAAAGGGATACTAATCAGTCGTCAGCGGGAAAGTCTCGATCGCACAGCAGCGAGAGAACAAAAGAGTTAGTTGTTAGTGTGCTCGCTAGGATATCGCATCCTATGCCTACATATTCTCGTGTGGTACGAGAAATCAGAGCAGCCATAGTTCGGCTACTTTCGGGACCACATCTCAAATCTCATTTTATTAACATTCTGGAAAATGGTTACAATGATTGAATACTGAAAATAAACTCCTAGGAAATACTATCCTATCCTATGAAAAATCAAAGGGAAAATAGTCCCCTAACAAGTGAACTTCTAAAAATTATCTCTAAAAGTGTAAAAAGTCCCCTAACAGATGGACATTTAAAACTACCCCTAAAATAAACTCCATGAAGAAAATATACTCTAAAAAATATTAAATCTACACTAATATTTTTTCCTCTTTTTCTCAACATTTCTTTTCCCTTTTCTTTTTCAAAATATTCTTCATATATTTTTCTATATTTTTTTCTCTATTTTTTTCTTTTTTTGTATTTCTTTTCTTTTTTCCAAATATACTCTTTTTCCAATATTATTTTCTCTTTTTTCATATATTTTTTCTTCCTCCAATATTCTTTTTATATATTTTTCAATATTCTTTTCTCTTCTTTTTCCATCTTTCTTTTTTTTCTCCCAAATGTTCTTTTTCTTTATTATTTTTTCTTCTAAACAAAATAAAATAAAACAAAAAAGAAAACAGGGGGGGGGGGGGTATACATGAATACAGGGGTGCTGATAACCTGCAGAAAAACTTAATGGGCCCAGCCCAGAAAAAAAAATCAGACAAAAAAAAAAAGCTGGGGAGGGGGGTATGACCAAAATGCAGGGTGTAGTCAAGGAAACACGCGTGGGCCCGGCCCACTTCACAACAAAAAAAATGGAGGCAAGAATGAGGAGGTGTGTATATGCGTTACACGTGGGACTGGGGGAGAGTTAGTGGGTGAAGTGTTGGCACGCATGCAGCGAAACGGGTGGGGCCTCCTTCTTGTAACACGTGTTACTGAATATTTATACCACATGTGATATTTTCTGGACCTCTATGAATGGGCTTTGGATGAATTTGATAATAAGGCCCAGTTAGAAACTCTTGAAAAATTAAAATGGACTAATGGCGTATTAACGTGGATTACTGAATTGATTAATGGACAGATATGGATTATGATGATTAACGGTAATGATTAGCTGAATAATTGGATTAATATGGAATTGATAAAACTAAACGATTAGTAAACTAAAATGATTAATCCTAATTAGCTAAGACCTACTTAATCTAATTAATCAATTCCTAAAAACTATTAAAACTAGTCTAAAAATTAAAATCTATTAATCCTATTTAAAAGAAAATTTACCTATTACCTATACTAAAAGAAAAGAAAACTATTCTATTAAAAAGAATTCTATAAAAATTCTACTTGAAACTATATTATTTCTATATCTAAAATTGCAACATCATTTAATTTCTATTAAACCCTATTATTTATTAAAAGGGAAAATATCCTAAAAACATTAAAATCTATTTAAAGGTAGAAAAAGACCCACTAAACCCTAATACGACTAAAAATGCAATTTATTCCAATTAAAAATGAGATCGAGACCGAAGCGGAACCAGCGATAAAACTCGGGCACCTGAATACCCTCAAAACAACAGCGCGAGCTGAAAACACCGGGAAGAGCACGACTTCCCAAAAATATGATTCTACCCATCTATACTGATTAAAAACACCTGAAACACGAGACGAGGGCTGTGATCCCGATAAAATCAAAACAACTGAAAAATGCACTGTATGCAATATGCAGATGCGAATGCAAGAATGCGTCGAAACATCGAGCCAGATACGGGACCCGGTTGGTCAAATTTTAGGGTGCAACAATAAGGAACGTACATTCATCAGAGCAAGTATGCACGAGAACTTCTGAAGAAGTTCAATATTCAGATAGTAAACCAACAAACAAACCTATGCATCCTACATGCATTCTGGAGAAAGAAGAAGTAAGTAAAAAGGTTTGCCAGAAGCTTTATCATGGTATGATATGCTCTCTTCTGTGTCTAACTGCTTCTCGTCCAGATATTATGTTCAACATTCATCTCTGTGCTCATTTCCAATCAGATCCAATGGAAACTCACTTAACAACTCTTAAAAGGATCCTAAGGTATCTAAAAGGAACAACTAACCTTGGCTTGATGTATAAGAAAACATCAGAGTACAAGATTTTTGGTTATATTGATGCAGATTATGCTGGAGACAGAATAGAAAGAAAAAGTACTTTTGGAAACTATCAGTTTTTGGGTAACAACCTCGTCTCCTTGGATAGTAAAAGACAATCAACTATTGCACTATCTATTACAGAGGCAGAATATATCTCAGCATCATTGTACAGTACTCAGATACTCTGGATGAAGAATCAACTAGAAGATTTTCAAATCACTCCAACCTTTTCATAATCTAAAATCTTTTATAAATACTCACATTCTCACTATCACACACTACGCTACTCTTTCACTTCCCACACTTTTTCTTAGAAACCCTAAAAACCATCTGTGCTCCGAAAAAAACTCCATCATCGTCTTCAATGGATCTTCAACAACAAGGAAATAAGTTCAGTATTCCATAGGCACCTACTATCACTCTCGACACGCTGATAGATGATCTTCACGTTCTCTGTGAAAGCATAGTGGATTTCAAAAATCTAAAGGATAACGGGTGTGACCTTACCTAATCACTAGATTTTCAAGGATGGAGCGAGTACTTTCAAAGATTACAAGGACCCACCTTTCCTATCTTGGTGAAAGATTTCTGGATACATGCAACTGCAACAATAAATGTCATTGTCTCCTCTGTGTTTGGAAAACACATCATTATCACAGAAAAGACTATATGTGATTTGATCTCTTATGAAAAACAGGGTTGAGAATCCATAATGTTCAAGTTGATAAACAAAGGGAAGCAAAAGTTAATGAATCTATTCTTCAAAGAAAGATCCTTCATCTTTCTTCTTAAAAGACCATTTAAGAGTTTGGTTCAAGATAATGTTGGGAAGTATTTACCATCGCCATCCTGCTCATTCTTCCGACTACAAAATGTGTCTGAAAAGTATGTTCTATACTTCCTTTTGAAAGGAAAGATGATACATCTCCCATTCAATTTGTTCAGATTCCTAAGAGACTCAATAATGGCCTCAAGAACTGGATCTGCCAAAAAGGGGAATCATATCCCTTACGACAGACTCATTTCTGATATTTTCGCTAAGTCTGGAATTGTTGAAAGTTTATTAGTTGCTAGACAGACTGATGAACTAGTAAAGAAATCTGGAAACATTTTATGGGCTAAGAATTTTTTAAATATGAAGCTTATTAAAAAGATCTCTCGTCGAGCTTCTCTACCAACAATTGATGACATTAATGATATGAGGGCTCCAAATTCTGGATTTCCAATCTTCTCAAAAACTTACAAACCCGATGAATTTACACACTACCTTGCTGGATGCAAAGATGAAGCACTGGATGTGTAGATTGACACGAATAATCTTCCAGATCCTTTTCCAGCAATGTTAAAGATCAACGAAAAAGACAAGAAAAAGAAACATGCTGATGATGAAGGAACATCAAACAAGTAGATGAAAATGACGACTACATCCACTTCTCCTGCTGGTGAGCTAGGACAATGTTGTTATGAGATTTAAGTCCCTCTCTGATGAGTCAAGTTCTAATGAAGTCTCTTCTTCCTTGAGTGCTTCCTAGGATCAATTCAATCAGTGGATGTCAGATGAATTTCAGAAGATTCAAAATCTCTCCGTTCAGTCAAAAAACTATCTTGTTCAGCAAACTGAAGAGAGATTGAAGGCTAAAAAGGAATTTGAAGCTAAGATAGCTACTGAAAGGGAACTAGCAAAGAGAATGGCTAAGGAAGCTCTTGACAAAGAAGCTCAAGATTAAGCTGAGAAGGAAGCTGCTTTGGAAAATCAAGAAGAAATCATGAGAGTTGCTGAAAACCCTACTTTTGATCCGGTTATACAAGCTTTGGAAATAATTAAAAAGGATCAAGAGTTGTTCAGAACAAGGATGGACAAGCAAGATGAACTCAATTTCAGCATTTAGAATGCCCTTGCTCAGATCCTTCAGAGGCCCCTTCCTCCTTCTCAACCATAGACACTCCTTATACCACCCCTTAGTTTTCTTTTTGTTTATCTTATGTTGTTTGAACTATTATTTACCTTTTTTATTATGACAAAAATGGGGGGTACTTAAATGAAAAATTATTTTGATATAGAATATCTTATCTCTGAATAATAACTCAGACATTCTAACTCTTTAATTGCATTCAATTCTCTTTCTTAGAATGTTTTTCAGAAACAAATTGATATATTGATAATCAGGCTCTGATTTAATTAATCATTATCTCTATTTGATGCATTTAATAAGAATCAGACTTGAAACATCTCAGATTTTATATGTCCAACCAGGCGCTGATATATTATCAAATGTTATTATTGAATATCTGATAAGAACTTTACAATCAAGCTTTGGTATCCCAAATCTGATAAGATTTTTGAGATCTTAGATTCAAGGGGATCTTTGATTAAGGGAATTTATTTCTAAACTTATCTCCATCATTTCCTATTGATTATCATCGTACAAAATTGTGTCATCAAAATAAATGGCTCTGTCATTATCAAAAAAGGGGAGATTGTTAGAACAAGATTTGGTTCTGCAAGATATCTCTAAGTTTTGATAATAACAAAGTGGTATTTGTGTGAGAATAATTTTGGTACTCTAACTTTTTTTTTTGAAGAATTAACAAACAGGTTCTGACTCTGATAGAAACATCTCTGATTCTGATAGAGATCATATTCAATGATTACTCTGATCTGACCAAAGTCGTTTATGCGCTACAAAAAGCAAGTCTGCTTCTGATCTACTCTCATTCAGAAAGATTCTAAGAAGACAATATGTTGCTACTGCAATATTCTCTTAGTTTTTGCTTTGATCATGACTCTGATACTTTACTTCTGAAGGCTTTCAAGCTTCTGAAGTCATTATCTTCTGAAGACTAAGTGCTGAAGACTCTGAAGACAAGGTTCTATTAAACGAAGTTATGAAGACTTTGAAGACTTGAGTTTCTGAAGAATAAGTGTTGAAGACTTTGAGGATAAAGTTTTGCTGAACATCATTCTGAAGACTCTGAAGACTTAAGTTACTAATGACCAAAGGTTCTGAAGACTGAGTGCTTATAGTTCTGAAGACAAGGTTCTGGTGAACAAGTTCTGAAGACTCTGAAGACTCAAGACTCTGAAGATCTACTGATTAACTCTTCTACACATGCTTCAATTGTCTCTATTCAGAAGCCTCTGATGTAAAGAAATATTACACTTTAATTGAAAGCAATCCATAAAGAACTGAAGCTACAATATTTAAGCACCACAATACAAAGAAATATTATTATTCATACTGTATTAGTGTCTTTAAGACATTTTGAGCTATTAATAGTGTTAATATTTGTTTGTTTAGAAGCAATTTCATTGTAAACATATTTATTAAAACTGTTGTTTGTAACTCCTTAAGGGACCGGTTAGGTCTGAATCCTTAAAAAGAGACGGTTGTTTGTATTATTAGTCACCAGCGGTTGCTTGTGCATATTGTAATTCCTTAAGGGACCAGTTGGGTCAAAATCCTTAAGAAGAGACGATTGTCTGTGTTGTTAGTCACCAACGATTGCTAGTGCATCATAATCTGTTGATTATAATGGATTAAGTCCTTGTGTATAAGGAGAAATTACCTTGGCGGATGGACTGGATTAGCTTGATAGTTTTCAAGTGAACCAGGATATATCGCGTGTCTTTCCTTCTTGATTAGTCTATTTGTGATCTTTATTTGAGTTTCACAAAAATCTTTCGCTTTTGAAAACTCAATTCAAACCCCCTTTCTTGTGTTTTTCTCATACCTTCAATGTGGTGGTGTGAAATGCATTGTAATGTTTATGTTGTGGTGTGACATAACCATATATGCATTCTTGTTTCTTGTTATGTTATGTGTGGATGTTGCCGGACTGTTATAACATGTCGTGTTGGTGCATGGTGGCCATTATTGGCGGAGTACATTGAAAATGGAGGTGTTGGTCGTTGTACTTGATGTTGTTGTTGCATGTATAGTATGTTGCATGAATTCATGATGTCAAGTTGTAAGTTAAGCCATGTGCCCAGTGGGGTGTGAGTGTCTTATCCATATTCTAGTTGTAGAATCGTGTTGTTGTTGAGATGATCGTGTGTCCGGTGGGGTGTGAGCGATCGTGGAGGTCGTGTTCCCGATGGCGTGTGAGCAATGTAACAGAAATTCCGACGGGAATTGTGATTCTGAAATAGGATCTGAAGGAAACCGTATGGTACCACATGCATTGAGTCGGGTTGAGAGTCTCATTACATTGCATTTTGGTTGCATTTGTTGTTATGTTTAAATAGTGGTTGTGTTGATTGTATGGATGTATGTTGTGGAATGGGTGTTTATGCATGTAATAATTTGATTCTTTCTTATTATCATGCTTTCCGTTATATAAATAATATATCTCACGCCTTCTATTTGAATGTTGCCTTTTCATGGACATCGTGCAGATAACTCGCACTAGAGGAGTTGATGTGAGTGGAAGATGGAGTCTTCCATTTTATTTTAGTGTCACCTTCCCCCACTTGTTCCATTTGCAGGTTGGGAATGAAACAAGTAGGGGAAAAGTTTCTGCTTCTCTTGGATGTTCCGACGGTCGAAAGCTGGAACATCATGTTACCGCATACGAGGTTGCAGTGTTGGTGAGTTCAACTGTTATGAGAATGTTATGATGTTCCTGAACCCGAATGGAGGTCGAATTCGAGGATAGTTTTGGTTGGCAAAATGGCACGATCTTTGAGGGAAGACGGTCATGAGTTCTCATTGTTCGCTTCCTAGTGAAGGGGAAGGCGATGTTTTGGCTAGAGATGAGGCCAGTGGTGTGTTGAGTATCCTGACGTATATCCTAAGGATGGGCACATTTTTCCTTTCATTTTAACAAGTTGATGTTATTCTTGAAATGAACTGGTTGGAGTTCAATCATGTTCATATCATCTTTTATAATAAATCAATGTGGTTTCTTGCTCTTGATGATGAGGAAAAAGCTGGTTTCTTGTCTTCTAGAGAATTGAAAGAGCTTTTGGAAGAGGAAGCTCAGGTGCTTGCGTTGTTCACGTCTTTGTCTGTGAAGAGTCAAGCTGTGATTGACGAATTACAGGTGGTGCATGAATTTTCAGATGTGTTTCTAGATGAGATTTAAGATGTACCACCAGAGAGAGGTGGAGTTTTCTATTAATCTTGTCTCTGGTACCAGACCTGTTTCTATGGCACCATACAAGATATCAGTGTCGGAGTTAGCATAGTTGAAGAAGCAATTAGAAGAGTTACTGGAAAATAAATTTGTGAGACCAAGTGTGTTGCCTTGGGGAGCTCCGGTGTTGCTGGTAAATAAGAAAGACGGTAGTATGAGGTTGTGTGTGGATTACCGGAAGTTGAATAAAGTGACAATTAAGAACAAGTATCCATATCCGAGAATAAATGACTTGATGGATCAGTTAGTGGGTGCACATGTGTTTAACAAAATTGGCTTGAGGTCGGGTTATCATCAGATTCGAGTGAAGTATGGAGATATTCAGAAGACGATTTTCAGAACTTGGTATGGACATTATGAGTATTTGGTGATGTCGTTCGGAGTGTCTAATGCACCTAGAGTGTTTATGGAATATATGAATCATATTTTTCACACTTACTTGGATCAATTTGTAGTAGTTTTCATTGATGACATTCTGATCTATTCTAAATTAGAAGAAGAATATGTTGGGCATTTGCAAATTGTATTACAAGTCTTGAAAGAAAATAAGCTTTATGTTAAGTTATTGAAGTGTGATCTAGTTGCAAGAGGTGAGTTTTCTCGGTCATGTTATTTCATGTGATGGTATTGATGTGGATCCATCCAAAGTAGATTCAATTCTACAATGGGAGGCTCCAAAGTCGGTTACAGAGATTAGAAGCTTTTTGGGCATGGCTGGGTATTACCGCAGGTTTATTGAAGGCTTTTCCAAGTTATCACTTACATTGACTCAGTTGAATTGTAAAGGTAAAGCATTTGTATGGGATATTCACTATGAGAAGAGTTTCATTGAGCCAGAGAAGAGATTGACTACAACTCCAGTTTTGGTTCTACCTGAACCGAATGAACCGTTTATGGTGTATTGTGATGTGTCCTTGATGGGTTTAGGTGGTGTATTGATGCAAGATGGTAAGGTTGTGGCTTATGCTTTACGAAAATTGAGGGTTCATGAGATAAATTATCCTACTCATGATTTGGAGTTGGCTACAACGATGTTTGTGTTGAAGATTTGGAGGCATTATCTTTATGGTTCCATATTTGAGGTGTTTAGTGATCATAAGAGTTTTAAGTACCCGTTTGATCAGAAAGAATTGAACATGAGGCAGAGAAGATGGTTAGAATTTCTGAAGGACTGTGACTTTGGCTTGAATTATCATCCCAGTAAAGCTAATGTTGTGGCTGATGCTTTAAGTCGGAAGTTTTTGCATACGTGTGCTATAATGGTTAGAAAGTTGGAATTGATTTAGCAATTCAGAGACTTGGGTTTGGTCAGTGAGCTGACACCGCAGAGTGTGATGTTGGGTATCTTGAAGATCAATAATGATTTTCTTAATAATATTAAAGAGAATCAAAAGTTGGATGTGAAGTTTATGGACTTGATGGTTAGAAGTAGTCAGGCTGAGGATGGTGACTTTTGAGTGGATGAACAAGATGTGTTGATATTCTGTGATAGAGTCTGTATTCCTAATGATTTTGAGTTGAAAAAGATGATTCTGGAAGAAAGTCATAGGATTAGCTTGACTATCCATCCAAGAGCTACGAAGATGTATCAGGATTTGAAGAAGATATTTTGGTGGCCTAGATTGAAATGTGATGTGGCTTAGTTTGTGTATGCTTGTTTGACTTGTCAAAAGTCGAAAGTCGAATATCAGAAATCTACAGGGTTGATGTAACCGTTGGATATTCTATAATGGAAATGGGATAGCATTTCTATGGATTTCGTGACTGGGTTTTTGAATACTCCAATAGGGCATGATGATATTCGGGTGATTGTTGATAGACTAACGAAGTCGGCACATTTTATTCTGATTAACATCAATTTTCTTTGCAGAAGTTGGCAGAGATTTATATCCGTGAGAATGTGAAGCTTCATGGGGTTCCATTAAGTATTGTGTCAAATATAGATCTGATGTTCACTTCCAAATTTTGGGAAAGTTTACAGGATTTTTGGGTTCGAAACTGAGGTTGAGTTTTGCATAACATCCAGAGACAGATGGTTAGATAGAAAGGACTATTCCGTTTTTGGAGGATCTGTTTAGGGCTTGTTTTCTTGAACAAGGAGGTGCTTAGTGTAATACCCTAATTTTTACCCATAATGTAACACCCTTTTCTACCCCACAATTATTACGGCAAAATAACACAAATATCAGAGTAAATTATTAAATTTCATAAAAAGCCACCACAAAAGGGCGTACATTTCCCAAATCCTTAAAATAGGGCAAGACTCCGTAAACAACGGTTTTTTCTAAAATACATCAGATTGCACAAAGCACTGGAACTCAAAGGCATAAATCAAGGTTTTCTTCATACGGGAAGATAATCAAAATAAAATCAAAAGAAAACATAGTTTAATTCAAAAGACCCCAACCCGATGTTACATATCAGAGCAAGACCCTCTAAGTTAACCGATAAGGCTAACGACTCAAAACTTCAAAATATCCTCGACGGCGTCCGCGACTAAACCTGGTCATCTGCATGTTACCCATGTGGAGGTAACGTTCAAACAGGCAGGGCGAGTAAAACGGTTCATAATAATCAATGTATAAAAATCAACATATAAAATGGCGTCATTTTCATATTCAACACATTCATATTCATCAATAGGCCTCAAATGCCACAACATCATAATTCATACCAAAAGACTCATAAGTGCAATGCAACAAGACTCAATGCATGTGGTACCAATCATCATAGCTCGATGGACACTGGGCCATCAACCCTCCATAGATCCCCATCAATAGGATCGATTCTACTAGAGAACCAAAGCACATCAAAATACTTCACATCCACACAATGGGATTGAAGCCAAAGTAATCGAGGTCCTGAACCGAAGTCCGGAAGCACATGAATGCATGATTCACACGTCAATAATCATCATCATAATAACATCATATGTGCATCATCATTCATCATATTCATCATCATCACAATCATCATCATATCTCATGTCATCATATAATTCATCAAAGTCATGGTAATATCATCATAGTTTTCCAATCAATACATCATAGTAATCATCATGTAATCATGTAAACATCACATAAAACTCACAGTCATACTCATGTTAATTCGTCAAAGAAATCACAGAATCAAACATCAAGGCATCGCTGCACACGGTCAACATTCATGAAACTCTGCTACGTTCGCTGGCATGTTCGCTAGGCGAGTCTGAGGCGAGTTCCTTTGCTAGGCGAATGATTCTTCGCTAGGCGAGTCTGGAAACAACATGGTTCACTAGGCAAAGCATTATTCGCTAGGCGAACAGTGCGATGACAACAAATTCTGCTACGCACCATAACTGATTTCTACCCAAAAGTCCACACGATTCACTTCCCCAATGCCCCAAAACATCCCTAAATCATCCCTAAGGTCTTACGACGATAAAGACACAAAACCTATGGTTTATTAGGCCAATCCCGCAACATATTCACGCCCTAAATCACAATTTTTCCTTCAATTACACCCTACTCATTAGGATTACTCACTATCCAATATTCCTATCCCTTCAGGGTCAGCCATATAACAATTCAAGGTTTTGGCCACGAAGGCCTAACTTTCCCTTTTTCCCCATTGAACTCACGGTTAGATTCACCAATAACAGATTTAGGCCACGGAGGCCAAAGATCACTATTTCTTATATCTACCCTCAAAATCCCTAAACCTTAAATCGACCTTAAATACATTGAAAGTCACACATGGAAAATCATGAAAGGCTATACTCCCCATACCTTAATCGTCAATTCAAAGCCTTCACAAATCTTTCAGGGAATCTCTCGAAACTTCTGCCTCCAATCTTCTCCTCAGAGCTCTGGCCATAAATCTCTTCACGGTCTATAAAAATGAATCCTAAACCCTTTAGAATTCCCCTTTTATTAAACCTAGTCTTGGGCCTCACAATTGAGATTTTCCCATAATACCCTCACTAACTCCTCTTAATTGTCCCAATTGCCCTTATTCAACTTATATTTATTTTAATTCATAATAATATTAATAAATTCATATTATATATTATTATTCAAAATAAATAACCCCAAAAATGCACAATCCTCAATAATCCACAAAACCACCGAAAATCACCGAAAGATGAATATTCTCAATTAAATCAATTAACTAAAATATTCCAATTAAATTTGGGGTGTTACAACTCTTCCTCACTTAAAAGAATTTTCGTCCTCGAAAATTACCTCAAGAAAATAGAGTCGGATACGACTCCCTCATCTGATCTTCACGTTCCCAAGTCCAACATTCTCCAGCTGGTCCTTCCCAAACTACCTTCACCAAGGCAACCTCTTTACCTTACAGCTGCTTCACTTCTCGTTCATCAATCCGAACAGGCAACGCCTCAATAGTCAAATCATCTCTCACTTGTATATCATCCATCTGAATCACATGCGACAGATCTGGAATGTACTTCCTCAACTGAGACACAAGAAACACATCATGTAAATTTGCTAGCGATGACGGTAAAGCAATCTGATATGCTACTTCCCCCACCCTTTACGAAATTTGATACGGACCAAAAAAACGCGACGTGAGTGTTGTACCCCAAAATTTGCCCAGCCTTTTCTTGGCTTGGCTTTTGTTTCACTTTTGCATTTTCGCATTTCTGCATTGCATAACATTTGTTCTTGAGACGGGGGATCGAGGTTTTCCTGTGGCTCAGAATTCACTCTCAGTACAAGCAATCAAAACAGCGAGTATCAGACAACATTTATTTTGCCCAACGGTCAGGCGACCGATTCTATTTTGCAGGTTATTTTTAGCTAAGAAAGTAGCATTCAGGGTATCGCAAGTAGTCTCATGGTTACAGTGTTCAAGAGCACATTCCAGAAGCTTAACAGGGTTCAAAACAGCAAGAAATGGGCAAACAGGCAGGTTTCCCTCCAAAAGGCGCCAAATTCAAAGTTTTGAATGTGTTAATCGGTTAACGCATATGGTTAACCGATTAACCAGTGAAAAATCAGCCCAGATTCAAAAATTCAAAGGTGTTAATCAGTTAACACATATGGTTAACCGATTAACCAGTGCAATTTTTGCCTCTGTACGTGATTTTTCAGTGCAGAGCCATTTGGAGTCCAATTTTGGTCACTTGGAAATTCATTTTTACACTTGGGAAGGATCTAGAACCATTTTGAAATTTGGATTAGTTTTCAAATTAATTCAATTCCCTCAAAAATCCCACTCCTAATTCCATTCCAAATTTGCCAAACCATATTCCAAACCATGCTTTGGATCCAAGCCAAAAGGATACTTAAGTGATTCACTCCAAACCACACTCATTCTAACCTTCATTTTTCACTCTCATTTCATATTTGCTCTCATTTCTCTCCCAATTCTCCGAATTCCCTCCATAACCAAAACCTTCACCGAAGCTCTTTACTACTTGATTCTTCATTGGAATCATTGATTTCTAAGAGCTAAACCTTCATCCATCATCTCCATTGGATCAATTTCTTCATTCAATTTTCGTGCAAATTCAGATCTGAAATTTGAAGTAAAGTTAGAAGTGATTATTTGAAGTAATTTGGCTTAATCTTGAAGGATCTCCATTTTTACTACAAGGATTAGCTTGGATCTTGAAGTTTTCTGGATTTTCTTGCTTGGATCTGTTCAATTAAGGTTGAACCAACATTAACCAAAGCAATCCTCCGCTTTGTAGGTTGGATTTCTGATCCGATTTAATTTTCGAGCTTATTTGCATAATCATGTTGATTTTTATCTTTGATTGATCTTAATTAATTTTGATCCATTGAGGATTGTGATGATGCTGTTTAGATGTGTTTACATCTTGTTTAAATCACTACATTCTAATTTAATTTTGTGCATATTTGATCATATGATTAATGGTATGTTCGGAGAAGTGATAAGATGTTGAAAAGTGATTCTGTTTTGCTGTTTTCTGTTGTTAGCACAGTGTTAATCGGTTAACCTCTGGCGTTAACCGATTAACCAATTCAAATTTCAAAATTTTCAAAAATTTTCAAGGCGTTAACCGATTAACCCTTGGGGTTAATCGATTAACATGAACGAATTTCCAGATTTTCAACTATTTTTCACAAGTTAACCGATTAACCTCCTGTGTTAACCGATTAACACTGTGCTGGCAGGCGTGTTTTGTTGATTTGTTTGATTGTTTGCATACCGTTTCACTTCGAATCTTCATAAATTGATATGATGCATTAGGAGTGAAATGTTTTAGATGTTTGTCATTGTTTGTGTTTGATTGATCATGATTTTTTTGACACTTGTGTTCATGTTCCATTTGGATGCATACTTGTGGATGTGGTTCAAAATGATGATTCCTTGCATGTTCGTTTGTTTTCATCTTTGGATTCCTTTCCATGTTTGCATCATTCTTGCATCGCTGTTGAGGTCGAGACGAGCTTGTGGCGGCTGCTTCCTCAAACACTTTTTCCTCCCTCCCTCCATTCTAAGTGTGCATTTTCATGTTTGCATCTTACTTGTGATTGGATTTACTTGGTGATTTCTTGTGCTTTTTGCCATGATCCCCATAGGGTTCCTAGTCCCTCCGTTTAGGATAGGAGTAGGAGAGACATTAGGTGTTCAATCCAAGCATGCTAACATTAGGGTAGATGTTTCCCCTTTCTAATCCAAACTTTAGGACCACTTTGCATGACAACGTTAGGGCCGAGTTTCCCTTAGACCTTCCGTGTGTCTCTCTTTCTCATCTTTAAACAATTTTAACCCACTTAATAACGATTAACGAATTTTGTGCGCTACGAGCCTTAAGCTACTTGGGAAATGGTGATTGGGGGGCTTCCTCTTAATGACCTAGAGTGTTTAGTGTACGCCCTTTGGGTGATATGCGACGCATTCGCTCCTAGGTCATAGTCTTTAGTGTGACATGAGTTACAAATCAAATTCAAAACACTTCTTCTCTAAAAAACACAAAAACACTTCAAATCTTTTTCATCCTTCGGGATCGTAATAATGGAAAACCATTTTCATAAACAAGAGTGTTGTTAACTCTTAGTTCTCCGCAAACAGGTAACGCCTAAGTCTCCAATGGTCGAGCTGCATACGCCTAACTGCTAGAACTAGTTGTTAACCCTGCTCGGGTAAAAAAACAGTTGAACCAACCGGTATTCTTGTTAGCCCGAACTACGTTTGCTCTGATCCCTCATGCCTGTTGAGAGTACGTAGGCACGAGGCGTCGATGTCTCGGTGAGCAACCTTCTCCCCTTTCACCCGTAGTTAGCCGAACTACGTTGATTCTGACTTTCCCATTGCACGAGGGAATACGTAGGGACAGAGCGGTGATACTTTGTCGATTCCTTTATTTTTCTTTTGTCCCTTGACCTTTAGCTAGATAGTTTTAATCACCCTTTTAGATAGACAACAAAGCGTGGATCCCGTCGAGTACGACGGACGTGAGGGGTTCTAATACCTTCCCCTTGCGTAACCGACTCCCGAATCCAGAACTTAGTTACGATGACCTCGTCTTTTCCCTTTTCGTCAGGTTTTTCCGATCGTTCCCTTTCCCTCTCTTTGGGATAAATAAGGAAAGGTGGCGACTCTTCTGTTTTCCGCCGGGTGTTTTTCGCAGTTGCGACAGCTGGAGACTCTGCTGGGGACTCTGGTTCCCTATGCGAGTCAATCCTAGCACTTGGTTGTTTATCTTTTGGGTGTTGTATATATGTGCTTTATTTACTTTCGCATTTTACTTTCCGCATTGTATCATTATTGCTGTGCTGTGGGGAGGGGATGTTCCATTGAGAGATAAGCCAGACCCAGACTTGAGTATAGACATAACTTTAGTAGTGGAAAGTAGTGGTGGATGTGCTAGCTTTGCTAGTACTAGTTCACCATAAAATTCGCGCTCAGACGAGATTCTCTTTGATGATTTTCTTTCTGGCCCTTTGGGCTCGAAGGGATTTTGGATCTGATGTTTGTCGACTCTGGGGACCGGTCATTTGTGAGTCAGCTAAGGGAGGCCTCTTCAAGAGATTATGATGCTAAACCAGAAATGGTGAACGTATCATCGTTTCTTGAAAGTCTGTGACGATGACGAACGCATAGGATGCCGAACCTTATCAGTGGATAGGTCCATACCTGTGAGAGGGATTGGGTTATGCAGGAAACCTTGACTTCCAGACTACCCGGTTTTCTTTACAGTGTGAACCTGTATTCTTGGTACAAGGGGGTCCTAATGTTCTTGCTAAAGCGGAGCACTGGTTATTCTCGATCCGCTGCACAACAATCTTGATCCCCTGTTTGCATTTGCATTTGCATTTTTATATGCATTTTCATTAACATGTAGTTATGTTGCAGGTGCATATTTCCTTAACGATTCTAGTGATCTTGTTCCTTTATTTCTGATATGGAACCCTTGAAGAGGACCGTGGCCTACAAGCTTCCAGCTCTTGATGTTAGTTCCTTGCTGGGTTTGATTTCCATGGCTGATGGGAAGGTGATGGAAGACTTCAGGCAATCTTATGGGAGGTTGTTGAGATGTGTCTGCAAGCCTTCAGTATACGAGATGGATGGCCTTTATGCTCTTATGCAGTTCTATGATCCACAGTTGAGGTGTTTCATTTTCCATGACTATATCCTGGCGCCTACCTTGGAGGAGTATTCTATGTTGTTAGGCTTGCCCATTCTTGATCATACGCCATTCTTCCATACTGACGCTAAGCCTGATCTGGCTAAGCTGGCTGTTGTATTACATGTGGATGCTTCAGAGTTAGAGGGGAATTTAACCAAGTGGAATGGGGTGCACGGTTTTCCTTTGGCTTTCTTGGTTGGTAAGGCTCGGCAATTAGCCAAGAATGGTTGTTGGATTGTGTTTTGCGTTATTCTCGCTCTTTGTATCTATGGCATTATATTATTTCCTAATCTCCCCGACTTTGTGGATTTGGATGCGTTCTATATTCTGGCTTCAGGAAACCCAATACCTACTCTTCTCGGAGATGTTTATCATTCTGTTCATTACAAGAATGAGAACCGAAGGGGAAAGAATGTAGCTTGTTGTGTTCCTTTGTTGTACAGATGGTTTGCTAGTCATATGCCCAAGACATGTCCGTTTGTTGCTACTGCTGGTACTTCAGAGTGGTCAGAGAGGTTGATGGGTCTATCTGCAGAGAATATTACTTGGTTTGACCGAGATATGCTTGGTACATAGGTTATTTATAGTTGTAGTGGATTTCCTAACGTCCCTTTGGTCGGAAGGAAAGGATGCATCAACTATAACCCGTCTTTGTTGGTTAGGCAGTTTGGGCACGCGTTGAGGGATCCTCCTAAGGAAGAGGAGTTACAGGAATCTTTGTATCTCACCGGATTGTTAGAGGGTGATACTTTAGGCAGACTTAGGCATGTTTGGAACAACATTCACAAGAAGGGGAAAGCCTTATTGGGGAAGAGTAATAGTTGAGCATATGACCCTTACCGGACTTGGATTCATGATAGAGTTGCGAAGTTTCTGATGCTGTTTCCTTCAGTTGCACCTTTGTATCCTCTCATGATTGACGAACCCACTACTATTGACATTCAGAAGTATAACAAGTTGTGGGCTGAGAAAGAAGAACTTCAGAAGGTTAATGAGGAGTTGGAGAAAGAAATCATTCAGCTTCGAAGTGAGAAGATTGAGGCTGTTCATTCCTTCAAGAAGTAAACTGAGCTTGTAAACAAATTGGGTACAGATCTGACCAAGGAGACCAGTTCTCGGGAGCGTTTGGGTTTGGATTTCAAATCCGTCAGTAGTGTCCTTGCTTCTAAGAAGCAAGATTTGTAGAGCTTACTTAGAGATTTCTAAGTTTAAAAACCAATGGAACGCTACGCTCACCAACAACAAAGAGCGCGAAGATAGGTTAAAGCTACAGATCAGCAAGTTGAAGATGCAACTCAGTGTCAAGGACGAGAAGATTTCAGCAGAGGTATCACTCAGACGTGATAGTGAGTACAGGTTGAACGAAGCTATTGCAAACTTGAAGGATTGTAGGTTGAGAGCTGATTCCAAGAGGTGCGGGCTTGAGGCGTGCTTTGGGGAAGGGGCCTTTGAAGACCATGTTGAGAGTCTACAACATACTATTAGCCAGCGAGAGCTACTTATTCAGGGACTACTTGCTAGACCAGATCATCCAGAGACGCAGGAGTTGCTAGAGGACTTTCGGTCTCGTCATCCAGCTTGACTATCTTGTTTGTCTTTTTTTTTGTAGCTTGTTGCTTATCGCTTACTGTACTGACTATCACCAGGCTTGTTGGTTGAGGTCTTTTATTATTATACTCAGATGTTGTTGTTTGTTCATTGCCTGTTGGCCTGTGATTATATACGAGGATGTTCTATTATATGCTTGTCTGTAGGGCTCTCAATTGCTGTGTTTTTCTCCTGGAAACTAGAATCGAGGGGGAAATTTCCCTGTTGCATACATACATGTTTGCATTTTTGCATTGCAGGTGCATTGGAACTGTTAATCTGATGCTCATGTGGTTCGTTAGTTGTTTCAGGATAGACACTCAAAAATCAACGCAGAGCTATGGAGCAGGTTCAAGCAGAGTTAAGGGAAGTCCGGAGCCAGATGGGGCAGTTCAGGGCGAGTATGCAAACCTTATGTCTAGAGCAGAAAGTGCTTAAAGAAGAAGTTCAGCAACTGAAGGCTCAGATGGTCCTAATCACAGAGGTGATAAGGAATGTGCTAAGGAAGGAGGGTGATCAGGTGCCTAAAGCTGCAGTAGAGATGTTTGTTCAACTTTTGTCTATGGAACCTCTCTCAAGGCGTGATGTGCCTCAAAGATCTGCTGCACAGCCTGAGATTCCAGAAGTTCCACGTCAGCAGCCACCTCCTGTTTCCCAAGGCAATCCTAAAATTAGGAGGTATGCCCAAAGGACAAAACAACTCGGCAAAATCTTCGACCAGATCCCCATGACTTATGCTCAGTTGCTGCAATTCTTGCTTCAACTTCGGTTGGTCAAACCTCAGACTTTGTCTCCGTTGACTGGTGAGCCACCACCAAGCTATGATGTAAGTGCCCACTGTGATTTCCATTCTGGGGCACCGGGGTATGATGTGGAGAATTGCAAAGCTTTCAAGCACAAGGTTCAGGACTTAATTGATTCCAAGGCAGTTGAATTCGCGCCGGGCGGCGTAATCATACCAGGTGGTGTTATTCCAGGTATTGCATAGGAGGTGGAGACTCCTATTCTTTCCCCCGAAGCTGTATCAGGTCAAGAATATGGCTTGCAATCTATGATCTCAGAATCTCCGTGCCCACAACTGTTGTCGCTGCCTGGGACAAGCCTAAGGGTGAAAGTACCTGAACAAAGGGAGTCCCTGATAATTCAGACTCAGTCTACAGATGTTTCAGCTGTTCCTGGTCAATGATCTTTTGGATATTTGCAACAGATATCATTGCCTCGCCAGAGTCAACAGTCATACCATCATCAGCCGCGTCAGCATTCCTGGCAAAGACCAGAGAAGCCAGAGAGGCAGATCAAGGAATTTACTAAAGGCAGACGTTCAAAAGAGTATCAGACTGACTTCAACAAGTAATTCTGAAGATGGCTGACTCAGCAACAAGTCAAGATTTGAAAGCCCGGTTCCCCGAAGCTGGCAATCTCTGTTTTTATCATGTCATTTCTTTGCATTTGTAGTTTCTTTTCTGTTAAAAAGCAAATTTCGTTTGTAAAACTTGTTTGTTTTCAATTGATATTGATAATGAAATGAATATGTATGTTTTGATTAAATCCATTCGTGTTCACTAATTATTGCTTGCAGATGTCAAACGCTTGTTTAAGCGAAATCCGGGGAGGATGACAAAGTTGAAAGACGCGCAAGCTTCCGATTGTATGCTTTTGAATAAAACCTACTGATGATATACATGCATTGTTTCAAATTCCTAAACACCGGAGATATAAGGATGATAATCCCTTGTCAACCCCTTTGAGCCTAGTAGTAGGAGTTTCTTTCTGAAAACGAAAAAACCTCAATCTTAACATGGGGGGATAGATGTCAGTTAATTTGACCGAGCGTCCAAATTGTAAAAGGAGTGTTCCCATTCGAGGATCAATCACACCTCTAGAGGTCGTGCCAAAAAACACACAATGGTTAAACCTTATTGACTAAGGAGTGAAACAGTCACAATCCCTTTTAACAAGTCAGACAAGCTGGTGTTACACGATTTATTCGGAAAAAAAAGAAAAAAAAGGAATCAAAAGAAGAAGCCCGCTAAGTCAAATCTCGAAAACAAGCGACTTAGGCAAAAATTAGGGCATCCTGCTGGACTTCGAAATCAGAAGAAACTCAAAAGAGTCAGTCCAGGCGAAAATTAAGGAAAAACGAAAAAGCGAAAAGCAAAGAGGATTGCAAAAGAAAATCCTTGAAAGAACAAGTTGTGTGACTCCGGGAACCAAAGACGAAAAGCGAGTGATTATCACTCCGAAAACTTGTGGTTTCCCGAACTATCACTCTTGTCATGCCACCTTTAAGAGGTGAGCGCTTGTGTCGAATTAGCTGAACATAGGATTGGAGAATATCAAGGAGAATGAGTGGGTTAAAATAAATTTTGGACCCTTATCCTTTCTTTCTTGACCGTGAACCTGACCACGTTACAACCTTCAAAAGTCCTAATTGAAGCAGGTTTGTTTCGAAAGCATACTTCAGTAAAGATCGCGTCGAAACTGACTCCTAAAGGGATTCTGCTCAACTTGTGGGTATTAATGTTGGCATTTTGATAAATGTGTTCATCTACTATATGTCACAGATTTTTTCGGTGAACAGACTTGGATTTCAAAACATTCATATGTATTGCATTAATATATCTTTTATGCAGAACAATTTGTTTTACTTGCGAGTAAGCGCTTGACAGCAGGAAAGTTTCCACAGCGGAAAGTTCAATCAGGATCGAATGCAGAATGCCTGAATACTCTGTTGAGTCAGGGCCAGTTATATCAAATGATCATATCATGGGAGTCAGCCATCCAGAAGTCAGGTAACCTGGGGCAATTAGGTCGAGATTCGGGAAATCTCTCGCAGCCAGGGGTACTGCTCTACCAATCAGCCAATCAGGGGCAAAGTCATTGCAAGGCTGGGGCATACCACCCTAAGATCATAGAGGCTATGCTTGGCCAGAGGGCAGTTGATATGAAACACCTCCCCGAGGTTCAAAATACTAAGGCAGTTCATATTGAACTGTCGGGGTAAAGAGATGTCAGGGTTCCTTTCGAGGAAGATGTTAAACAAATCCCACGGGCTGGAGCAAAATGGGGAACAAAGGAACTGCTCCTTTCCATATTTTCAGAGTTTATCAGAAATGGTCAACCAGGGACGAGTCCTTTCATGTTACGGGTTCCGGGGCAGGCCATCTCGAGTTCGTTTCATGTAAAGCTTTTCTTGTCTCGTCCTAGAGATGAGACCAGGGCAAATTGAACTATACTAGGAAGTTACTCAAGCAAGTTTATTCTCCCCAGCCAGAGTTCATCCTGAGCAAGCAGAGTTTGCATCTCTATCCCCAGTAGAGTTGTATGCAGGTTAAGTGAGCAGGTAGTGTGTACGATTATTCTCGGCAGTTGGTACACATTTAATCCCCGCAAAGTGCATGTTCGTACGTACTTCCCAGTGAGTCACAATTGGATTTTCTTCCCACTAAGTAATCTACAGTGGAGGTAGATTCGTCCCCAACTGAGTAATCCTCAGCAGGAAGCCATCCAAGGTCCGCTTCCTCAGCATAAGTCCAATTGTTATTGTCATATGCAAGCTATCCCCAGCAGGGTTTCTTTCTTTTCCCAGCAGGAGGATTTCTGTATCTCCAGCATTTATTTTGCTGATTTAGTTCTGTTACATCTGCATGCGTGCATAGCATCTATCCAAACGCATAGCATTTCCATTTCGTATGGAGCATTACACCATTTTCAAACATGTGCATGTGAAACATAATCCAGGTTGTTATCCCTTTGTTTCGTGTGTATCTCTGGAGAATTGATATTGGCGTCATTATGGTATCCAAACCTTGGCAACTAATGATTTCTCTTAGCCCACGTGGTATCCAGACCCCGGCTCATGTTATTCCCCAGTAGTGTCTTCGGACTTCGGTTCGTGGTATGGTGGTGAACTCATGTGGTGTCCAGCCCTGATGAGTATATGTGTGATGAACTCCTTTGTCTGTCGAGTATCCAGACTCCGGTCAATTTCCATGTTGTGATAACTCCTTTGTCCGTTAAGTATCCAAGCTTCGGTCATCTACGTCGAGCATCCAGGCTCCGGCTTCTCCGTTGAGTATCCAAACTCCGGTGAATTTGTAATTGGTATATTCTTTTGTCCGTGGAGTATCCAGACTCCGGTCAGTTTCGTTGAGTATCCAGACTCCGGTAAGTTCCATATTTGTGATGATTTTCTGTGTCCGTCGAGTATCCAGACTCCGGTAAGGTCAGTGTGGTATCCAGACCCTGATAAGTATACTAGTAACGATTTCCTTTGTCCGTTGAGTACCCAGACTCCGGTCAATTCCGTTGAGTACCCAGACTCCGGTTTATTTTTGTTGAGCATCCAGGCTCCGGTTTATCTCGTTGAATGTTCAGGCGCCGGTTTTTACGTTGAGCATTCAGGCTCCGACTTTTACATTGAGCATTCAGGCTTCGAATTTTACATTGAGTATTCAGACTTCGGCTTTTACGTTGAGCATTCAGGCTCAGGCTTTTACGCTGAACATTCAGGCTCCGGCTTTTACGTTGAGCATTCAGGCTCCGGCTTTTACGTTGAGTATTCAGGCTCCGTCTTTTACGTTGAGCATTCAGGCTCCGACTTTTACGTTGAGCATTCAGACTCCGGATTTTACGTTGAGTATTCAGACTCCGGCTTTTACGTTGAGCATCCAGACTCCGAATTTTATGTTGAGCATCTAGGCTCCGACTCTTTCTCGTTGAATATCCAGATTTCGACAACTTGAAATGTCATCCTTCAATCCAGATGATATCCAGACCACGATACATTTTTTTGATGGACAAGTTCATCTTATTGTGTTTCCCCAACAGAGTTACTTGGTTAAGTTTCTCCTTTATCCCTGCCAGAGTTGTTTGGTTAAGCTTCTCTTTTCCCCAACGGAGTATTTTTGTGACCAGAGCAGTTATTTTTGGAGGTTCTTGTTTGCAGTTTTATTTTCTGCGGTTGGAAAATTTTTGGGTTCTTTGGTATTCAACCGTCTTTTACCTTGATTGTGTGAAAGTCGTTCGCTTTTAACTCATTCAGGTCCAAGTCGTTTGAATAGGGGCAACTGTTGTACCCCAAAATTTGCCCAGCCTTTTCTTGGCTTGGCTTTTGTTTCACTTTTGCATTTTCGCATTTCTGCATTGCATAACATTTGTTCTTGAGACGAGGGATCGAGGTTTTCCTATGGCTCAGAATTCACTCTCAGTACAAGCAATCAAAACAACGAGTATCAGACAACATTTATTTTGCCCAACGGTCAGGCGACCGATTCTATTTTACAGGTTATATTCAGCTAAGAAAGTAGCATTCAGGGTATCGTAAGCAGTCTCATGGTTACAATGTTCAAGAACACATTCCAGAAGCTTAATAGGGTTCAAAATAGCAAGAAATGGGCAAACGGGCAGGTTTCCCTCCAAAAGGCGCCAAATTCAAAATTTTGAATGTGTTAATCGGTTAACGCATATGGTTAACCGATTAACCAGTGAAAAATCAACCCATATTCAAAAATTCAAAGGTGTTAATCGGTTAACGCATATGGTTAACCGATTAACCAGTGCAATTTTTGCCTCTGTACGTGATTTTTCAGTGCAGAGCCATTTGGAGTCCAATTTTGGTCACTTGGAAATTCATTTTTACACTTGGGCAGGATCTAGAACCATTTTGAAATTTGGATTAGTTTTCAAATTAATTCAATTCTCTCCAAAATCCCACTCCTAATTCCATTTCAAATTTGCCAAACCATATTCCAAACCATGCTTTGGATCCAAGCCAAAAGGATACTTAAGCGATTCACTCCAAACCACACTCATTCTAACCTTCATTTTTCACTCTCATTTCAGATTTGCTCTCATTTCTCTCTCAATTCTCCAAATTCCTTCCATAACCAAAACCTTCACCAAAGCTCTTTACTACTTGAAATTCTTGATTCTTCATTGGAATCATTGATTTCTAAGAGTTAAACCTTCATCCATCATCTCCATTAGATCAATTTCTTCATTCAATTTTCGTGCAAATTCAGATCTGAAATTTGAAGTAAAGTTAGAAGTGATTATTTGAAGTAATTTGGCTTAATCTTGAAGGATCTCCATTTTTACTACAAGGATTAGCTTGGATCTTGAAATTTTTTGAATTTTCTTGCTTGGATCTGTTCAATTAAGGTTGAATCAACATTAACCAAAGCAATCCTCCGCTTTGTAGGTTGGATTTCTGATCCGATTTAATTTTCGAGCTTATTTGCATAATCATGTTGATTTTTATATTTGATTGATCTTAATTGATTTTGATCCATTGAGGATTGTGATGGTGCTGTTTAGATGTGTTTACATCTTGTTTAAATCACTGCATTCTAATTTAATTTCGTGCATATTTGATCATGTGATCATTGGTATGTTCGGAGAAGTGATAAGCTAGTGAAAAGTGATTCTGCTTTGCTGTTTTCTGTTGTCAGCACAGTGTTAATCGGTTAACCTCTGGCGTTAACTGATTAACCAATTCAAATTTCAAAGCTTTCAAACATTTTCAAGGCGTTAACTGATTAACCCCTGGGGTTAATCGATTAACATGAACGAATTTCCAAATTTTCAACTATTTTTCACAGGTTAACCGATTAACCTCTTGTGTTAATCGATTAACACTGTGCTGGCAGGATAACATTTTGTTTGGTTGTTTGCATACCGTTTCACTTCGAATCTTCATGAATTGATATGATGCATTAGGAGTGAAATGTTTTGGATGTTTGTCACTGTTTGTGTTGGATTGATCATGATTTTGTTGACACTTGTGTTCATGTTACACTTGGATGCATACTTATGGATGTGGTTCAAAATGATGACTCTTTGCATGTTCGTTTGTTTTCATCTTTGGCTTTCCTTTCCATGTTTGCATCATTCTTGCATCGCTGTTGAGGTCGAGATGAGCTTGTGGCGACTGCTGCCCCACACACTTTTTCCTCCCTCCCTCCATTCTAAGTGTGCATTTTCATGTTTGCATCTTACTTGTGATTGAATTTACTTGGTGCTTTCTTGTGCTTTTTGCCATGATTCCCGTAGGGTTCCTAGTCCCTCCTTTTAGGATGGGAGTATGAGAGACATTAGGTGTTCAATCTAAGCATGCTAACATTAGGGTAGATGTTTCCCCTTTCTAATCCAAACTTTAGGACCACTTTGCATGACAACGTTAGGGCCGAGTTTCCCTTAGACCTTTCGCGCGTCTCTCTTTCTCATCTTCAAACAATTTTAACCCACTTAATAACGATTAACGAATGTTGCGCGCTACGAGCCTTAAACTACTTGGGAAATAGTGATTGGGGGGCTTCCTCTCAATGACCTAGAGTGTTTAGTGTACACCCTTTGGGTGATATGTGACGCATTCGCTCCTAGGTCACAATCTTTAGTGCGACATGATTTACAAATCAAATTCAAAACAATTCTTCTCTAAAAAACATAAAACACTTCAAATCCTTTTCCTCCTTCGGGATCGTAATAATGGAAAACCATTTTCATAAACAAGAGTGTTGTTAACTCTTAGTTCTACCGCAAATAGGTAACGCCTAAGTCTCCAATGGTCGAGCTGAATATGCCTAACTGCTAGAACTAGTTGTTAACCCTGCTCGGGTAAAAAAACAGTTGAACCAACTGGTGTTCTTGTTATCCCGAACTACGTTTGCTCTGATCCCTCATACCTGTTGAGAGTACGTAGGCACGAGGCGACGATGTCTCAGTGAGCAACCTTCTCCCCTTTCACCCGTAGTTAGCCGAACTACGTTGACTCTGACTTTCCCATTGCACGAGGGAATACGTAGGTACAGAGCGATGATGCTTTGTCGAGTCCTTTCTTTTTCTTTTGTCCCTTGAACTTTAGCTAGATAGTTTTAATCACCCTTTTAGATAGACAACAAAGCATGGATCCTGTCGAGTACAACAAACATGAGGGGTGCTAATACCTTCCCCTTGCATAACCGACTCCCGAATCCAGGACTTGGTTGCGATGACCTCGTCTTTTCCCTTTTTGTCAGGTTTTTCCGATTGTTCCCTTTCCCTCTCTTTGGGATAAATAACGAAAGGTGGCGACTCTTCTGTTTTCCGCCGGGTGTTTTTCACAGTTGCGACAGTGAGCTTTCGAGACTTCAAAGCTTGGCCAACACCAGTTATCGGTGTAACTCTCAAAAACACGTGACCTCCCTCTTGGAATTCAAGTGTTTTCCTCCTCTTATCATGGTAACTCTTCTGACGACTTTGCGACGCTTTCATCTTTTCTTGGATCATCTTGATCTTTTCAGTCGTCTCTTGCACAATCTCAGGTCCGAGCACAGCACTCTCGCCTGATTAATACCAACACAAAGGAGTCATACATCTCCTACCATACAAAGCTTCATACGGTGCCATTCCGATACTAGAATGATAACTGTTATTGTAGGTAAACTCAACCAACGACAAATGACTATCCCACGATCCACCTTGATCCAACACACAAGCTCTCAGCAGGTCCTCTACAGACTGAATAGTTCTCTCTGTCTATCCATCCGTCTGCGGATGATAGGCAGAACTCAACCTCAACTTAGTACTAAAAGCTGTCTGCAAACTTTCTCAGAACCTCGACGTAAATCTCAGATCTCTATCAGACACAATATTCGAAGGAATACCATGTAGTTTCACAATCTGATCAATATACAACTCGGCAAGCTTCTGCAACGAATAATTGATCCTCATTAGTATAAAATGAGCCGATTTGGTCAATCTATCAACAATCACCCAAATCGAATCATATCCCTTCAAAGTCTTCGGCAAACTTGTCACAAAATTCATAGAAATGCTATCCCATTTCCATTCTGGAATACTCAACGGTTGCATCAGACCCGACGGTCTCTGATGTTCAATCTTCGACTTCTAACAAGTCAAACAAGCATACACAAACTCTACAATTTCCTTCTTCATACTCGGCCACCAAAACAACTTTTACAAATCTTGATACATCTTTGTGGCACCAGGATTAATACTCAGCCCGCTTCTGTGACCTTCTTCAAGAATGCTCTTCTTGATTTCTGGCACATCGGGAACACACACTCTATCTCGGAACCTCATCACACCATTCTCATCGATCCAAAAATCACATCCATTACCTTGATAGATTAATGTGAGACGATCCACCAAACTCAAATCAGATTTTTGACCTTCTCTGATTTCTTGGAGAATACCACTAGTCAACTTCATCATGCCCAACTTCACACTGTTAGGAGTCTCTTCACAAACCAAACTCATATCTCTAAATTGCTCAATCAGTCTAACTCTTGAACCATAAGCATCGACATATGTAAGGACTTCCTGCTTAACGCATCAGCCACAACATTAGCCTTACCAGGATGGTAACTCAATTCAAAATCATAATCCTTTAGAAGTTCAAGCCATCTTCTCTGCCTCATGTTCAACTCCTTCTGATCAAACAAATACTTCAGGCTCTTATGATCACTGAACACTTCAAACCTAGACCCAAAAAGATAATGTCTCCAAATTTTTAACACAAACACCACAACGACCAACTCTAAGTCATGCGTAGGATAATTCCTTTCATGAACCTTCAGTTGTCTGGAAGCATAAGCAACGACCTGACCATTCTGCATCAATACGCCTCCAAGGCCCATCTTCGATGCATCATAATACACTACAAAAGACTCACTAGGGTTTGGCGAAACCAACACCAGAGCAGTCGTCAACTTCTTCTTGAGTTCTACATAACTCTCCTCACAAGCAACATCCCACACATAAGCTTGACCCTTTCGATTCAATTGAGTCAACGATAATGCCAACTTTGAAAAGCCTTCTATAAACCTGCGATAATAACAAGCCAACCCAAGGAAACTTCGAATCTCAGTAGCAGACTTTAGAGTGTCCCACTGCAACATTGCATCAACTTTCGACGGATCAACAACAATTCCTCCACTAGAAATCACATGGCCAAGGAAACTCACTTCCTTCAACCAAAACTCACACTTGGACAACTTGGCATAAAGCTTCTTATCTCTCAAAACCTGCAATACCAATCTTAGATGTTGCATATGCACTTCCTCGGACTTAGAATAAAATCGGAAAACAACCGCTGATCTTCCAAATCTAACTTTGGTGACTCACAGGATCAATCAGATTGATCCTAGGACATATGCTAAAGGCTTTTGTTTTGAAAATCTATCTAAGTTTCACACTCAAACAGTATTGGGGGTAAAGGAATTTTAAAGAAACATCTATTCGACTACGGAATAACTTAAAAAATAAAGCTTTCAATAAAAGAAAGAAAGAAGTTTGTTTGGAGAGGAGAAATTGGGTTAAGGGCGAAGAGAAAGGAATTGCATAGGAAAAAGAAGGGAAAGAAAGTAAGGAAGAAAGGTGCAAAGACAATAAAAGACTTTGTAAAGTTTAAAGCAAAATAAAGTAAATTTCATTAAGGTAAAATATGGTGTGTTTACATCATGTACATTCTCTATAATTCTCACTTTCTCTACAGTCGGATACTTGGAGTAATTCTAAGAGTAATTTGTATAATGGTAAATTACAACACACTTTGGCTATGTCTAAGACATCCTATTTATAATAGTAAAAAATAACTTCTAATAACCTCCAACATCACCTCCTCTCGCCACTTGTCACAAATGCATGGATCTACTGCTCATAAGGTGCCACGTGTCTTCCTAAGTTTTTTAGCAAGCAAAACCGTTCCCTCCAACTTTTGAATTTCAAACCTTTCGATGAACCATCAGCAACAGCAAGCGGTCGAACTCCTAGCTTCTGGGTGAGTTCTTTGACTCATTCTTCTAGCTGCTTTACATCTTTCGCCCAACTTTCATTCTCAACTTGTTCTTGGCATTTTCGTATTGAATTCTTTTCTTCTACATTGGGCATCAAAATTAAGAGCTAACAAATTGCCCCCCAAAAATGTCTTTTCGACTTCTGATGTGGAAAAGCACATTTTTTGATAATGTCTGACTTTCGGCGCTGCTTGTCCTCTTCCTACGTGTCGTCTGATGTTCCTTCAACCAATGCAAGTCCTGGAAGATGAAAGGGAAGAAAGAGAAACAAGGAAATAGAGGGAACCATGCAAGATACTGCTCCGCCACCTTGAGGCACGTTCCTGACGTCATTTTCATCATGGCGATTTTCTCGGGAATCAACAAAATCGTGGGCCATCATCACCTTTTCAACCTCGAGGACGTGAATTGCAACTGCTACCTCTGCCATCCTACATCCAAGCGTATACGTGGCCCACTAACTCTAGCCCCTCAATGATGAAAAACTTTCAATCTTCCATACACTATATAAGTAATTCTCCCCTGATATTTTCATTTTTCCAACTTCTCTGACTCTTAACAACATCCTTGCTTTTTTCTTCCTCTAATCTTCTGCTTCCCAACAAACAAACTTTTTACTTCCTTCAAAAATGGCTGATCATCAAAAGAAGAAAATGCAACTCAAAGGACAAACCTCTGCATCAACTCTTCCTCCCTTTGCCAGCTTGAGCGGTCCCTAGGTAGTGAAAAACCAACAGTTCATTCGCGAACCCTTGACAGAAGAGAAACGCCACATTTATGAATCGCAGGTAATCATTCCTGTTACTGTTGCAGGTAAACCTTTGGCCATGTCTGGCCCTTTACCCCTCTAGGTCTTGACTATTCCGCCATTAAAGACTTTTTCCTCTCTTATAGAGTCACTAAACCCTTAGGGAAAAAAGATTCTAGCAAAATCCCCGCTGATGACCCTGATAGCCTAAACCTCTTCGACGTAGATCTTAGGTATCTCCATGATGGGGCCAAATTATTTAGGGCTACTCCCTACTTTAAAGATTCTGAACTTTATCTCAATTGGCTGACAAAAATAGAGAAAGTGAAAGCCCAAGATTGGAAGGACACTGGGATTTATGATCTGATAATGATGTCGAAGGTAGGCCCTACTTACTGCCCCCTTATGCTGGCTTCTTCCTTATTTTTCTGGGATAGAACTCACAATACTTTCCACCTCCCGTGTGGATGATGACACCCACATTACTTGATGCAGTCGCCATTGTAGGCCTAAAACCCTACGACCTTGTTTACGACCCTGAGATTGATAGCCACGACACCATCGGTTTCGCCAACACCAAACATACTTACACAACTTTTGTTCAACATTATCATAACAAAACCAACGCCTCAGTTGATGACGAGGAACATATAGCCTTTCTGGCCATGTTGTTATCTCGTTGTGTATTTTGTACAAAGTGCTTGCAGGTGGCACGAAAATATCTGGTTCTGGCCAACCAACTGCACCTGAAGAGAGGCATTTGCCTAAGTGAGATGATTCTGGCTAGTATTTATGAGGCTCTGGGAGAAGGTGCTAGAAAATTGAAAGACCTTGATAGCCATGGCAACTTGCTGTTGTCAGGCCCCTTTTGGCTCCTCGAACTATGCTTAATGCCACTTTTGAACATAATCTTCCCAACAGAGGCGAAGTCGATGAAGGTTCGTCTTCAGTCGCTGAGAGAAGATTCGAATGGCCTCGCTTGGCCCAACTTACTCCTAGCGAAGAAGGCCATACTCTTCGATCCAACTTATCTAGCTTCATTCATATGTTCGCAAAATGGTATGAGTTTACCTCGAAGATGGCTCCTTTTGCAAAACGAAGATGCGGCCCAGAGTGGTTTACCAGACCCTTCCCTGCTCCCCTAAAGAAACAAGAAGAGGAGTCGAAGCTGATTTGGGAAAGATTCCTCATACCTCGACTACTGGTTCATAAGTTAAACCTTGTTAGAGGTCACTCCAGCTTACTAGCCTACCAACCAAACATGGTGTCCAGGCAATTTGGGTTGATAAAGACTTTGCCCAAGTGCCTATATGACAAGAAATCACATATCATTCTTCCTTTAGTGGTGCTATCTCCCCTTGACTGTTCGACACAATTGGCGCGCCACGCCTCTAAGTCTTTTCTTACACCTGTCCACTTTGAACCTTCTTATTTCTGCTCCCAAGACTTCTACGACTGGTGGTCGAAACATTACGCCTCAGAGTTTCTTGACGCTTCCAGTTTTGCTCGCTTGATTGACCAAGCTTTCGTTGATGTGCAGGAAAAGATCAAGAAATGTACGTCTACCCATATCAAAGAGATTCAAGCCTTCCAGAAGTACTTCGAAACTGCCTATCGACCAGATGATGTTAGTCGAACCATCCATGAGGCTGCTGTTACTTTGAAAGAAATGTTTTCTAAAAAATTGGATAGTTTAAAGATCCCCTCTTCTGTTCCTCGTGAGAAACGGTATGAGGTCGCCTTTAAACTTTTCCCCCCAAAAGTCCCTCGACTACCAACTGCTGGTTTTGGCGTGGCTCTTGCCCCTCCATTCCCATATTGGTTTATTTGTGGAGACGCCATAAAAATTCTTCGACAACAGTCAAAGCCCAAAGCGCAGCGGGTGGTTCCGACTAAACATACACTCGATACGTTTAAAGGAACCTTCATGTTAGTATCGAAGATGTTCGCATCGAATCCGACATTCTTGAAGGTTCATACCCCTTCGATTTGGACTTTCATTTCTGAGCTTTATTGTTGCTAACTGGCTTTGGTATTATTTATTTTTCAGCTGCTCTAAAATGTGTTGCCCTAGCAACCAAATCTGAAGGAAAAGTTGAAGACCAGAAGGTAATCCTCTGCAACTTTCTACTATTTCGACTCCTTAATCACTCTTAACACTTCATGATGCTTTCAGGTTAGCCGAAAACCACCCACCCCTCAAAAGAGACTAAAAAGGGCTTCTGCCCAGATTATCATTGATTCTGATGACGAAGATGGATCTCCTCGTGAGAGTCTTCAAGTAAAAAGGAAACGAAAGATTGTCCATGATGTGGATACTCCTGATGCTCCATCCGCTTCTCTTGCAACTAACATACCTCAGACCAATACTCCCCCTCAAGACCTCACTCAGACTCTCATAGGGGATGCTTCGATCCAAACTGTTGTTCCCATGGAGAGTGACAAATCTAGCCCTGTTGATGAAAATGTCAAGGTATATTGCACATCTATCTTTCTTTGGGTCTTGTACTGATTTTGTGGTCCCATTCTTTTTAATGTCTATCTTTTCTAGGCTGATGTTGGGGCTCCACAATCTGATCCCACCAAGCTTCCTCTGTCGCTCTATCCCTTGAATAGCCAAGGTGAGCCTGCCTATCGTCCCACTTCTGATTTGGGTTCTGGTATGAGTTCTCTTGGTGAGATTAACAAGCCTGATTCTTTCACAGTCCCTCCTTCATCTGCAAAGGAAACCACCCAACAGTCTCAAACTGATGGCTCTGATCATGAAGACAATAATACTCAGGTCGATCCTATCACAACAGATAATGAAGTCAACACTTTGGAGGGGGGCACAAACTTGATTAATACAAACAGTTCTCCCTTGGGTCAAACAATAGCTGTGGGCGAAAAAGATGTCGAAGGTGATCGTGCTGTTGAAGATCAAGCCATGCATCAGTCTAAATTGAATGAGTCCAGTGATGGAGGTACTGGAGATGAAATGGAAGAGGATGGCGCAAAGGCAAAAGAAGGCCAAGATAAAGAATTGACAACTGTGGAACCCTCTGTCAAAAAAACCACAACTATTGAAGTGACAAAGATCCATGTTTCTTCTACCCCCAAGGATACTCCAACAATCCCTTCCAAGGCGAAACTCAGCTTACCTCCGTCGAACTGGATGCGTTGAAGGTTTGTAACCCTCGACAATACCTCAGGCTTCTGTTGAGCAGGCGAAGTCATTCTTCTGGCCGAACTCCCAGTACCTCGACATCTGAAGGGCAAACTTCGAATCAGCCAACTGACAGTGCTCTTGATAAGATTAAGAAAAATATTTTCAAAGGGGATCTTTTCACCCTCCTACAGATGGGCCCCGCCATCCATCTTCCCCTCAAAGCTCTTCTCCAACAAGTGGATATCAAATCCCTTACTCCTGAAGCCGCGAATGTTATTCAAGAAGTTGGTACCCTGGTTGACCAGGTTTACAAAGACTTTCAATTATTGCCCCAGATTAAGGGTGACATTCAGACGAAAGCTGGCAGTGAAGCTGCCACTTGGAGTGCTGTTGTCGATTCTGAAGAAAAGATCACTGCATTGGAGGAGACGAGGGAGAAAAATAAGCAAGAGATCCTTACTAATGAGGCGAACATTGCCTGCTGGGAGCGTAAGATCAAGAGACTTCGCAGTAAGATAGCGAAGCCAGGAAGAAGAATACTGAATTATCTTCTTTCGATGATTCTTCCCTAACAACTGAACTTGAACATGCCGTTACTTATGCTAAGGAAGCCCGTCGTTTGGAATCTGAAGTTGGCCAGCTGAGAACAGACAAAGCTCAATGCCAAAGCCGCCTCGAACTTCAAAAGTCGAACTACCTTAGGATGAAGGCAAATCTTCCTTTTTGATTTATTTAGGTTTTGTAATGGAGCAGACTGTATTGGCCTTTGTAAGCCATTTAACCTTGTTTGTAAGATACTCATCCATTTTGGCGCATTTGCTAATCACCATTTATGGCTTTGTTTTATATTCGACTGTTATTCTGCTGATATTTTTACCTCTTGAAGTGCAGGCTTATATTTCTTTAAATATTTTCCATTTACTTTTAATATTCTCTCGTCTTTACTCAACTCCGTCACTTCATATGCCCCATTAAAGAACACTTTCGATACCTGGAATGGTCCTTCCCATTTTGGGGACCATTTGCCTAGAGACCTAACCTTTCGATCCATAGGCAGAATTACTTTCCATACTAAATCTCCGACCAGGAAAGCCTTTGCTTTGACCTTCTTGTTATATGATTTCTCCACGCTTTTCTTTTGTCTTCTCAAGAGTTCTAGAGCTTTTAATCTTTCTTCGTCTAAATCGACTAACTCATCAAGCATCATGTCCCAATAAATTCTCAAGGGATTTCGTGATGCCTTTGAATTCTGACCGATTGTATGTGTATCTCAACTGGTAACACTGCGTCATGGCCAAAGGTCAGTCGATAAGGGGAAGTATTGGTTGCTTCCTTCGGGGATGTTCGACATGCCCATAGGACTTGATCCAACGTCTTATGCCAATTCCTAGGCTTGCTTTCAATCTGCTTCTTTATCATGCCAATTATCACTTTGTTTGCCGCTTCGACTTGGCCATTGGCCTGGGCATAATAAGGTGTCGAAGTAAGAAGTTTAAATCCCATCTCTTTTGCAAACTCCTGTATCTTCCTACTTGTAAATACTGACCCTTGGTCTGTCGTTATTGTTTTTGGCAGCCCAAATCTATAGATGATATACTTCTGAATGAATTTGATGACATCTTCTTGGTATAATTTTGGTAGAGGTATAGCTTCGATCCACTTGGTAAAATAGTCTATCCCTACCAAAATATACTTCTGGTTTTTAGAAGACGCATGTCGAATCTCTCCTATTAAGTCCAAAGCCCAACCTCTGAATGGCCATGGCTTGACTATGGAGTGTAACTCGCTTGCTGGGACATGTTGTATGCCAACGTGGACTTGGCATTTCTGACAACCCTTGGCGAACTCAATGCAATCTTTCAGCATCGTGGGCCAGTACATCCCCTAGTGAAATAGCAGCCATTTCATCTTATGGCCTACTTGGTGTGCTCCACATGTCCCACCATGGACTGAAGACAACGGCAAGTATGCTTCGGATTCACTGAGGCATTTAAGTAAAACTCCCTCAGAGGTTTTCTTAAATAACTCATTCCCCAAAAGGACATAACTTAGCGCTTGATATTTTATTTCCCGCTCTGTGGTTGCCAAAGGGTTCTGAAGGTACTCGACCAAAGGTTTCCTCCAATCTTTGTCTGTCAGGCCTTCGACTGTAAAAATCTCGAAGGTTTCCTCGTCAGCACAGCCAAATTTCGTAAATTCCAAGTCTGACGGTCTCAAACCTACAGACACAACCTTGCCTCTAGCCTATATTGCTTCTTGCAAGTTTTCCTTCGAGACCCTATATCCCGAAGCGACTTGCGCCAAATTTTTGGCTATCTAATTGTGTAGTCGTGGTATATGTCGTATAGTGCACACTTTGAATTTTTGAGTAGCCTGTTGGCTATCACAAAATACATAATGAGATTTTCTTTAACGCACTTGTACTCCTTTGTTAGTTGTTTCACGACCAACTCTGAATCTCCCATTATTTCAACTTGGGTTGCCCCCAATTCTAACAAAATTTCAAGTCCAGCAATCAAAGCTTCATATTCGGCTTCATTATTGGAACATAGCCCTCGACTCTATACTTGAATTTTGTTGGAATTTTGTCAGGCAAAATGATCAGTAGACCTATGCCTGTCCCGTTCTTGTGAATAGACCCGTCGAAGTATAGCTTCCAAGGCTCTGGTTCAACAATGTTCAGGGTACTTTCATTTATGGAGTGGTCGACGATGAAGTCTGCCACTATTTGACCTTTGACCGCTTTTAACGATCTATATGTTAATGAGTACTCAATTAATGCTAATGCCCATTAACCAATTCGACTATGCAAGATAGGCTTGGACAACATATGTTTAATAATATCAAAATGCGACGAGACATAAACATCAAATGGTTTTATATATTGCTTCAACTTCATACATGAGAAATACAAACATAAGCATAATTTCTCTATCTCGCTATACCTAGTTTCTGCATCATTTAAAACTCTGCTAAGGTAGTAAATGGCTCTTTCGACGCCATTTCTGTCCTCTTGAGCAAGCATGCTCCCTAGAGTTTTGTCTGACGCTGCTATGTACAGTCTCATGCTTTTGCTTCGACATGGAGGTGACAGGACTGGAGGATGAGTCAAGTAGCCTTTGATCTGGTCGAAATCTTCTTGCTGATCTTTCCCCCATTCGAATTTCTCCTTGGTGGCTCGAAGCAATGGTGAGAAAGCCTGCGTTTTTCCACTGAGGTTTGATTTGAACCTTCTTAGGAAATTTATTTTGCCTAACAAGGATTGAAGTTCCTTTTTGTTGGATGGCGCTTTCGCTTCCATGATGGCCTTTGTTTTGTTTTGGTTTATTTTGATCCCCTTCTTGTGGACTACGAAACCCAGAAAATCCCATTCTTGTATGCAAAATGCACACTTGAGGGGATTAATCTTGAGGCCAAACTTCCTCATTCTTATGAAGGACTTGTGCAGATGTTCTACATGAGCTTTTCCTAACACAGATTTTATCACAATGTCATCAATATATATCTGCACAAAGGACTCAATGTAATCATGAAAAATCGAATTCATCGCCCGCTGGTACGTTGCCCCAACATTCTTCAGGCCAAAAGGCATTACTACCCATTCGTAAGTGCCTAAGCAAAACAATCCATGTACTCTCGCAGCAACTGGATGATCTCGACCCTGAGTTGGGGATCGAGGTTGGCGCTGATATACGTTGGCCTTTTGATCACTCCATCTCCCAGATCGACTTCCTCCAATGGATCTTGTGCCAGCATTTTAACATCGTTGGCCAATGGATCTTTTTCAAAACCCAAAGGCTCATCGTCATAGATGGCGTCGAGTCTTTGCCCTTTGTATTGAATCTTGTCGGGAGGCTTGGGGTCGAGACGCCCACCTGAGCCTATTTGTTCATATTTTTCGTTGGCTCTCTCAGCCATTTTGTTATTAGCGGCTTACAAGGCCGTTTGTAGCTTAGTTTCAGCCATGTAGGCCGAAATCCTTTGAAGCGTTATGGCTTCAGTCATCATCATTAAATTCACTTCCCCACCCAATGGGGTCTATGGGAAGTTCGCCAAGGTATGGTAGTCTTTCCCCTGGCACTTCCTTGTCCCATTGGAAACCTTCGATGGGATGTAGATAAAGTGAGCAATACACTTCGTCATTTGGTGTAAATTCAAAATCTGCAGGTTCGCATGGGCCTATGTTGGCCAAATGTTTGTCGAACTGTCTTCTATCGACATGGTTTATAGGTGCTTTGAAATATCCTTGATCTGCTTCAATGTTTTCGACGATGCCATCAGGTCTCCAGATGGCGATCCTTTGATGCATTGAAGATGGCACTGCCCCCACTCCATGGATCCATTCTCTTCCAAGCAATAGATTATAGTTGGTAGTGGTTTCTACTACCATGAAGATAGTTGGGAGGGTAATGGTTCCGACCGTGATATTCACTTGTATGACCCCCATGGTCGAACCCACTTTACCTTCATAGTTTGATAATACCATGTTGTGTGTCTTCGTATCCGTCTCATCTTTTCAAATTTTGTTCAACAGAAAATGTGGCATTAGGTTCACCGTAGCGCCACAATCCACCAAGATTTTGTTAACTGGGACCTTCTCTACTTGTGCCGTAATATAAAGGGGCTTCAGATGATTCTTCATCGCCTCCGTGGTCCATTCGAAGAATGCGTTTTGCTCCTCGACGCAGCTGTCGCTACCGCGAAAATAAGGTGCCGGCAAAACAGAAGAGTCGCCACCTTTCGTTATTTATCCCACAGGAAGGGAAAGGAAACGATCGGAAAAACCTGACGAAAAGGTATAAGACAAGATCGTCGCAACCATGTCTGGGTTTGGGAGTCGGTTACGCAAGGGAAAGGTATTAGCACCCCTCACGTCCGTTGTACTCAACAGGATCCACGCTTGTTGTGTTTATCTAATGGGTTAGTTTTATCTATCTACCTATCAAGGCTGGTCTGAAAAGAAAAGAAAATGACTCGGCAAAGCGTCGCGCTTTATGCCTACGTATTCTCGTCAGAGAACGAGAAATCAGAGTCAACATAGTTCGGCTAACTACGGGTTACAGGGAAGATGGCTCGCTAATACGTCAGTATTGTGCCTACGTACTCTCAACAGATATGAGAGATCAGAGCTTACGTAGTTCAGGATAATACGGATTGCGGGGGTTCAAATTCATCTGTTTTTCCGAGTAGGGTTAACAAACAGTTCCAGCAATTTTGGTGTATGCAGCTCGCTCGTCAGAGACTCGTGCGTTAACGTTTGCGGTAGAACTGGGAGTTAACGACACTCTTTTCTTCAGAAAAGTTTCCTTGATTATGGGCCCACGGGGCAAAAAAGGTTTGAAGTTTGTTTTCTGTCTTTTACGGAAGAAGTGTTTTTTATAGTTGTTTGTAGTCTGTACAGCACTAGAGACTATGACTTAGGAGCGAATGCGTTGCATATCGTCCAAAGGACATATACTAAACACTCTAGATGATTGAAAGGATACCGCTCAATTATCATTTCCCAAGTAGCTTAAGGCTCGTAACGCGCTTGTACTAACTTGCCTTTATTACGTTTTTTACTGTTATTTTGAGATGAGAAGAGAATGAACTCTACAGGGAAACTGTCAAGTCCTAATGTTGTCATGCCAAGGATTCATCCTATGGTTGAGTTTTGAAACAGGGAACTCCTAGATGTTATCATGCATAGGTTTCAACCTAAAGTTCTATCATCACTTCCTTATCAAAGGAAGTGAGAGCCCTAGGGGATCATGCCAGTGGGAAGCAAACAACAGATAAAGCATCAGCTAAACAGATGTAAACAGATAAACAGTAAAGATGCACATGCGATGCAGCAATACAAGCAGAGAGAGACTCACTCAACCTCTAAGCAATCAAGCAAAGAAAACAATCAAAAACAGACAAGTAGAGGGAGACAGACTCAACCTCTAATGCAAACACATAGATAGAAAGAAAAACATCACACAAGCAATGGGAGGATCACCTCAACCCTTAATGCAAACAAGCAGAGGAAGAGCCACTCAACCTCTAAGCAGTCATGCTCCTAGCTTGAAATAATCTAAATATGAACCTATTCTAATGCATCAAGAAATGTCAAACAAGGGAGAGAAACTAAAATGAGCAACAAGGGAGTCATCCCAGGCTACATCAGGTTGGAGGTGTATCAACACCAGAGTCCATCATGGGCTTAACCTCTTGAGGAATGCACAGAATCCAACCAAGGGAAGGATTAGGCTCTCCCAAGAGGGATCCTATGTCAATAGGACAGAAAATACTGGGTATTAGTCCTAGATGTCAATCTAAGGTATCTGGTTAAAGTGTATCAACACAGAGTGTCCATCTCAGGCTCAACCTGTTGAGGAATGCACAGAATCCAACCAAGGAAAGGATTAGGCTCTCCCAGGAGGGATCATAAGAAAAGGACTTGGAGATGGATGACAGTATATAAACCAAGGGAATATACCATGCCAAGAATGTCAATCCAAGGCTCAACCTCCTGAGGAATGCACATAATCCAACCAAGGGAAGGATTAGGCTCTCCCAGGAGAGCTCCTTATCAAGACTTGAAAGAGAAAGATAGTACAAACCAAAGGAATGTACTATACTGGGGAATGTCAATTCAAGGCTCAACCTCCTGAGGAATGCACAAAATCCAACCAAAGGAAGGATTAGGCTCTCCCAGGAGGGCTCCTCTTCAAGACTTGGATAAATAGGGTAGGGCAAAGCCCAAGGAAGAAATCACATAGGGGACAGAAGGCAACACAACAACTCTAGGAAACCCTACAGACTAGCCACATGGATCACCTAGACTAGGGGAATCAAAAGCTCTATCAAGGCTTCAACAAAGTTCTAATGAGGTATCTACCTAACTTCTATTCTATCAAGAAAGGATATGAAACTTAGAATCATCTAATGGTCACTTACAGGGTTAATCTATGAAGTTATCCTAGTTAGGGTCACCTAAACCAAAGCTAACTTGTAAAATGGGGAACTAATAGAAAATCAATTCTACAAATCTCAAGGAAAATCCTACATTATCCTACATGAGTTAAGTATCTATGGTAGAAAAACCAGGGTCCAAACCTACTCCTAAAGGTTCAAATAAAATCTAAATCCAAAGAGTGTGCTAAAGGGGATCCATCAACGAAGGCTCCTAAACATCTATCTCAAACTCCTATTTAGAATCATCTAAAAATCACAACAACCTATCAAGGAGTCTACAACAAGCATGCAAAGTTTCAACATCAGATTCTAAATCATGAGCTAGCAATAAAATCAGCAATTAAACTAGTCCTATTATGCATTTTTAATCATGTATTAAAAATATAAAAATGGACATTAAATTGAAAACAACACCAAAATAAAATCCAAAGGCATGGAAAAATCAGAAATTTAACAAGGACCAACCACATATTTTTTTCATATTTTTCTGATCATTATTCTAATTAATATGAATTAAACATGAAAAAACAATTACAAGAAAATATAAAATCAATTAAAGAAATTAAAAGCATTAGAAAATATCAGAGCCATTATATCACACGACTAGTCTACCCATCCAACAGCTGCGCGTGTGCCACCTAATTTAATGAAACTGTGCGTTTTGGTCATGGGCACTATGGGGTTTAGTTGACTGCAGTTCATGGTACTCCCTAATCATATCCGTCCAACATAAAAGTAATCAGATCCTAGGCACCAGAACATGCCACCTAACCAAACCCTAATCAGACTAAACCTCACACGTTAGATGATGTGACCAAGTCAATGAATCCAACGATCCTCCTTCACCTTCTCCATTTGAACTGAGCAAAGGGGGGAAAACTTCCACGGAGGCCGGAGAAGAGCTCCACCGTCTTCTCCGGCGAGAGCAATCATGCTCTGTGAGCAAATTCAACCAAACTCTATGGAAATTACACCGTTCTTCTCACAATCTCTCACTGATCATCATGATCTATTCCATTTTTATTAACTCTTCACGAATCTCCAATTACGAAGAGGAACAGAAAAATCCTCAATTCCACAATCATCATCAAACTCAAAATTAACGCCATGGACCTCTTCCTCACTCATCAGGGATCAAGAATCACTATCTAATTCATGCTAACACTCAAGAATCATCCAGATACAAGTCTCAACAAAATTCGCATCACATCATGAATCATCACCAAACTTCACAATTCCAATCCTAAAACGATCTATGTTGTATCTACAACCTAACCACATGCTCAATTCATGCTAAAACAGCCTATATCAAGAGGAATTTTGAAAGATAAAAACCTGTTCTAAAGCTTGAAATTGGAGGTTCTTGAGTGTGAATCTTGACTTCAAAACGTGTAGGTTCCTTCACTGAATGATCCTGGTGCTATGGAAATCCTCAATTCCTCTTGAAATGCTCTGAATTGCAAGAAACGAATTTCACTTTTGAAGCTCCAAGCTCAAACTGCCATAACCATTTCTTCAGCAAATGCTAGCCAAAAAACCATCTGAACCTGATACTGAACTTATATATGATGTATTTGGATCATAACCTGGCCCAATCATGGCCCAATTTGCTTGATCCAAAATTTCATTTTCCTTCAATGAACAACCATGGTAACTCGTGTGTTCTGACTCAGTTTCAGCTTGATTACCACTCAAATAACTTGCACAACATCCCTTGAATGTGAATGGCTCAGATTGAGTGCTTGGATTGATCTTATGGTGTTGATTGGTTATGTTACTTCCATTCTAAGTAATCCATATAAAGTCCATGAAATATGACTCAAACCAAAAATGTAAAATTTCCAATCTTCTCCAAATGTCTTTGGCAATCAGAAAATGCACAAACTTGGGATTTTTTTGAACCATTGTGATTTATTTTGAATTTTTTCTTTTATTAATGCCTTTAATGATCTTTTTTCCAAATTTCTTCATACACTTCCATATTCAATCCATATCAATGGATGTTTGGGTCATGTTTGGACTAAAAACACCATTTTAAACAACTTTCAAGTTGATCAAAAGTCCATTTGAGGTGCCTAAGTTAGTGAAGTGGACCCATAACCAAAAATGACCTATAATTCCAAATTCCCAAAATACCCTTATCTTGCAAAGCTTGTAAGTTGAGTTCTACAAATCCAATCATGGACTTCTAGTACTTTCTAGAAATCTAAGAAGATAAGGAACAACATTCATGTTGGCCAAAAGTTCATAGGAATCATCCTTATAGGTCAAAAATGTCATGCAAGTTGGTTGACTTTCAAGCTCCAAATTCACATGCCTCAGATGACCTGTAACTTGTATGGCTCATAACTTGAGTTCTATAAACCCTATCAAGTACTTCTAGTACTCAAGTTAAAGCTATGCGCATGCCCTACAACAATCATGTTGGGATAAAGGTGAGATGAAAACCTCATCTTGAGTTAAGTGGTCTTGAAGTTAGGCACTAAACCAAGGGATTTTACACTGTCAAGCATAGCAACCCTAGCCTAGGAACTCCTCACACTCTTGATTCATGGCAAGTTGACCTTGGAATCATCCCTTGGACATCTTAATACATCAATCCATGATCACATGGCCTTGAAATTAGGTCTCAACTGTTAGACTATGGCACGGATCTAGAAGGGGAGGTTGAATAGATCCCCAATTAAAATTTGAGTCGGCGCTACCAATTTAAAATTGGTTTTAAAAATGTTTTAAGTGCGGAAGCGGCCTAGGAAAATATAGTCTAAAACAAACGGTTATTGGAAAACCGGATATACGTAAGCCTTTGGATTAATGACAATTCGGAAAAATAGAATCACAACACTAATTCCACTTATCAATTATTTACTTCAGTTGTAAGGATTCCTAGTTCCAATGATTCAAAATCAAACCAAAACTAGATACACAAGTAAGATAATTTTGGTTCAAGCAATATGTCAAACACTTGGTGTGCAACAACACTCCAAGTGATATGTATGTTGAGTAAGTGATTCCAACCAGCCTAGTACAATGTCTTGTTGTACTTTGGAGTCAAAAACAGAGTTTTAACCTCTTACTCAATTGATATCACAGTTTTGACAATAGAGCTTACACAAAAGTTACTTATTTTGAGCTATAACGTAAATGCTGAAAATAGAGAAGACAAGTAATTTGGTGAGGCAGTTCCCCCGTCGTCCTCACTTCGGGGTACGTCTGCCCTCAATTCTAAAACTAGAATTGAGATATATTTTATAGATATCACCTGTTTGAATGAACAGTTTATACAAGGATTGAGCAGCAAATATACAACAGAAATCTCAATGTGTTGAAAGTTGCCTTCACTCCTTACCCCTTGATTCAAGCTAAATCAAATTCTCCGATTTGTGTTGATGGACCTCCGACTCCAGCCTCCTTATTGAATAACACGTTGTTGTTCAAACCTTTGGCTCCGGCTGATCTCAACAGCACCAAATCGAACCCGAGATCTTCCCTTCAAAATCACCGAATCTGCTACTAGACTTGTGAAGAACGCCTCTTCACAATCACCTTCGCTCGATTGACCGTTAATGAAGAATCTCGTCCAAAAACCCCCAAAATTCAAACCAATCTTGGAGGGTAAAACCCCAATGGTTTTATTCAAGAAAGAACCTGTCACAATCTTCAACCCGAGCTTGATTCTCTAATCTAAGCCTCGAACCTTATCACCTTGAATCTCTCACAAATGCATTTCAAAAATGATTGTGTGTAATTGAAATGTTGTGAGATGTTGAAGATGAAGATGATGAATCTTGGACACCTATTTCACTCTTTCTTGTTTTTGAACACATGAATCAAAAGAATATCAAATGTTAGTAGACACAAGTGTTTAAACAAGTATATATAGTGCCAACATAATTCAGGACATAACAGTATTTCAAATATAAGAGGGAAGTATTTTAAAACAGATTTTCCGCGCGAATGGTCGACCATAACAGGTCTGTGCGTCGACGCATGGCCTGTGTTGTTTTGGGAATCTGGAATATTCATCAGTGTGCGTCGACCATACAGTCGGCGTGCGCTGACCCGTTGAAATCTATTTCCATTATGCTCCGACCCTATGGTCGACTCATGCCTTTACGCGCTGACCCTTTGGAAAGTTGTTCCTTCATGCGCCGACCCTATGGTCGACACATTGCTTTGTGCGCTGACTAGTGCATAATTTTTCTGATGCATACGTCGACCCTATGGTCGACCCATGTCCTGCAAACCTGCAAAAATTCATTAGTTTGAAGTCTTTCATGCCTTTGGTCATGATTGCATTTTATCTACACATAGTATATTCATTTCAGAAGTTTTAAGACAAGCGTAAAAGGATATGGTGGGTGATACGTTGCATCTGGTTTAGTAGATCTGGAATTCATAATTTCCAATCTATCCAGGGAATTTGTCATCATCGAAACCTGCATTAACCAATGTCTTGCAGACTTGTGTGATGTGTGGCGATTTGCCTCCACAATCTCCCCCTTTTTGATGATGACAACCTGTATACAACTAAAACACCAAATATGCAATGTATACACACAAGTATACACAATCTCCCCCTTTCTTTTGTACTATAAGGCTGTAGAACAAACAGCCATCAACTGTTGTTAATATCCTGACTTGGCTTTTGTGTTGTCTTGCTACACACTACACACATTATCTTCTCCCCCTTTGACACCATCAAAAAGAGAAGGAGAACGCATCAATTAACAGAGAACATACAATAGGTGATAGTTAATTACCAAACTTCACACATAAGCATGATAATGAACAAAAGTAACTGGAATTAATAGATAATGACGAAAACATGTAAAGAAGGTGAAAGTTCAGGCACACATAATACAGAAAAAATGAAAAGTACACAGACGTAACATATAAGCAATTATGAAATATGCAACTATGAATTCAATATCTGCGGCCCCGTCCTCGGCCTCTCCCTCGGTATGCAGCATCTGGATTGTGGTAAGGATCCGAGAAGTCCAGAAAGGCTTCTATGGACATGTTGAGGTGACTAAGAGAGTTGGTGATTTCCCAATCTTGCCGCTCATGTGATTCAACCAGAGATTCAATACGGGCGTCCATCCGAGTAGAAAATGAATTGAACCTTTCATTTTGGGCATGAAGCTCAGCTCTAATCTACTCCATTTGAGTGTCTTGACGCCTCATGAAGTTTTGTTGATCTAACTGCATCGACTGCATCATATTAATGACTTCAGAGTTGTCAGAAGGCGGAGGAGGTGATGAGTGCTGGGAAGGTTGATAGTCTTGAGGGTAGCCGTGATATGGGTCATAGAATCTACCCAGGGTAGTCCAGCTTGTATATTGCCAATCGCCCCATCCTTGATTTGTAGAATCGCCTTCTTGCTCTTCTGGTGGATATGAATATTGGCCCCAATCGGTATTTGCAGCCGTATCTTGGACTGGAGATTGATGATAATCTTGAGTCTCACAGATAGGTTCTTGTATCTCTGCATCTGTATCGTCTTATTCATCGTCTTCTTCACCTTGCTCTTCACTTTCTTCTTCACCTTGTTCTTCACTGTCTTCTTCGCCCTACTCTTCACTTTCTTCTTCATCAGAACCGTTACGAGGCACCAGAGGAATATTGGCCCGTCGGACAAATCTCAGCTTGTTAGACACGAGACAGTCCACCCTTTTTCAGTCGTAGTATACGCGCGACGATCCACTGAAGGATGTGCTCCCCTGTATTGAGTTTCCCGGCTGTGACCGATCGAGGAAAAGCATCGCTGTTGACAATTGCATCTCGCAGATTTGTGTAGAACACCCTGACCAAATCCTCACTGTACTTTGTATTGCACTCCAGGAAATTGAAGAACCCTTGGAAGTCCAACAGGGACAGAATTCGGGTGAGATGCAAGCGCTCACCTGTTGCATGGTAGAACGCATGCCGTGGAACTATGGCCCTTTTGCTGAGACTTTTGTTGAAATTTTCAACAGCAGGAGGATGAACAAGTGAAACAGCGGTAACAGGAACTGAAGCAGAGGATGATGAGGCTCTTGATCTCTTACCAGTAGTTTTTCGGAGAGAGGAAGCCATTGATGATGATTTTTGGAGGAGTTTGTAAAGATGAACTTTGAAGAGAGTGATTGGGGATAATGTTGGAGAAGATGAAGACTAAGGTCTTTAATAGAGAGAGGTTTTAGGGTTTTTGGGAAGAGGGAGGAGACAAGAGGACACACTAGATGTCTAGATGCAATTTACAAGACAAATGCCATATCAAATCATCACAAAAGTTGACTGCACATTAAATGTAGAGGAATGGGAACTTGGAACGGTTTTCAAAAGAGAAAAATTATGGGTTTTTAAGCGAGCCGTCGACCATAGCCCCTGCATGCGTCGACGCATACTGTTCATTTTTTTGATAATTTTGAAAGTTTACAGCATGCGTCGACCATTGTCCTGTTTAGGTCGACTCAAACCTTCAAAAAACTCAAAATTTTCAGTTTCATGTTATGCAGAATGTCACACTTGCCTATTTATCATGCCTATTCATATTTTCACAATATGACTTGCATTCAACACACATAGTATCAGCCAGCAACAGTCATATACATATATAAGTATCATGATTGTCGAACGATATAGTTATTTTCAAGTCATGAATGTTGAGAGAGAGAGATAAAAAGAAGGAGAAAGGAGCAATATCACCTCTATACCGACCACTCTTGTTGATCACAGATTTGTGCTTGCAATAAGCTCAAAAAGAAATTGTTAGTGGTACAAAATCATAGTTGTAAATACATTGAATTTGAACATAGTAATTGTTAAACCCGATCAGAAATATCGAGAATACCAAGTTCTCGACGGATATGAAAGAAGGGCTCATTGGCTAGTGGCTTTGTGAAAATGTCCGCTAGTTGGTTTTTAGTATCAACGTGTTCAAAGACAACGTCACCCTTCTCTACATGGTCCCTAAGAAAATGGTGTCGAATTTATATGTGTTTGGTACGCGAGTGTAACACCGGATTCTTGGTAAGATTTATAGCACTGGTGTTGTCACAAAATATTGGAACACGTTCTAGCTTCAAATTGAAGTCCAATAGTTGTTGTTTAAGCCATAGGACTTGCACACAACAACTACCGGCGGCTATGTATTCCGCTTCGGCGGTTGACAAAGCAATAGACACTTGTTTCTTGTTGTGCCAACTAACCAAGGAATTTGAAAATAAGTGATACGTACCACTGGTGCTTTTCCTATCCGATTTGCAACCGGCAAAATCGGAATCGGAGAAGCCTACCAATGAACAATCATTACCCTTAGAATACCACAATCCATACTTCGGAGTACCAGATAGCTATCGAAGTATGCGTTTGACAGATTTTAGGTGGGATTCCTTAGGACATGATTGGTATCTAGCGCACATACACACGCTAAACATAATGTCGGGACGCGAAGCAGTAAGATAGAGAAGCGAGCCAATCATACCTCTGTACCTTTTTACCTCAACATCTTTGCCACTTTCATCTTTACTCATATTTGCACACGTTGGCATAGGGGAGTCTATGGCTTTTGCATTTGCCATGTCAAATCTCTTGAGAAGATCCAAACAATATTTTGTTTGGCTCACGAATGTTCCTTCCTTCAGTTGCTTGATTTGTAAACCGAGAAAATATGTGAGTTCACCCATCATACTCATGTCGAATTCACCCTGCATAAGCTTAGCAAACTCTCTTACGAGATTCATGTTAGTGGATTAAAAAATGATATCGTCAACATAAATTTGTACAAGAATTAAGTGTTTTCCTTGACGTTTAATGAAGAGAGTAGTATCAACCTTTCCTCTTGAGTAGCCTTGATCAAGTAAGAATTTGCTTAGTCTCTTATACCAAGCTCTAGGAGCTTGTTTGAGACCATACAAAGCTCTTTTCAGTTTATAGACATGATCAGGATACTCATGAGACTCAAAACCAGGTGGTTGAGCAACATAGACTTCTTCATTTATGAACCCGTCAAGGAACACACTTTTGACGTCCATTTGAAATAACTTAAAATCTTTCGCACAAGCAAAAGCAAGTAGAAGGCGTATAGCCTCGAGTCGGGCAACCGGCGCATAAGTTTCCTCATAGTCGATGCCTTCCTCTTGGTTATACCCTTGCGCGACTAAACACGCTTTGTTGCGAGTTATTACTCCGTTCTCGTCCAGTTTATTTCTAAACACCCATCGGGTGCCGATTACTCGATGACCTCGTGGAGGAGGGACAAGGTCCCAAACCTCATTTCTCGTGAACTGATTTAGTTCCTCCTGCATTGACAAATACCAATGTTCATCGAGTAGGGCTTCCTTAGGGTTTTTAGGTTCCATCTGTGACACGAAAGCGAAGTGATAACAGAAATTACTTAGCTTAGATCGAGTTGTTACACCCTTTGTGATGTCTCCAATAATGTTTTCAATTGGATGGTCTTTAGATGACTTCCACTCTTGAGGAAGATCGTCGTTTGAAGGCGGATGAACTTCCTCTATTGCATCATGGCGTGCATCCTTATCCTCCTCAATTTTGGCTTTGTCAGGTTGATCAATCCCCGTCTCGCCACTTTTGAGTATGTCTTCAGTGGATGTACCTGCACCATGAACAACACTATCCTTTCCGACATTTCTCGAGTAGGACTCATCAAAGGTAACATGCACAAACTCTTCTACAGCAAGTAATCGTTTATTATATATTCTATATTCTTTACTTGATTGAGAGTATCCGAGAAAGATACCTTCATCGGCTTTGGAATCAAATTTGCCCAAGTTTTCCTTTCCATTGTTTAATACAAAACATTTGCATCCAAACACGTGCAAGTGAGAAACATTCGGCTTTCGCCCTTTTAAAAGTTCGTACGGTGTTTTGTTTAGAATGGGGCGAATAAGCACCCTGTTCAAAACATATCATGCCGTACTAATGGCGTCGGCCCAAAAATATTTAGGTAAACCACTTTCGTTAATCATTGTTCTTCCCAATTCTTCTAAAATACGGTTTTTGCGCTCCACAACCCCGTTTTGTTGAGGAGTGCGTGGAGCGGAGAAGTTATGATCTATACAATGGTTACCACAATATTCTTCAAATAAGTGATTTTCAAACTCACCTCCATGGTCGCTCCTAATGGACACTATGTTTGTATTTAACTTATTTTGGGAAAGCTTAGCAAACTTTTCAAAAGCGGCGAATGTATCACTTTTACTTACTAAGAAGATGGTCCAACAAAACCTAGCAAATTCGTCCACTATTACGAACCCGTAATAGTTTCCTCCTAGACTTTTGATCCTAGACGGTCCAAACAAGTCCATGTGTAGAAGTTCAAGAGGTCTCGTTGTTGAAATTATCTTTTTGGACTTAAATGAGATCCTCGTTTGCTTCCCTTTTTGACAAGCATCACAAAGGTGATCCTTGGTGAACTTTATCTTGGGAAGTCCTAATACTAGGTCTTTTGAGACTACCTTATTGAGTAAGTCAAAATTAACATGCGCTAAACGCCTATGCCATAGCCATGAGTCTTCACTCATAGTTATGAGGCATTTGTCGCTTGTTAATGATACTTCATTTAAGTCAAGCATATATACATTGTTTACTCTAAAACCATTAAACATATTCTTCTTATTATTTTCATGCACAATTTTGCAACAATCTTTTGAAAAGGATACATTGTATCCTTTGTCGCACAATTGGCTAATGCTAAGCAAGTTATGTTTAAGGTTTTCGACAAGCAACACGTCGGAAATCATAGTAGAGGCGGGATTACCTACACTACCTTTACCTAGTATTGCTCCGCGGTTGTTATCACCATAAGTTACGTACCCTTTCTTCTTAGCCACAAAGTCTATGAATAAGGATATGTCTCCAGACATATGTCTTGAGCATCCACTATCGAGAACCCATCTTCTCTCGGTGGTCTCGACACATTTCACCTGTCAAAACATAATTAGCACAAGGAGGTATCCAATGGCATATTGGGTCCTAATAGGTTAGCGACAAAATGGTTGCGTTTGGGCAACCATTGGTAGATGCCTTTAGGAACAAGAAATCTCCTAAACCAGCATTTACCAATGGAGTGGCCTTTCTTGCAACAATATAAGCAAGCAAAATCAACTTTAGAGACACTTTCACTTGCTTGATCCCTAATTACATATGCATATTTTTGGTATGGGTTAATCATACTTTTTCTAAAATCCTTTTTATCAATAGCAAATGTAACTTTAGACTCAAGTGCCTTGTTTAATTTGGCCTTGAGGTTTCTAACCCCACCTTGCCAAATATGACAAGTATCACACCTGAAGTTGAAAGGATTTCTATTGTCTTTACAACCCGATTCATTGCCTTTCACAATGGAAGCCTTAAGGTCCTCTAATTTCTTTTCGGACTCTTTAACTTTGTGCTCTAAATACGTAAAAATTTTCTTATTAGAAGCAAGTTTCTTGAAGGCTTCAACTGCTTCATTATGTAAGGCATTAAATGCGGTTTGTAATTCTGAATGCGACATATTTGAGGACTTATCATATTTAGAGTGACGTACCTGTTTTTTCTTATTTTTCTGATTGGCGGAGAGGCATAGATTCACGGACTCTTCTTCATCACTAGAACTTTCATCAGAGGAGGAGGAGTCGTTGTCACTTTCCCGCGCTATGCATGCTCTCCTAGGCTTTGTTGATTTCTTGTGTGACTTTGATGATTCCTTATCCTTTCCCTTTTTATTCATCGGACAGTCCGGTTTGTAGTGACCGGGCTTTCCACACTTGTAACACGTCCCTCTAGTCTTTTTACCTTTCGAGTCATCATCCTTGGAGTACCTCGATTGTTTTCGGAAGTTTACCAAGTTCTTCTCGGACTGTTGGATGCCGTTCTTTCTCACGTAACGGTTATACCGTTTGACAAACAACCCCATATCTTCGCTTTTATCCTCTTCTTCTTTGTCGCTTGAGGAATAATCACTTTGCTCTTTTGCTTGAGACTTCGAGGAGGAAGTCTTGAGAGCTATTGATTTCTTTTCACTCACCTTCGTTTTGTCTTTGTTTTCCATCTTTTCGCGTTGGTCTAGGCTCAAGAGTACCTGTTCATGTTCTTGTAGTTTGCCAAACAATTTTGTTAAATCTAATAAGGTAAGATCACGTGCTTCTTTGATGGCGGTCACTTTAGGCTGCCATTCCATGTTAAGACATCTTAAGATCTTATTAGTAGCAATATCATTGGAAACAGGCCTACCTAATGAATGTAAACGATTTATGAGATGAGTAAATCTCTTTTGCATGTCAGCAATGGTTTCCCCTTGCTCCATGAAAAAGAGATCAAACTCTTGTGTTAATGTATTGATTCTAGCCAACTTAACATCGTTTGTCCCCTCATGGGATATTTGTAGTGAATCCCACATGGCCTTAGCGGTAGGACAATGGGATACACGATAGTATTCATCTACACCTAATAAGGAGATTAAGATGTTTTTAGCTTTCCAATCATAATTGTATTTTTTCTCATCGTCATCGGTCCATTGTGCTTCAGGCTTTGGCACAACTACTTTATCCGCATTGGTCATAGTGATTTCTATTGGACCATTAAGGATAACGTTCCATATTTTTCTGTCTATGGAGTTTATATGCACACGCATACAATCTTTCCAATAACTATAATTTTCACCGTTGAAAACGGGAGCCCTATTGTACGCCCCTTTTGGTTCGTTAGCCATTTTCTATCTACGTTGTATTTGAAGCACCGAATAACCGGAGCTCTAGATACCACTTGTTAGACTATGGCACGGATCTAGAAGGGGGGGGGGGGGTGTTAGAACACAGATTGGTTCTTAATAATAACTCTTTGTTTTGATGATAACTGTTAGGAAATTTATATTTAAGAATTATATACTCTAAAATTTGTTTGAGAGTTTTACTGCAGATTGAAATAATATTAACTCTCTAGAAGCAAATCTGTTTTGAATACAAGAAGTTATTCTGACTCTGAAGCGCCAGATGCACCTTACAGAAGAATCTGATTGCTCCTTACAGAAGATCCTGAGCGTAGTCTCCAGAAGGATCTGAAGCAAAAAGCTCCAGAACATTCTGAGTCAGAAGCATCTGAAGATAATCAGAAGCATCTGAAGCTGAAGCATCTGAAGCATAGAAGAATATTGATTAAAGAGGTTCTCAAAGCATTTGTCTACATAAGTTTTTGAAAGTACCTACGCTGCCTAGTACTGAAGTTCTGTGTCAAAAATACTCTGATGATCAACACGCTGAAAGCACACCTGCTGCAGAAGACTCTGATACAACATAGTTCTGAATCTCATTAGAAGACTCTGATCCATTCAGACTCTGAAGAACTTGCTGAAAACTGAAGAAGTAATTTTCAAGAATATATCCGTTGGAGTTGTTCAACGTCTCTTTCCTCATTTGTGCTAGACACACTTACACAGAAAAAAAGGATTTTTCTGTGCCATCTACTTCTAGGAAAGCTCACTTGATGTGAAGACAAAAAGGCTCAGACCTTTTGGGACTCTCTTTTCAACGCTCAGCTTGCTTTGGATCAGCTGCCTATAAAAGGAGAACTTCACCACATTCTTCAGTTACACACTTTGCTGAAAAGAAATCATTATATTCTAAAGCTCTCATTTATTCTTATTCTTCATAGAATCTCATTGTACTTAAACTTAAGAGAAAAATCACTGTTGTGATAAAAGCTTTTTAGAAGCATTAATACTCTTGTATTTAATTTACATTGATTGTAAAGGATATTCCTTAAGAGGATTCAGTTAGAATAAGTAGCTCTTGAGAAGACTAAGAACTATTGTTCTTAGGTGATACTATTGTAATCAGTTTGATTTAATAGTGGATTAAGTCCTTGTTGAGAAAGGCAAATCACTCTAGGAAGGGTGGACTGGAGTAGTTGTTAAACGAACCAGGATAAAAATAATTGTGTGATTATTTTTAAGTCTTAATTTATCATACTTATTCAACCCCCCCTTCTAAGTATTATCTCACCTTCAGTTGGCATCAGAGCTCCGGTTCTGAGTGTGCTACCACTTAACAGTGTCAGTAAAGATCCAGAGAGATATACTTTGATATTTATATTTATTTGTTATCATGGCTGATAATTCAATGTCCAATATTAACAATAAATATGAAGAGAGGGATAGGATCAGCACCAAACCCCCAATGTTTGATGGTGAAAAATTTGATTACTGGAAAGACAGAATTGAGAGTTTTTTCCTAGGATATGATGCTGATCTATGGGATCTTGTCATAGATGGATATGTACATCCTACAGATGGGGATGGAAAAAAGATTGACAGAAAATCTATGACAGATTCTCAGAAGAAAGACTTCAGAAATCACCATAAAGCCAGGACCATATTACTGAATGCTATTTCACATACAGAGTATGAGAAAATTACAAACAGGGAGACTGCTTTTGATATGTTTGAATCCCTAAAGATGACACAAGAGGGAAATTCTCAAGTTAAGGAGACAAAAGCTCTGGCTCTGATCCAGAAGTATGAGGCTTTCAAAATGGAAGACTCTGAATCTGTTGAAGCCATGTTCTCCAGATTCCAGATACTCACTGCTGGGCTGAAAGTTCTGGACAAGGGATATTCTACATCAGATCATGTAAAGAAAATCATCAGAAGTCTGCCTATCAGATGGAGACCAATGGTGACTGCCCTGAAGATGGCCAAAGATCTGAACAAGATTTCACTAGAAGAACTCATCAGCTCACTGAGGAGCCATGAGATTGAGCTTGAGGAAGATGAACCTCAGAAGAAAGATAAAGGTAAATCTGTAGCATTAAAATCTAACAAAACTGCTAAAGCTTTGCAGGTCATTCAAGAAAGCTCTGAAGAATCTTCTTCTGAAGAAGAAGATGAGTTATCCATGATGTCCAGAAGGATTAACAAACTCTGGAAGCACAAGGGAAAGAAGTTCAACAACTTCAGAAGATCTGACAACAGAAAGGAATCTTCTAGTCACAGAAGATCTGCCAAGAAAGAAGTTGTGTGCTATGAGTGCAAAGAACCTGGGCACTACAAAAATGACTGCCCCAAACTTCTGAAAGAAAAACCTAAGAAGAAGTTCAACAAAAAGAAGAAGGTTCTGATGGCAACATGGGATGACTCAGATGAGTGTGAATCATCTTCTGAATCAGAAGAAGAATGTGCAAACGTTGCACTGATGGCCAGGACAGAGGATCAAGAGGAAGGTACCTCAGGATATGAATCAGAATCTGAATCTGATGATGATGCAGAAGAGGTAATGGCTAAACTTACCAAAGAAGAACTCATTAAAGTTTTAACAGAAGTTCTTAAAAGTTATAACAACATCAAACTCAAATACAAGAAGCTGAAAAGCAATCTTGAATCTGAAATTGATCTTCTGAAAACTGAACTTGTTGAGCAAAAAGAAATAAATTTGAAAATCAAAAATGACTTTGAAAGAACTCAACAAGAATCTGAATCTGAGACTAAGTCATGTGAAAATATCTTAGAAAAATATGACTCTAGCTTTCAGAGATTTCTCACTAAGAGCATAGACAGAAGCAAGATGGCTTCCATGATCTATGGTGTTAGTGGAAACAACAGAAGAGGCATTGGATATGAGTCTTCATCTGGAAGCAATCCAAAACCTGTTGACAAACTTTTCATCAGAAAGACACCTTTGTATTCTCAATTCAAATTTGGTCACTTGAATGACATTAAACACACAAGCTCTGAGAAGAGTACTTATGTGTTTAAACCCAAGGCAAGTCAGAATAAACACTATGTTGCAAAACAGAAGTTTAGACAAACCTACAAACCAACTAACCCCAAAGGACCCAAGAAGATCTGGGTACCTAAAAACAAAATAATTCCTGTTGCAGATGTTCTTAGCAGCAAGGTCAGGACACCAATCATGGTACCTGGACTCTGGATGCTCACGACACATGACAGGAGAAAAGTCTATGTTCCAAAGCCTGGAACTTAGATCTGGAGGTGACGTGAAGTTTGGAGGGAACCAGAAGGGCAAGATCATTGGATCTGGCACTATTGGAAATGGTAAACTTCCCTCTATTACTAATGTTTTACTTGTTGAAGGGTTAAAGCATAACTTATTGTCCATAAGTCAATTAAGTGACAATGGTTATGATATTACCTTTAATCAAAAATGTTGTAAAGCTATTAGTCAGAAAGATGGCTCTATCCTATTTAGTGGTAAGAGGAAAAACAACATTTATAAAATAAATCTTTCAGAACTTAAAGTTCAAAATGTTAAATGCCTCTTGTCTGTTAATGAAGAGCAATGGGTCTGGCACAGAAGATTGGGCCATATTAATATGAGACGTATATCTCAGATTAATAAACTTAATCTTGTCCGAGGACTCCCTAATCTGAAGTTCACTTCAGATGCTCTTTGTGAAGCATGCCAGAAAGGGAAGTTTTCAAAAACATCTTTCAAATCAAAAAATGTTGTTTCTACCTCTAAACCATTAGAACTACTTCATATTGATCTGTTTGGACCAGTGAAAACTACATCCATCAGAGGCAAGAAGTATGGATTGGTCATTGTTGATGACTTTAGCAGATGGACATGGGTAAAGTTCTTAAAACACAAGGATGAGTCACATTCTGTGTTCTTTGACTTCTGCAAGCAAGTCCAGAATGAAAAGAATTTCAAAATTATAAAAGTCAGAAGTGATCATGGTGGTGAATTTGAAAATAAATATTTTGAAAAATATTTTTCTGAAAATGGCATTGCTCATGATTTTTCCTGTCCTAGAACTCCACAACAGAATGGGGCTGTAGAGAGGAAAAACAGAACTTTGCAAGAAATGGCCAGAACCATGATCAATGAGACAAATCTGGCAAAACATTTTTGGGCAGAAGCAATCAATACAGCATGCTACATTCAGAACAGAGTGTCTGTTAGACCTCTTCTGAAGAAGACTCCTTATGAATTGTGGAAGAACAAAAAGCCCAACATTTCATATTTTCATCCTTTTGGATGTATCTGTTATATGTTAAACACTAAGGAAAATCTGAGCAAGTTTGATTCCAAAGCGCAGAAGTGTTTCATGCTTGGATATTCTGAACGCTCTAAAGGCTACAGAGTATACAACACTGAGACACAGATTGTGGAAGAATCCATTCATGTCAGATTTGATGATAAGCTTGGCTCTGAAAAGCCAAAGCAGGTTGATAACTCTGCAGATAGGGAAGTAGTCTTTATTGACTCTGAAGTACCAGAAGCAGACAAACTTCAAGTGAAGGAACCAGAAGCAACTCCAGATGCTACTCCCTTAACTTCTCAGATGAATAATCTAAAAATTTCTGAAGAGTCAACTATCAGAGGATCATCATCCAGAATTAAAGCTTCTCATCCAGAGGATGTCATTATTAGAAAGAAGGATGATCCCATCAGAACAAGATCATTTCTAAGATCATCTGAAGCATTATTTTTTGGACTAGTGTCAGAAATTGAACCATCTTCTGTAGAAGAAGCTCTGCAAGACAATGATTGGATTATTGCAATGCAAGAAGAGCTAAACCAATTCAGCAGAAATGATGTATGGGATCTAGTTCAAAGACCTCAAGGATTCAATATTATTGGTACAAAATGGGTCTTCAGAAATAAGCTAAATGAGAAAGGAGAAGTTGAGAGGAATAAGGCAAGGCTGGTTGCTCAAGGATACAGTCAGCAAGAAGGTATTGATTACACTGAGACATATGCTCCAATGGCAAGGTTAGAATCTATACGCCTTCTTATTTCTTTTGCTGCACAAAATAACATCACTCTGTATCAGATGGATGTTAAAAGTGCCTTTCTTAATGGTATTATAGAAGAAGAAGTTTATGTCCACCAACCCCCTGGTTTTGAAAATGAAAAATTTCCAGATCATGTTTTCAAATTAAAGAAATCTCTATATGGATTAAAACAAGCTCCCAGAGCTTGGTATGAGAGATTGAGTAATTTTCTTCTGGAGAAGAATTTCATCAGAGGCAAAGTGGATACAACTTTATTCTGTAAAACTATAAAGAAAGATCTTCTAATTTGCCAAATTTATGTTGATGATATTATTTTTAGATCAACAAATATTATGCTTGGAAAGGATTTTGCTACATGTATGCAGGCAGAATTTGAAATGAGCATGATGGGAGAACTCAGATTCTTTTTAGGAATCCAAGTTAATCAAACTCCAGAGTGCACCTACATACATCAGACAAAGTATGTTAAAGAACTTCTGAAGAAATTCAACATGTCTGACAGCAAGCTGGCAAAGACTCCAATGCATCCTACTAGCTCACTTGGCAAAGAAGAGGTAAGTAAGAAAGTAGACCAGAAGCTCTACAGAGGTATGATTGGCTCTCTTCTTTATCTCACTGCTTCTAGACCTGACATATTGTTCAGTGTTTGTCTGTGTGCTAGATTCCAATCAGATCCTAGAGAATCACACTTGACAGCTGTCAAGAGGATTCTAAGGTACCTGAAAGGTACTTCTAATGTGGGTTTGTGTTACAGAAAATCTGATGATTTCAAATTAGTTGGATTCTGTGATGCTGACTATGCTGGAGACAGAGTGGAAAGAAAAAGTACTTCTGGAAGTTGTCAATTTCTAGGAAGAAATCTAATCTCCTGGTACAGCAAGAAGCAACCCACAATTGCACTTTCAACCACAGAGGCTGAATACATTGCTGCTGCTGGATGTAGCACGCAGATGCTCTGGATGAAAAGTCAACTAGAAGATTATCAAATTTTTGAGAGTAACATTTCTATCTTTTGTGATAATACTTCTGCTATATGTTTGTCCAAGAATCCCATTTTGCATTCTAAAGCAAAACATATAGAAATTAAGCATCATTTCATCAGAGACTATGTTCAGAAGGGAATCATAAACTTAGCCTTTGTTGACACAGATCATCAATGGGAAGATATTTTTACAAAACCCCTTGTTGAAGATAGATTCAATTTTATTCTGAAAAATATTGGTATGGATTTTTGTCCAGAATGATATTTATCAGAAGCAAATTGTTACAGATGCAAAAATGCTTAATTCATCTGAAGTATTTCTTCTGTTTATTTATTTTATTCTGATTAATATTTCTGATGTGAAACTCTGAACTAATCATCTTTAGAAGATCTGAACGTTGGCTAACGTTTCACTTCTTGAGAGATTTCAGAACAGCATGCAAGCAAACACGTGTCACACAAAATCTGAAGAGGTGGCGTGTACATAACGGAAAAGACGTTTGAGGTGAAATTTTGAATAGTAAATATCTTGGTTTTCCCCCCAAATTGTCAGAAGCATTTATTATTTGAAATGATTTTATTCTCTTCATTTAATGCTTGCTCAAACGTGTGTTTTTCTGACTTTTGATGTGCCTAAGTGATTAGTATAAATACTTGTTGTGTATTCACTTTCACACTTTTCACTCTCAGAATTTACATGCGTTTTCATCTCTTGTTCTCTCTGCATAAAAACTCAAAACCTAAGTGTTTGAAAAAGCATTCTTCAATGGCGTCTTCTTCATCAACAACTGCTCAGTTTCAATCTACAATGGCTGCTGTGACTTCAGATAACTTAGGTGCTGCTCCATATTCTCCTCCCAAGAGAACTCTTCTCACACCTATTGACAAACTAGAAGTGTTGTGTGAATCCATGGTTGAATTTGATTCTCTGGCTGACAATGGGTTTGATTTTCGCTCCATTGTTAGAGCTCAAGGTTGGGTGAAATACTTTGATAGATTGTTTGGACCAGTTTACCCTCTACTTGTGAAGGAATTCTGGATTCATGCATCTGTGTATCCCAAGTTTATTTTATCATCTGTGCTGGGAAAGGAGATTATCATCACAGAGGATCTGATAAGAAGATTGATTGGTTATGAAGAAACAGATGGTGTTTCCCACCTGCCAGTTGGGCGTGTGGATATGGATGAAGTTTATGAGGAAGTTATGACTGCTGGAAAAGCCTCTAACAGATTCAAAGATCTGAAGCCTGATTATAAGATCTGAGCCAAGATCTTCATGGGATGCATACATCACAGGAAGTCAACAAATTCCCCAGATTATGTCAACAATGAACAGATCTATTTTATGTACTGCCTTAGTCAGAGCAACAAGGTAGATCTTCCTTACATTCTGTTCATGCATCTGTGGAATCACATCAATGCATCTAGAGAATCTGTAAAAGAAAAAGGCCAGAAGATCAGGACTTGGATTCCTTTTGGAAGGTTGCTCTCAGATCTTCTCACTGAAAATGGTTTAGTGGCTGCTCTGTATGATGCTGGGGTTACAGAGGAATTGGAGTTCCTTATGGGAAAGCCTCTGAACGCTAAAAGTCTTCTGAGACTCAAGATTGTAGATGAACTCACTACTGCTCCAAAGAGGTTAAATATGTCTGATTTGAATAAGAGGGTTCCAGTATCTGACTTTCCTCTATTCTTTGCTGAAGAACCTAAACATATAGTGCTGATGTATATAGAGGAATGCAAAAAGGAAGGAGTACCTGTTCCAGCCAATGTGTTTCAGCTTGTCAAACAACCACTGCCAGATGCAGGAGAAGAAGAAGAAGTACCACTTCAGAGGAAAAGGTCTCAGCCTGCAGCAGAATCTGAACCTGTCCAGAAGAAGGCTAAGATTGCTGAGAAACCCAAGAATCTCTTAAAGAGAAAGGATTCTGAAGAAGCTGCATCTGCATCTGCTAAGAGGATTAAACTCAAAGGTACTAAAACTTCTGTTATTTCTAAAAATGTTGTTATTAATGATTCAACTATTAAGTCTGTTCCCAAACCACCTGTTACTCAAACAACTTCTGTTGCTGCCCCTAGTTCTGTCTCACCTCAAAAACAAAATACTGCTTCTGTATCTAAAACACCTCAACCCAAAATACACATCAAACACTTCATTCCACGTCCATCACCATCAGAACCACAAACAACAGAACCACAACCATCAGAACAACAACAACAATCTGAAAAACAAAACTCTGATCAACCACAAACAGAAAATCAACCACAAACTTCTGAACATCCAGAAAACCAAACCACAGAAGATCAACCAGAAAAAGACTCTGTCATACCACCATCAAACATTCCATCTTCTGAACCTGTTGCACCTGTTACTTCTGAACCCACAAAAGTAACTTCTGCTCCTATTTCATCTGAACCACCTTCTCAACAATCTGATATTCCTTCAGAACCTTCTCATATCCCTGAGACAAAAGTTCTTGATATCACTCCATTAAAAACAGTGTTTCAAGTCTCTTCTACCTCTTGTACACCTACAACATCCTCCAACTCATCAGAATCAGAAATACATCCAGACTTTCTAATTAATCCATCTGACAAATACCCTGTACATGAACCTGAACCTGAATCAACCTTACCTGCTAAAACTCCCATTTCAGACCCTTTGCCTCCACCTGCACCATCATCTGAGATGATTGTTCCCACTTCCATTCCATCATCATCTGTTATATCTTGTGCCCAGGTGTCTTCTCTTTATCATAATTTATCTTATGGTTTCAAACTGAAAGATTTTTATGATAGAGTTGAACCTTCTGAACCCCTGAAACCTCTGAAACCAAAACTCAGACAGGCCCTTCCATCTGTAATCCTTTCATATATTCAATCTATGAACAATGAAGGATCCTTAGCAACTATATCTGCTACATCTGGTAAAGCTGTTGTTTCAGCTCTGCAACCTGCATCTGATAACAAAGTTGCATCTGATAAACCATCAACCTCTGCTTTCATACCATATTCTAATGCACCCTTTGATGTTGTTTACCCACGCACAAGACCACAACCTAAACTGCTTAATGCTTTAAACAGATCCTTACCTCAAAAACCAGAAATTCCTTTCATTCCATATTATCCCCCTCCTCTGATTTCCATCTCAAAATCACTGATACCACCAACTCCCAAACCTAAACAGATGACTCTGGAAACCTTGCTTAAACCACCACCCAGACTTAATATTGATCATTTATTTCAAACGTTTTTGCAAGAAATACAGATGTCTTTAGGTACTGTTTAGAAGAGATGTTCTGAAACTATGGATGCAAATGAAACTGACATCATCTGGAAAGGATTTATCAATAGATTCAACACTGTTGCTTCCAATCTGAAGAACGTCTGTTCTGATGATGCAAAGCTCAGAGCTGAAAGAACTCAATTCTGGATTGTCAACAAGACTGAACCTCTGCTTTGTTTGGATGCTCCTCCTCCTCCACCAGAACCAACTGCCAATGCATTGACTATGACTCTGGTAGAACCCTCTTCAGGATCTCCAGAACCTATGGCAATTGACTCTGTTCAGGCTGCAGAACCTCCATCTTCTTCATCAGAGATAAAGACAGAACATCCAGATTTTGGAGACAAGATTGCTGCTCTAGAGGCTGGTCAATCTGAAATAAAATCTTGGATGGCGAAGCAAGACAAGAAATCTGAGGACATGACAGAGTGGATGTCAAAACAAGATGAGAAGAATGATACAATGACTAAGTGGATGTCAAAGCAAGAGCAATCTTCATCTGAGATCACATACCTATTGAAGATGCTTTTGTCAAAACACTCTTAGATTTTTTTTCATGTTTGTGCATCTGTTGTTTTGCATCTGAATCTTTTTGTTATATCTTCTGATATTTTCCAATGTACTCTTGCTCTGTTTTGTTAAATGAATCAGTTTGTTTTTCTCCATTGAATTATCTATTTATTGTTCCTTTTATTTGTCTTTATTAAAAGTTTTTACTTTTTGCTTATGACAAAAAAGGGGGAGAAAATAAAGATCTGAACTATTTAATATAATTTCACTAGAATGAATCTTCAGACATATCTATTCTTTCTAATATCTAAATTGACTATTTCAGAACATTTGATAAGAACACTCTATAAAAGAATATCTGAGTTTCTCAGATCATTTGCTTTTTTATCAAACTCTGAATCTCATATCTGCAAGATATTCTGACCCTTAACTATTACAAAGACAAACAAGATCTGAATCTGAAGATTACTCAAAATAAAAAGGGAAGTTTCTATTCCTTTTTCATATTTAACTCAGGGGGAGATTCATCATCTCAGGGGGAGTTATAATTCTTTATGTTCAATTAAATAAAATTTCTGATACTTTTTGTCATCATCAAAAAGGGGGAGATTGTTAGAACACAGATTGGTTCTTAATAATAACTCTTTGTTTTGATGATAACTGTTAGGAAATTTATATTTAAGAATTATATACTCTAAAATTTGTTTGAGAGTTTTACTGCAGATTGAAATAATATTAACTCTCTACAAGCAAATCTGTTTTGAATACAAGAAGTTATTCTGACTCTGAAGCGCCAGATGCACCTTACAGAAGAATCTGATTGCTCCTTACAGAAGATCCTGAGCGTAGTCTCCAGAAGGATCTGAAGCAAGAAGCTCCAGAACATTCTGAGTCAGAAGCATCTGAAGATAATCAGAAGCATCTGAAGCTGAAGCATCTGAAGCATAGAATAATATTGATTAAAGAGTTTCTCAAAGCATTTGTCTACAGAAGTTTCTGAAAGTACCTACGCTGCCTAGTACTGAAGTTCTGTGTCAAAAATGCTCTGATGATCAACACGCTGAAAGCACACCTGCTGCAGAAGACTCTGATACAACATAGTTTTGAATCTCATTAGAAGACTCTGATCCATTCAGACTCTGAAGAACTTGCTGAAAACTGAAGAAGTAATATTCAAGAATATATCCGTTGGAGTTGTTCAACGTCTCTTTCCTCATTTGTGCTAGACACACTTACACAGACAAAAAGGATTTTTCTGTGCCATCTACTTCTAGGAAAGGTCACTTGATGTGAAGACAAAAAGGCTCAGACCTTTTGGGACTCTCTTTTCAAGGCTCAGCTTGCTTTGGATCAGCTGCCTATAAAAGGAGAACTTCATCACATTCTTCAGTTACACACTTTGCTGAAAAGAAATCATTATATTCTAAAGCTCTCATTTATTCTTATTCTTCATAGAATCTCATTGTACTTAAACTTAAGAGAAAAATCATTGTTGTGATAAAAGCTTTTTAGAAGCATTAATACTCTTGTATTTAATTTACATTGATTGTAAAGGATATTCCTTAAGAGGATTCAGTTAGAATCAGTAGCTCTTGAGAAGACTAAGAACTGTTGTTCTTAGGTGATACTATTGTAATCAGTTTGATTTAATAGTGGATTAAGTCCTTGTTGAGAAAGGCAAATCACTCTAGGAAGGGTGGACTGGAGTAGTTGTTAAACGAACCAGGATAAAAATAATTGTGTGATTACTTTTTAAGTCTTAATTTATCATACTTATTCAACCCCCTTTCTAAGTATTATCTCACTTTCAGGGGGGGGGGGGGGTTGAATAGATCCCCAATTAAAATTTGAGTCGGCGCTACCAATTTAAAATTGGTTTTAAAAATGTTTTAAGTGCGGAAGCGGACGAGGAAAATATAGTCTAAAACGAACGGTTATTGGAAAACCGGATATACGTAAGCCTTTGGATTAATAACAATTCGTAAAAATAGAATCACAACACTAATTCCACTTATCAATTATTTACTTCAGTTGTAAGGATTCCTAGTTCCAATGATTCAAAATCAAACCAAAACTAGATACACAAGTAAGATAATTTTGGTTTAAGCAATATGTCAAACACTTGGTGTGCAACAACACTCCAAGTGATATGTATGTTGAGTAAGTGATTCCAACCAGCCTAGTACAATGTCTTGTTGTACTTTGGAGTCAAAAGCAGAGTTTTAACCTCTTACTCAATTGATATCACAGTTTTGACAATAGAGCTTACACAAAAATTACTTATTTTGAGCTATAACGTAAATGCTGAAAATAGAGAAGACAAGTAATTTGGTGAGGAAATTCCCCCGTCGTCCTCGCTTCGGGGTACGTCTGCCCTCAATTCTAAAACTAGAATTGAGATATATTTTATAGATATCACCTATTTGAATGAACAGTTTATACAAGGATTGAGCAGCAAATATACAACAGAAATCTCAATGTGTTGAAAGTTGTCTTCACTCCTTGCCCCTTGATTCAAGCTGAATCAAGTTCTCCGATTTGTGTTGATGGACCTCCGACTCCAGCCTCCTTATTGAATAACACGTTGTTGTTCAAACCTTTGGCTCCGGCTGATCTCAACAGCACCAAATCGAACCCGAGATCTTCCCTTCAAAATCACTGAATCCGCTACTAGACTTGTGAAGAACGCCTCTTCACAATCACCTTCGCTCGATTGACCGTTGATGAAGAATCTCGTCCAAAAACCCCCAAAATTCAAACCAATCTTGGAGGATAAAACCCTAATGGTTTTATTCAAGAAAGAACCTGTCACAATCTTTAACCCGAGCTTGATTCTCCAATCTAAGCCTCGAACCTTATCACCTTGAATCTCTCACAAATGCATTTCAAAAATGATTGTGTGTAATTGAAATGTTGTGAGATGTTGAAGATGAAGATGATGAATCTTGGACACCTATTTCACTCTTTCTTGTTTTTGAACACATGAATCAAAAGAATATCAAATGTTAGTAGACACAAGTGTTTAAACAAGTATATATAGTGCCAACATAATTCAGGACATAACAATATTTCAAATATAAGAGGGAAGTATTTTAAAACAGATTTTCCGCGCGAACGGTCGACCATAACAGGTCTATGCATCAACGCATGGCCTGTGTTGTTTTGGAAATCTGGAAATTTCATCAGTGTGCGTCGACCATACAGTCGGCGTGCGCTGACCCGTTGAAATCTATTTCCATTATGCGCCGACCCTATGGTCGACTCATGCCTTTACGCGCTGACCCGTTGGAAAGTTTTTCCTTCATGCGCCGACTCTATGGTCGACGCGTTGCTTTGTGCGCTGACTAGTGCAGAATTTTTCTGATGTATACGCCGACCCTATGGTCAACCCATGTCCTGCAAACCTGCAAAAATTCATTAGTTTGAAGTCTTTCATGCCTTTGGTCATGATTGCATTTTATCTACACATAGTATATTCATTTCAGAAGTTTTAAGACAAGCGTAAAAGGATATGGTGGGTGATACGTTGCATCTGGTTTACTAGATCTGGAATTTATAATTTCCAATCTATCCATGGAATTTGTCATCATCGAAACCTGCATTAACCAATGTCTTGCAGACTTGTGTGATGTGTGGCAATTTGCCTCCACATCAACCTTCTTCAAATCATCAGTTATCCTAGGGTTGACCAGATGAAATCCTAGTTGCACCAATGTTGGGTATATCTTCATATCCTCCACATGATGACATGTCTAGGCTTCAAAATGATCTTCAACACTTCTCATGAGCCCTTTCAAGGCTCTAGGTCCAACTCTATGGATTCAGAATCATCTGATGATCTTCCCACAACCCTCAAGTTAGGACATGTACACACTTGGCTTCAGCCACTCTTTCCGAGGATCTTTGGCTTCTCTGGTGAGGATATCAACCCTTTAGCACTTGAATAACCCTCTTAGCTAGCTTCATAGTCTTGTATAGCCCTTGATTGGTAGTCATACCTCTTGATATCCTGCACACATGTCAATGCAATGCAAATGATAATGCTAATATGAATGCATTGAAACACAAGCTAGGTAAAGAAAAGGTTGGGAAAATTTTGGGGTGCAACAGCTGCCCCTATTCAAACAGCTTGGACCTAACTGGGTGAGAAGAGAACGACTCTTAAACAATCAAGGTAAATGACGGTTGAATACCAATAAACCCGGAAATTTTCCAACCGCCCAAGTAAACAATACTCTGATGGGGACAAATCTTCGGAAACTGAAATGATAGTTGCACGACAACTTGCTGGAGAAACACTGATCTGATGTATTTGATATCACTGTAGCACTTCGTCCTCAAATCATCAAGGGATCACCGGTTACACGGTAACTGGTGATACATAGCTGATATTGCCGTCGGGCATTCTGCGCCTATGGACTCATCATGTCGCTAGGAACGTCGACAATATCTTTGTCGGACTTCATCAGTAAGTCAATAAGGGATCACTGGTTACACGGTAACTGGTGAAGTATGGCTGATTTTGCTGTCGGGCACTCTGCGCCACTACAGAAGAATTCCTTATCTCCGCCTATGGACTCATCATGTCGCTAGGAACATCGACAATATCTTTGTCGGACTTCATCAGTAAGTCAATAAGGGATCACCGGTTACGCGGTAACTGGCTGGTGAGCGACTAGTCTCAAATCTCCGTCAGGATGATCATCAGATTTCGTTGCAGATTCTTCCTCAAGTCATCAAGGGATCACTGGTTACACGGTAACTAGTGATACATAGCTGATATTGCCGTCACGCATTCTGCAGCGCGACAGCAGAAGAATTCCTCGAGACTCATCAGGTCATTAAGAACTTTTGACAATCAAGTTACTTATGCCGTCGGGCATTCAAAGAAACTCTCGGGAGTCAGCTGGACTTTGTCAGTAAGTCAAAAATAGAATCCTCAATCAATCATGAATCAAAAGGGATATCTAAACTTCTGCCGTCAGGCTGGGGGAACTGCTTCGACATTGCAGTCGGGCTTCATCAGTAAGTCCGGAAATTTGGCACTGCTGCCGGACTGTAATCATCAAGTCTTCAAGGAAATTTAAACTTCTCTGTTTAAAGCCTACTGGGGATGACACATCTCTGCTGGGAATTCTGGAGAACTATCAAGTAACTCTGCTCCGGGGATTTTGGAATCATTCTGAACGAGTAAACTCTACTGAGGAAGTCAAGAATCATCCTGAACAAACAACTTCGCTGGGGATTTCATGAATCATCCTGAACAAACAACTCCGCAGGGGAAATCAAGAATCATCCTGAACAAACAACCCCGCCGGGGCTTTAAGAATCATCTTGAGCAAGCAACTCTGGCGACTTCACTGGGGATTTTAAGAATCATCTTAAGCAAACAACCCTGCTGAGGAACGCTTGCAAAACAAGAACGGTAATGACCTAGCTCATGTCTCACATGCATATGTTTGACAATAGCGTAATGATCCACATGGTGGAAATGCTACGCATTTAGGGTAAATGCTATGCAATCATGCAACATGTAATGACCCCATCAGCAAAATAAATGCTGAAGGGAGAATCCTCCTGTCAAGGAGAAAGAACTACTTTGGTGGGGAGGAGGAATCATCCTGCCGAGGATAAGAATTCACACTAATCTCAATTGGACTTAACCTGGGGGACACAGACTTCAGTCGACTTCCTGCAGGGGAACAAAGCTCTTCGAGAACCTGTACTCGCTCAACCGGGTATACGAACCACAAACTGCTAAGGAAACGATGTCAATCGCAGAAATAAACTGCACGACCTTCGCAGCTAGAATCTTCATGGAGAAACGGGCTCCGATGGGGAAGTATAGCATCAGCCATTCAACATTCTCTGCTGGGGAAAACCAATAATGACTTAAACGGCTTCCAAGGACTCGGTTCTCTTGAGGAACTGCAAACTCGGCTGGGGAGATGCAACCCTGTGGGGAATTTCAACTCTCCTGGAGACCTTAGTCTGAATTATTGGAAGCTAAACGCATGCGAGTAGTCTTCTACGAGAAAACTGTTCATTGATCCACTGTTGGGAATGAGTATACACTTCTGCGTATGACTCAGCTGGGGAGATGACGATTCTGCCTAGGATGCATCTGGTTGGGGAGAATTTATCTCCTCTTGGGGAGACATATCAATGCTCACAATCCCATGCTCAGACTCCATGGGAAAACAATGCTAAACTCGCTGGGGTAGAAGGACTCATCCTTCTTGGAAAAACATGCCCTGAAACGAACTCGAGATGGCTTGCCCCAGAATCTTAACGACTTTTGGCAATCTCTGCCAATATGGGGAGGAACGATTCCTTTGCTTTCAACTTTTGCCCCAGCCTGTGGGATCTTCGTCACATCCTTTCGAAAGGAAACCTGAGACCTCTGTACTCTGGCGGTTTGACACGAACGACTTCAGCACTTTGAACCTCACGGAGGTGCTTCAAGTTAGTCGCCTTCAGGCTAAGGATAGCTTCGGCGCTCTCGGGGTGACCTGCCCTAGCCTTGTCATGACTTTGCCCCTCATGGGCTGATCTGCGGGGAACAGTCCTTGGCTGTGAGAGATTCATCAAATCTCGACCTGATTGCCCCGGATTAACGATTTCTGGATGACTGACTCCCATGTTGTGATCATTTGACATAGCTTGCCCCGGTTCACCGGAATATTCAGGCGTTCTGCATTCTGTCCTGGTCAACTCTTTCCATCGTGGAAACTTTCCCGCTGTCAAGCGCTTACTCGCTAGTAAAACAAACTGTTCTGTATAAAAGACATATCAAATGCAATGCATATGACAGTTTTCAAAATCCATTCCTATTCACTGGAAAAAGTTTATGACATAAAATGTATGAAATCATTCATCAATATGTCAACATCAATACAATGCTGTAATGGGAATCCTATCTAGGAGTCAGTTCCGATGCGATCTTTGTTAAAGTATGCTTTTGAAACAAACCTATTTCAATTAGGACTTTTAAAGGTTGTAACGCGGTCAGGTTCACGGTTTAAGAAAGAAAGGATAAAGGCTCAAAATTCATTTTAACCTACCCATTCTTCGTGATGTTCTCCAACCTACGTTCAGCTAATTCGACCTTAACGTTCGCCTTTCAAAGGCTGAGTGATAGTTCTAGAAATCATTCTTTTTAGAAGTGACAGTCACTCTCTTTTCGTCTTTTGGCGCCCAGAGCCACACAATTTCCTTCTTTCTCGAGGATTCTTCTTTCGTAATCCTTTTTCGCTTTTTTTCTTCTCATTTTTTCGTTTTCCCCTAACTTTTGCCTGGACTAACTCTTTTGAGTTTCTTCAATTTTGAAGTCCAGCGGGGTACCCTAATTTTTGCCCTAATCGCTTGCTTTCAAGATTCGACTTAGCGGGCTTTTTCCTTTTGATTCTTTTCTTTTCTTTTTTTTTTAAACAAATCGTATGACATCGGCCCGTATGACTTGTTAAAGAGATTGTGACTGTTTCACCCCTGATCGGCCAGGTTTAACCATCATGGTTTTTTAGGTACGACCTATAACGGTGTGATTGATCCTCGAACGGACACTCCTTTTGTAATTTGAACGCTTGGTCAAATTAACTGACACCTACCCTTCCCCGGGTTAAGATTGAGGGTTTTCTATCTTCAGAAAGAAACTCCTACAACTAGGCTCAAAGGGTTTAACAAGGGATTATCTTCCTTATATCTCCGGTGTTTGGGAATTGAAACAATGCCTGTACATCATCAACAGGTTTTTACTTTTTTCTTCAAAAGCATAGCATTGGAAGCTTACGCATCATTGGATTTCGTCATCCTCCCCGGATTCCACTTAAACAAGCGTTTGAAATAAAGGAAAGCAATAGAGTGAACACGAATAGATTAGTTCAAAACATGCATATTTATTTCATTATCAATATCAATTGAAAAACAACATGCTTTACAAACGAAATTTGTAATTCTAACAGGAAAGAAACTACAAATGTAAAGAAATGACATGATAAAATGCAGGTTGCCAGCTTTCGGGGAACTGGGCTTTCACACTTATTTGCTGCTGAGGGGAGCGACCCTTTGAAGTCTTCAGACTCAATCAGAAGAACGGTCGTCGTGAGGTCGACTCTGATTCGGGCTCCGATAGTTTCGCTGCAATAGAGCGAGAGGTTGCCGATTCAGAATGGCAAAAACAATCCGAAGACGAGGTTTGACCTAGTGAGGATCCTCTCTGTTCAGGGGCTTTCATCCTTAAGCTCAACCCAGGAACATGAAAGAGTTGCGGGCAAGGCGATTCAGACCTCAAAGACCGTGGGATATACTCTTGATCTTTCTCAACTTCAGATGAGATCATGGGAACATCCATCTTTTTTGCATGATAAGGGATGAATATGCCTGATGCTTTCATGCCGCCCGACACGAATTCAATTGCTCTCGACTCAATCATGTCTTGAACCTTATGCTTAAAAGCTCTAGTTCGTCACATTGTGCCCCGGTGCTCCAGAGTGGAATTCGCAACGGGCGTTCACGTCCCAATCGGGTGGTGGTTGTCCAGTCAATGGAGCCAACGTTCGAGGTTTAACCAGCTGAAGTTGGAGCAGGAGTTGCAACAACCGGTCATAATCCATCGGGATTGGATCGAGGATTCTGTCAGATAGTTTCATCTTTTGACCCTGTCTTCTGGGGTTGTCTTGAGGAACCGGACGTGGCCGCTGACGGGAGACGTTTTGAGCATCAAGTTGCACAGAGGATCTCTTAGGCCTATTGTGCCTTGGTGCAGGTTCTTCAGATACCTGTAGAGCAAGTGTATCGGCTGCAGCCTCGGGCTTTTGTTCACATTCTCTTCTGAGTATGTTCTTTAACACTTCCGCCATCAGGACCACCTAATTCTTCAGCTGGTTATTCTCGTCTTTGAGCATCTGCATGTCCCTCATGAACTGCCCCATCTGGCCTCGGATCTCTCTCAGCTCTGCTTGAACCTGTTCCATTGCTCGGGTCAACCTGAGACAATCCTGAAACAACCTGTATCAACAGAGGGTTAGGAAAACAGCTCGAGGTACCTGTTATGCAAATGATTCATGTAAATGCAAACGTGTGTCTGTGCCTTAGGGAGATTTCTCCCCCGATTCTAGTGCCAGAGTGCCAGTGCTGATAATAAGAAGTCCGGATCCAGTCATGGAAATAACGTCTCGTGTATATATATATATATATATATATATATATATATATATATATATATATATATATATATATATATATATATATATATATATATATATATATATATATATATATATATATATATATATATATATATATATATATATATATATATATATATATATATATATATATATATATATATATATATATATATATATATATATATATATATATATATATATATATATATATATATATATATATATATATATATATATATATATATATATATATATATATATATATATATATATATATATATATATATATATATATATATATATATATATATATATATATATATATATATATATATATATATATATATATATATATATATATATATATATATATATATATATATATATATATATATATATATATATATATATATATATATATATATATATATATATATATATATATATATATATATATATATATATATATATATATATATATATATATATATATATATATATATATATATATATATATATATATATATATATATATAAAGCCCAACAAGGCAACATACAATGCCACTGAGTACATGGAGAATCAACAACATGACCTCGACCAACAAGCCTAGTGATGGCCAACATACAACAATGATCAGAAAAATACAAGGAATTACAAAGTAGTCAAGTGCAGCCACGGGCGCGAAACTCTTCTAACAACCCCTTCGTTTTGGGATGATCAGGCCGAGTGAGTAACCCTTCGACGAGTGACTCCCTCTGTATAATAGTGTACTGAAGACATTCAACAGAGTCTTTCCACTCTTCTTTGCCAAAGCAGTCTTCTAACCTTCGCTTCTTAGATTCAAAAGTCTGCTTGCGATCCTTCAGGTTCGCAATAGCCTTGTTCAACCTGTCTTCAGTGGCGTACCTACGAGTAGTTTCATCATCAAACTTCTTCTCACTGGACTTCAACTGAGCCTTCAACTGGGAGATCTGTTGCTTCAGCTTGTCCTCCCGCTCTTTATTGCTGGCTATAGTGGCATTCCACTGCTGGTTGAATTTGGAGATTCTCCGGTATGCATTATCCAGGTTCTGCTTTTTGGTGGCAAGCACATCGTTGATAGCCTTGAAGTCCAAACCTAAACGTTCATGTTCAACTATCTATTTGGTCAAGTTTGTGCCTAGCCGGTTCACCAGCTCTGTCTGTTTTTTGAAGGAATAGACAGCTTCGTTCCTCTCGCTTCTAAGCTGTACCAGTTCTTTCTCCAACTCCTCGTTGGTCTTCTTCAGCTCTTCCTTCTCAGCTAATACCTGATTGTATTTCTGAATGGATGCTGTAGTAGGTTCTTCGACCACTGGAGGGAAATCTTGCTTAGCTGGTGGAAAAGGCATCCCCACTGTTTCTGCCCTGCTTCGAATCCAAGTCACATAAGGAGCATAAGCCTGACTGTTGCTCTTACCCAACAGTGCTTTCCCTCGTCTGCTGATGTCATTCCAAGCATGCTTGAGCTTGGCTAACATATTACCCTCTAGGAGACCTGTGAGGTACAAAGATTCTTGCACCTCTTCGTCTTTTGGCGGGCCTCTCAAGGCGTACACAAACTGTCTAACAAGTAATGAGGGATTATAGTTAATACAACCTCTTCTTCCGATCAAGGGCACATTAGGAAAACCGTTGCAGCTGTAGATGACTTCAGTACCCAGCATATCCTGATCAAACCAAACGATGCTCTCTGCTGATAAACCCATCAGGCGTTCAGACCACTCCGCTGTGGCTGCAGAAGAAACAAAGAGACCCTTCTTGGGCATGTGGCTATCAAACCATCTGTAGAGTAAGGGCACACAACACGACACGTTTTTACCCCTTCTATTCTCATTCTTGTAATGAACAGAATGATATACATCTCCAATCAAGGTGGGAACTGGATTTCCCGAGGCGAAGATATGGAAGGCGTCCAAATCTATAAAGTCTAGCATGTTGGGAAACAGGACGATCCCATAGATGCAGAGGGCGAGAATAGCGTTGAATACGATCCAACAACTGTCTTTAGCACACTACTGAGCTTTCCCAACCAGAAACTGCAGATAAAAACCAGGAACTCCATTCCATGAGGTCAAAAGCAGCTCTGAGGCATCCAGATGAAGAGCAACAACTAGGTTATCTAAATTAGACTTAGCATCCATGTGAACAAACGGCATCTGATTCTTAATCGGTACACCCAACAACTCAACATACTCTTCTAGGGTAGGTGCAAGAATGAAATCCAGAAAAGTGAAGCACCTCATCGGAGGGTCGTAGAACTGTAGCAACACATACAACCCGTTCAACTCATAGATCGAAGGTTTACGAACCAGATTGAGCAACTTTCCATACGATTTCCTGAATTCCCCTTTCACTGTATCATCTGCCAAGGCAATCAAACTAAACAGCAAAGTAACATCTGAGGTAGGGAGCTTGTAAGCCATATTCTTCTTCAATGATTCCATGCTATCAAACAGAGGGCAAGATTACTGGAACCGGGGGATAGTATATGCACCTGCAACACAGACACACGTTAATGAGATGCAAATGAGTATGCAAAAATGCAAGATGCAATCATGCAACAGGAGATCAAGAGTGCTGTTGAAGAGACCAAGACTTTGTTTCAACATAACTACAACACTGCTCTAACAACAAAACCCTGAAGAGGACCAATAATTCTGCTATGTCAAGAACAAATGTATCTCTGATGGTAAGAACCCTCTGATACCAACAATACTGATTCACTGTCAAGAAAACCAGGTTGTCTGAAGGTTAAGGTTTCCTGCAATAACCCGGCCCCGCTCACAGGCATGAATCCTATCCACTGATAAGGTATGGCATCTTATGCGTTTCCCAGCGTCACAGACTTTCACGAAATGATGATACGTTCACCATTTCTGGTTTGGCATCATCACCCCCTGAAGAGGCCTCACTTAGCTGAGTCACAAATGATCGGTCCCCAGAGTCGACAATCCTCCAAACCAACAACTCCTCAAGCCCAAAGGGCTGGAAAAGAAGTCAACCGGGAGAATCTCGTCCGAGCGTGGATTTTGTGAGACACTAGTACATGCAAAGCATGCACACGCCCACTATTTTCCACAACTAATGCTATGTATACGCTCAAGCCTGGGTCTGGCTTATCACTCATCAGTGCCCCCTCCCACAACAGCACAAATAATCATATCATACTGAAAATAAAATGCGGAAGGTAAAATGCGATGAATAAACGCAAACCCAACAGGTAAACACGCAAGCGCTAGGACTGACTCGCGCAGGGGACGTTGGATCCCCAACAGAGTCGCCAGCTATCGCTACCGCGAAAATAAGGTGCCGACAAAATAGAAGAGTTGCCACCTTTTATTATTTATCCCACAGGAAGGGAAAGGAAACAATCGGAAAAACTTGACGAAAAGGTATAAGACAAGGTCTTCGCAACCATGTCTGGGTTAAGGAGTCGGTTACGCAAGGGGAAGGTATTAGCAACTCTCACATCTGTTGTACTCAACGGGATCCACGCTTGTTGTGTTTATCTGACGGGTTAGTTTTATCTATCTACCTATCAAGGCTGGTCTGAAAAGAAAAGAAAATGACTCGGCAAAGCGTCGCGCTTTATGCCTACGTATTCTCGTCAGAGAACGAGAAATCAGAGTCAACGTAGTTCGGCTAACTACGGGTTACGGGGAAGGTGGCTCGCCAATACGTCAGTATTGTGCCTACGTACTCTCAACAGATATGAGGGATCAGAGCTTACGTAGTTCGGGATAATACAGATTGCGGGGGTTCATATTCCTCTGTTTTTTCGAGTAGGGTTAACAAACAGTTCCAACAGTTTTGGTGTATGCAGCTCGCTCGTCAGAGACTCATGCGTTACCGTTTGCGGTAGAACTGAGAGTTAACGACACTCTTTTCTTCAGAAAAGTTTCCTTGATTATGGGCCCACGGGGTAAAAAAGGTTTGAAGTTTGTTTTCTGTCTTTTACGGAAGAAGTGTTTTTTATAGTTGTTTGTAGTCTGTACATCACTAGAGACTATGACTTAGAAGCGAATGTGTCGCATATCGTCCAAAGGACATATACTAAACACTCTAGATGATTAAGAGGAAACTGCTCAATTATCATTTCCCAAGTAGCTTAAGGCTCATAACGCGCTTGTACTAACTTGCCTTTATTACGTTTTTTTACTGTTGTTTTGAGATGAGAAGAGAACGAACTCTACGGGGAAACTGTCAAGTCCTAATGTTGTCATGCAAAGGATTCATCCTATGGTTGAGTTTTGAAACAGGGAACTCCTAGATGTTATCATGCATAGGTTTCAACCTAAAGTTCTATCATCACTTCCTTATCAAAGGAAGTGAGAGCTCTAGGGGATCATGCCAGTGGGAAGCAAACAACAGATAAAGCATCAGCTAAACAGATGTAAACAGATAAACAGTAAAGATGCACATGCGATGCAGCAATACAAGCAGAGGGAGACTCACTCAACCTCTAAGCAATCAAGCAAAGAAAACAATCAAAAAAAGACAAGCAGAGGGATACAGACTCAACCTCTAATGCACACACATAGATAGAAAGAAAAATAGCACACAAGCAAGGGGAGGATCACCTCAATCCTTAATGCAAACAAGCAGAGGGAGAGCCACTCAACCTCTAAGCAGTCATGCTCCTAGCTTGAAATAATCTAAATATGAACCTATTCTAATGCATCAAGCAATGTCAAACAAGGGAGAGAAACCAAAATGAGCAATAGGGGAGTCATCCCAGGCTACATCAGGTTGGAGGTGTATCAACACCAGAGTCCATCATGGGCTTAACCTCTTGAGGAATGCACATAATCCAACCAAGGGAAGGATTAGGCTCTCCCAAGAGGGATCCTATGTTAATAGGACAGAAAATACTGGGAATTAGTCCTAGATGTCAATCTAAGGTATCTGGTTAAAGTGTATCAACACAGAGTGTCCATCTCAGGCTCAACCTGTTGAGGAATGCACATAATCCAACCAAGGGAAGGATTAGGCTCTCCCAAGAGGGATCCTAAGAAAAGGACTTGGAGATGGATGACAGTATATAAACCAAGGGAATATACCATGCCAAGAATGTCAATCCAAGGCTCAACCTCCTGAGGAATGCACAGAATCCAACCAAGGGAAGGATTAGGCTCTCCCAGGAGGGCTCCTCATCAAGACTTGAAAGAGAAAGATAGTACAAACCAAAGGAATGTACTATACTGGGGAATGTCAATTCAAGGCTCAACCTCCAGAGGAATGCACAAAATCCAACCAAAGGAAGGATTAGGCTCTCCTAGGAGGGCTCCTCTTCAAGACTTGGATAAATAGGGTAGGGCAAAGCCCAAGGAAGAAATCACATAGGGGACAGAAGGCAACACAACAACTCTAGGAAACCCTACAGACTAGCCACAGGGATCACCTAGACTAGGGGAATCAAAAGCTCTATCAAGGCTTCAACAAGGTTCTAATGAGGTATCTACCTAACTTCTATTCTATCAAGAAAGGATATGAAACTTAGAATCATCTAATGGTCACTTACAGGGTTAATCTATGAAGTTATCCTAGTTAGGGTCACCTAAACCAAAGCTAACTTGTAAAATGGGGAACTAATAGAAAATCAATTCTACAAATCTCAAGCAAAATCCTACATTATCCTACATGAGTTAAGTATCTATGGTAGAAAAACCAGGGGCCAAACCTACTCCTAAAGGTTCAAATAAAATCTAAATCCAAAGAGTGTGCTAAAGGGGATCCATCAAGGAAGGCTCCTAACATCTATCTCAAACTCCTATTTAGAATTATCTAAAAATCACAACAGCCTATCAAGGAGTCTATAACAAGCATGCAAAGTTTCAACATCAAATTCTAAATCATGAGCTAGCAATAAAATCAGAATCAAACTAGTCCTATTATGCATTTTTAATCATGTATTAAAAATATAAAAATGGACATTAAATTGAAAACAACACCAAAATAAAATCCAAAGGCATGGAAAAATCAGAAATTCAACAAGGATCAACCACATATTTTTTTCATATTTTTCTGATAATTATTCTAATTAATATGAATTAAACATGAAAAAAATATTAAAAGAAAATATAAAATCAATTAAAGAAATTAAAAGCATTAGAAAATATCAGAGCCATTAGATCACACGACTAGTCTAACCATCCAACAGCTGCGCGCGTGCCACCTAATTTAATGAAACTGTGCGTTTTGGCCATGGGCACTATGGGGTTTAGTTGATTGCAGTCTATGGTACTCCTTAATCATATACGTACAACATAAAAGTAATCAGATCCTAGGCACCAGAACATGCCACCTAACCAAACCCTAATCACACTAAACCTCACGCGTTAGATGATGTGACCAAGTCAATGAATCCAATGTTCCTCCTTCATCTTCTCCATTTGAACTGAGCAAAGGGGGGAAAAACTTCCACGGTGGCCGGAGAAGAGCTTCACCGTCTTCTCCGGAGAGAGCAATCATGCTCTGTGATCAAATTCAACCAAACTCTATGGAAATTACACTGTTCTTCTCGTGATCTCTCACTGATCATCAAGATCTATTCCATTTTTATTAACTCTTCACGAATCTCCAAACACGAAGAGGAACAAAAAAATCCTCAATTCCACAATCATCATCAAACTCAAAATTAACGCCATGGATCTCTTCCTCACTCATCAGGGATCCAGAATCACTATCTAATTCATGCTAACACTCAAGAATCATCCAGATACAAGTCTCAACAGAATTCGCACCACATCATGAATCATCACCAAACTTCACAATTCCAATCCTAAAACGATCTATGTTGTATCTACAACCTAACCACATGCTCAATTCATGCTAAAACAGCCAATATCAAGAGGAACTTTGAAAGATAAAAACTAGTTTTGAAGCTTGAAATTGGAGGTTCTTGAGTGTGAATCTTGACTTCAAAACATGCAGATTCCTTCACTGAATGATCCTGGTGCTATGGAAATCCTCAATTCCTCTTGAAATGCTCTGAATTGCAAGAAACGAATTTCACTTTTGAAGCTCCAAGCTCAAACTGCCATAACCATTTCTTCAGCAAATGCTAGCCAAAAAACCATCTGAACCTGATACTGAACTTATATATGATGTATTTGGATCATAACCTGGCCCAATCATGGCCCAATTTGCTTGATCCAAAATTTCATTTTCCTTCAATGAACAACCATGGAACCCGTGCATTCTGACTCAGTTTCATCTTAATCTTTGCTCCAATGACTTGCATATGACCTGGTGAAGATGAATGGCTCAGATTGAGTGCTTGATTTCATCTTATGGTGTTGAATGGTTATGTTACTTCAATTCTAAGTAATCCACACAAAGTCCATGAATTATGCCTCAAATAAAAAATGTGACATTTCCAATCTCTTCAAAATGCGATTTCTAATCAGAAAATGCACAAACTTGGGATTTTTTGAACCATTGTGATTTATTTTGAATTTTTTCTTTTCTTAATGCCTTTAATGATCTTTTTTTTCCAAATTTCTTCATACACCTCCATATTCAATCCATATCAATGGATGTTTGGGTCATGGTTGGACTAAAAACATCATTTTGAACAACTTTCAAGTTGAACAAATCTTCATTTGAGGTGTCTAAGTTGATGAAATTGACCTATAACCAAAAATGACCTGTAATTCCAAATTCCCAAAATACCCTTACCTTGTAAAGCTCATAACTTGAGTTCTACAAATCCAATCATGGACTTCTAGTACTTTCTAGAAAGATAACAAGATATGGAACAACATTCATGTTGGCCAAAAGTTCATAGGAATCATTCTTCTAGGGAAAAAATGTCATGCAAGTTGGGTAACTTTCAAGCTCCAATTTCACATGCCTCAGATGACCTGTAACTTGTATGGCTCATAACTTGAATTCTATAAACCCTATCAAAGACTTCTAGTACTCAAATTAAAGCTATGATCATGCTTTACGACAATCATGTTGGGGTCAAGGTGAGATGAAAATCCCATCTTGAGTTATGTGGTCTTGAAGTTAGACACTAAACCAGGGGATTTTACACTGTCAAGCATAGCAACCCTAGCCTAGGAACTCCTCACACTCTTGATCCATGATAAGTTGACCTTGGAATCATCCCTTGGACATCTCAACACATAAATCCATGATCACATGGCTCTTGAATTAGGCCTCAACCCTCCTCAAATCATCAGTTATCCTAGGGTTGCCTAGATGAAACCCTAGTTGCACCAATCTTGGGTATATCTTCATATCCTCCACATGATGACGTGTCTAGGCTTCAAAATGATCTTCAACACTTCTCATGAGCCCTTTCAAGGCTCTAGGTCCAACTATATGGCTTCAGAATCATCTAATGATCTTCCCACAACCCTTAAGTTAGGAGATGTACACACTTGGCTTCAGCCACTCTTTCTGAGGATCTTTGGCTTCTCTGGTGAGGATATCAACCCTTGAGCACTTGAATAACCCTCTTAGCTAGCTTCATAGTCTTGTGTATCCCTTGATTGGTAGTCATACCTCTTGATCTCCTGCACACATGTCAATGCAATGCAAACAATAATGCTAATATGAATGCAATGAAACACAAGCTAGGTAAAGAAAATTTTGGGCAAATTTTGGGGTGCAACAACAACCATTATTCATCACATAGTAACATACCGGCTTATGAGCCGTCATCTCCTATTCCTTATAGGTGTCCAAGTTTTCAACCACGGAAATCCTGTCAAATTCCCTAGGCATCACTGATACTACACTAACCAAAATATCCAGTGTATCGTCAGAGTCTTCATCAAAATTATCGGTCATTTCGTCATCGACCCCGACCGATTTCCTCTGCTCTTCAACCTGTGTCAGAAACAACTTTCGACCCACCGGTGTCTTTCCAAATGCTTTAGTTCGTCCTTGGTTTTCGACAGTAACGTTGGTGCTGGACTCTGGTTGGTCCCTTTGTGCACCTTCCCTGAGTGCTTTTCTTTTTCTCTGTTCTCGTCTCCATTGCGATTGAGACATGGGATTTTTCCCTTTATAATTTTCTGATACATGGGCAGCCTTTGAAGACTGAAACTCTTTTCGATAGCTTAACGAATATCCTCGTTGAACTTCGAATTTCTTCCACCTCTTTTGCCCCTGCTGCATATTCTCATTGGGCTTCGTCCATTTTCCATCAGTGGCCTCAGCGTTGGGCTTAAAACTAGTGGGTTTGTTTGTAGGAGGCCTTATGCGGGGGTCAGATATTTTTTGAAGGCCTTTTCGAGGGTCGAATCTGGGCCTCTCGTTATCTTGCCTTAGCCTTCGTGTTCCCTCTAGCTTCTGTGCGGCCTTTTTGTCAAATATGGCGCTGCATCGAGGACAAAGCATCACACTAGATCCTCTCCCTTGGCAACGGTGAAGGAAAGCAATGATCGATTCTTCCTGCTCTGGGTACACTTCCCTAGTGTGTGTCCCCTGGTAATTCGACTCACTGTTCACTACATCTTCATGTTGGGTGATCTCTACCATGTTAATTTCAACTTCTTCGACCAAATTAAGCTTCTTCAGGCCTAGCTCCACGCCTTTAGTGGCTTGATCTATTCTGACGAAGTTATTAGCAGTTTCTTTGGTCATTATCTCCCAACCTAGATTTCTCTTTTTGTTTGAACTTATGGCTTCATCCCTTTGGTCACAGTCATCAATTTCCATTTCCACACAGTTCTTTTGTCCGAAGCTCATGGTAACCTTCGCCATCACATCCTCATTTATGGGATTGTCAGTAGTTTCTGTTATGTCGATTGAAAGGTCGCAGCCATCAATAACTTCGACCATGTTGGCTTCTACTGGTTCTGTATAATATGTGTCCGCCATTTGCAGAGGGTCTGTGTCGACCTTCATCTGGCCGCCAGCTTTTTCTCCAAACTTTAGACGTCCTTCCTGGATTGCATTTTGAACAAGGTCCCTAAAAAGAAAACATTGAGACATTTTATGACCCAGGAAATTATGGTATTTACAAAACCCTCTTTTCTTCCTTTGTTCTATGGACGATATTTTAGCACCGGGTGGCACTATCATTTGCCCGTCTTTAACTAACAAATCGAAGATTTCATCACATTTCGTGATGTCAAAAGTATATGTTTTCTTTGGGAATCTATCGTTTTTTTCGGATTCGACATAACTCTTCCCTTGTGGGGGAGCTAGGACTTTACATGAGTAATGTGGGCCTTGTTTAAGTTCAACAAGATCCACTTCGCCATCGTCGAAGCTCACAGGGTCATCACATAACCCTTCGACATTCTCATTATATTCGACAAAAGCTACCTTTTTATTTTATTAAACTTAGCCTTTTTGTCTTTTAACCTTTCTAATTTCCGAACTCGATCGGCTAGTTGAGCCATGTCCCTTAGATACTGGGTATCCAACTTCTTCCTAATAGAATAGTCGAGACCCCCAGCGGCCATTTCGACCAACTCATGTTCAAGGACCTGTGTAAAGCATCTGGCTTTAAGCAAACAGAATCTATTAAGATATTCCTCAATTGGCTCAGAAAACTTACGCTTCACACTAGCGAGTTCCTTTAAGCTAATTTTAGTTTGGCCCATATAGAACTGTTCATGGAATAAACGCTCTAACTGGATCCAATTACACACCGTATTAGGGGGGAGCGTTGTGAACCAGGTGAAGGCATTCTTAGTAAGAGAACTTGGGAAGTATTTTATTCTAAGGCTTTCATCATTCGCTATCTCTCCTGCCTCGATTAGGTAACGAGCCACATGTTCGACGATAGATTCTGTCGTATCTCCTGAAAACTTAGTAAACTTGGGTACTTTTGTCCTAGGGGGTAACTCCGCCTGAAGGATATAGTTTACTATGGGTGAAGTGTAATTTGACCTGGTGAACCCAGTGTTTAACCCATTTCTGGCCATAATTCTTTTGACCATGGCTGCTAGATTATTGTCGACGACTACATTATTTTGTCGAACTTGCTGGACCACATTGTCCGCATCTTGGTTCCGATTCACGACAACCACTCCTGGGTTTCTTTCTCCCAAGGCACGAGGCTGATTTCGCAATGGCTCTTCCCTAAGCTCTTCGACTACAGGAGGGGCCATCCTTCCTTGGTTTCCTACGTCGATTTCTGCTATATTCTCCAGGTTTTCTTGTGGGATATCCGCTACTGCGGCCTGATTTCTGGCTAAGGGAGGTACCCCCATGAATTCAGCCAATCTTGTCAGTTGTACTGCCAATTGTTGATTGGCCTGAGTTGTATTTTGGATTAATGTTTGATAGATTTCACCCATGGTTTGTGACAAGGTCTGAACCATTTTTAGGTTACTTTCATCCATCTGTTGTCTCAAACAGGCAACTGAGGTGTTGGTCAAATTGGGGCCTTGCGTCGAATAACCTAAGCTCTGGCTTTGGGGATTTCGACCCATGTTCACGCCTGACCCTGACCCCTGTAATGGCGAAACCATTGCCTGATCTGAGAATATGGGGGTGCACTTTGCAACCCCTGCATCATAGCGGTGGGCATCCCATATGGGGAATTTCTTGGTGACTGTGAAAAACCAGGGGGACCAAACTGCCTGGAAGTCGAACTTCCTCCTAACAAAATCTGAGGATTTGACGTTTGATGACCAATATATTTCAACATTGGTTGAGTATAAGGTCTTATCACCGTCGATCCAGCCCCAAGTACGGAGGGTGTCAGTATTGGCCTCACAGGAAGCACTGTTTGTTCTCCAGTCGACGGTATCGGGGGGGGGGGGGGGGGGGGGGGAACTCCATCGTCTCTTATTCCCTCACTGGAACCGTCTCCTTGATGGTTGGGGTTATCTGGCTGGTTCGTATCCGTAGCCGTGTTCCTAATGTTTCGTCTTGGTCGTCTTCCTTCGTTTACAGTGGTAACTTTACCACTTCTCAGTAACATAAAATGTATTTCTCACGAAAAGGACCAATACGACTGCAGAATTTCTTGTAAGTTTCATTTTATAGAAAGATTTTTTAGCATTGTCCCACTGGGCGTGCCATTTTGTTTCCCTTGAAAATCGTAAAACAACCACTGACCTTCCAAATCTAACTTTGGTGACTCACAGGATCGATCAGATTGATCCTAGGACATGTGCTAAAGGCTCTTGTTTTGAAAATCTATCTAAGTTTCACACTCAAACAGTATTGGAGGGAAAGGAATTTTAAAGAAACATTTATTCGACTATGGAATAACTTAAAAAATAAAGCTTTCAATAAAAGAAAGAAGTTTTTTTGGAGAGGAGAAATTGGGTTAAGGGCGAAGAGAAAGGAATTACATAGGAAAAAGAAGGGAAAGAAAGTAAGGAAGAAAGGTGCAAAGACAATAAAATACTTTGTAAAGTTTAAAGAAAAATAAAGTAAATTTCATTAAGGTAAAAGATGGTGTGTTTACATCACGTATATTCTCTATAATACTCGCTTTCTCTACACTCGGATACTTGGAGTAATTCTAAGAGTAATTTGTACAATGGTAAATTACAACACACTTTGGCTATGTCTAAGACATCCTATTTATAGTAGTAAAAAATAATTTCTAATAACCTCCAACATCACCTCCTCTCGCCACTTGTCACAAATGCATGGATCTACTGCTCATAAGGTGCCACGTGTCTTCCTAAGTTTTTTAGCAAGCAAAACCGTTCCCTCCAACTTTTGAATTTCAAACCTTTCAACGAACCATCAGCAACAGCAAGCGGTCGAACTCCTAGCTTCTGGGTGAGTTCTTTGACTCCTTCTTCTAGCTGCTTTACATCTTTCGCCCAACTTTCATTCTCAACTTGTTCTTGGCATTTTCATCTTGAATTCTTTTCTTCTACATGGGGCATCGAAATTAAGGGCTAACAGTCAACGACAATGCCAACTTTGAAAAGCCTTCTATAAACCTGCGATAATAACCAGCCAACCCAAGGAAACTTCGAATCTCAGTAGCAGACTTTGGAGTCTCCCACTGCAACATTGCATCAACTTTCGACGGATCAACAACAATTCCTCCACTAGAAATCACATGGCCAAGGAAACCCACTTCCTTCAACCAAAACTCACACTTGGACAACTTGGCATAAAGCTTCTTGTCTCTCAAAACCTGCAATACCAATCTTAGATGTTGCATATGCTCTTCCTCGGACTTAGAATATATCAAGATATCGTCAATGAACACTACCACAAACTGATCCAAATAAGGATGAAAAATCCTACTCATATACTCCATGAATACACCAGGTGCATTAGACACACCGAACGTCATCACAATATACTCATAGTGTCCATACCTCGTCCTGAAAGCTGTCTTCAGAATATCATCAAGCTTAACGCGAATCTGATGATAACCAGACCTCAAATCAATCTTTTTAAACACACAAGCACCCACCAATTGATCCATCAAATCATCAATCCTCGAAAGCGGATACTTATTCTTAATTTTTATTTTATTCAACTGCTGATAATCCATACACAATCTCATGCTACCATCTTTCTTCTTCACCAACGACACATGAGCACCCCACAGAGAAACACTCGGTTGAATAAACTTCTTTTCAAGCAAATCTTCCAACTGTTTCTTCAATTCCCCTAACTCAGATACATAAATCCGATAAGGAGCCATCGACATAGGACTAGAACCCGGTATAACATCAACAGTAAACTCCACCTCACGCTCTGGAGGTAAGTCACTCACGTCGTCTGGAAACACTTCTGGAAATTCCCGAACGACTGATAGTTCCACGCTCACTGCTTCATAGTCAACTTGAAGCGATGCAAACAATGCAAACATTTGAGCCTCATATTCTAAGAGTCCTTCTACTTGCTTGGCAGATACAAACATTAGCTCTCCACCATCACCAAACTCTGGGAACCTCACAGTCTTGCTGTAGCAATCGATATGAACATAGTTGATACTGGTGCTAATATAACATCCTTTTCTATCCCACAATTATTATGGCAAAATAACACAGATATCAGAGTAAATTATTAAATTTCATAAAAAGACACCACAAAATACATCAGATTGCACAAAGCAGTGGAACTCAAAGGCATAAATCAAGGTTTTCCTCATACGGGAAGATAATCAAAAGAAAATCAAAAGAAAACATAGTTTAATTCAAAAGACCCCAACCCGATGTTATATATCAGAGCAAGACCCTCTAAGTTAAATGATAAGGCTAACGACTCAAAACTTCAAAATATCCTCGACGGCGTCCGCGGCTAAACCTGGTCATCTGCACGTTACCCACGTGGAGGTAATATTCAAACATGCAGGGTGAGTAAAACGGTTCATAATAATCAATGTATAAAAATAAACATATAAAACAGCGTCATTTTCATATTCAACACATTCATATTCATCAATAGGCCACAACATCATAATTCATACCCAAAGACTCATAAATGCAATGCAACAAGACTCAATGCATGTGGTACCAATCATCACAGCTTAATGGATACTGGGCCATCAACCCTCTATAGATCCCCATCAATAGGATCAATTCTACTAGAGAACCGGAGCACATCAAAACACTTCACATCCACACAATGGGATTGAAGCCAAAGTAATCGAGGTCCTGAACCGAAGTTCGAAAGCACATGAATGCATGATGCACACGTCAATAATCATCCTCATAATAACAACATAGGTGCATTATCATTCATCATATTCATCATCATCACAATCATCATCATATCTCATGTCATCATATAATTCATCAAAGTCATGGTAATATCATCATAGTTTTCCAATCAATATATCATAGCATCATCATGTAATCATGTACACATCACATAAAACTCACAGTCATACTCATGTTAATTCGTCAAAGAAATCACAGTATCAAACATCATGGCATCGCTGCACACGGTCAACATTCACGAAACTCTGCTACGTTCTCTGGCATGTTCGCTAGGCGAGTCTGGGGCGAGTTTCTTCGCTAGGAGGAGGATTCTTCGCTAGGAGATTCTGGAAATAACATGGTTCGTTAGGCGAAACATTATTCGCTAGGCGAAACATTATTCTCTAGGCGAACAGTGCAATGAGAGCAAATTCTGCTACGCACCAAAACTGATTTCTACCCAAAAGTCCACACAATTCACTTCCCCAATGCCCCAAAACATCCCTAAATCATCCCTAAGGTCTTACAGCGATAAAGGCACAAAACCAACGGTTCATTAAGTCAATCTCGCAACATATTCACGCCCTAAATTATAATTTTTCCTTCAATTACACCCTACTCATTAGGATTACTCACTATCCAATGATCCTATCCCTTCAGGGTCAGACATATAACAATTCAAGGTTTTGGCCACGAAGGCCTAACTTTCCCTTTTTCCCCATTGAACTCACGGTTAGATTCACCAATAACATATTTAGGCCACGGAGGCCAAAGATCACTATTTCTCATATCTACTCTCAAAATCCCTAAACCTTAGATCGACCTTAAATACATTGAAAGTCACACATGGAAAATCATGAAAGGCTATACTCCCCATACCTTAATCGTCGATTTAAAGCCTTCACAAATCTTTCAGGGAATCTCTCGAAACTTTTGCCTCCAATCTTCTCCTCAGAGCTCTGGCCACAAATCTCTTCACGGTCTACAAAAATGAATCCTAAACCCTTCATAATTCCCCATTTGTTAAACCTAGTCTTGGGCCTCACAATTGGGCTTTCCCCATAATACCCTCATTAACTCCTCTTAATTGTCCCAATTGCCCTTATTCAACTTATATTTATTTTAATTCATAATAATATTAATAAATTCATATTATATATTATTATTCAAAATAAATAACCCCAAAAATGCACAATCCTCAATAATCCACAAAACAACCGAAAATACCAAAAAATGAATATTCTCAATTAAATCAATTAATTAAAATATTCCAATTAAATTTGGGGTGTTACAACTCTCCCCCACTTAAAAGAATTTCCGTCCTCGAAAATTACCTCAAGAAAATAGAGTCGAATACGACTCCCTCATCTGATCTTCACGTTCCTAAGTCCAACTTTCTCCAGCTGGTCCTTCCCAAACTACCTTCACCAAGAAAATCTCTTTACCTCGCAGCTGCTTCACTTCTCGTTCATCAATCCGAACAGGTAACCCCTCAATAGTCAAATCATCTCTCACTTGTACATCATCCATCTGAATCACATGCGATAGATCTGGAATGTACTTCCTCAACTGAGACACAAGAAACACATCATGTAAATTTGCAAGCGACGACGGTAAAGCAATCTGATATGCTACTTCCCCCACCCTCTACGAAATCTGATACGGACCAAAAAATGCGACGTGAGCTTTCGAGACTTCTTGTTGCTTGATATTTGAATCTTGCAAATTGTGTTTTATTGGTGGTATTTGTAATTGTTTCACTTAAAATTTTATACTAATTCTCATTCATGATCATGAGGTGTTTGAAGAAATGGTTGGATCATGGATGCTGAATTTTTTTCAAATTTTTTACTGTCTTAGCAGTGTTAATCTATTAACACATTTGCACTCGCAAATGGTTAATCGATTAACCAGTGGTACATTTATGTTTTTTTGCTTGTTTTGGGACTGTTTTGTGTAACACCCCACTTTACCCCGTACGCGTAATATAATAAATATATAGAAACAATTCATGAAATTCATCAGAGTTCTCCAACACAGTGGGATATCACACTAAGTCACTTCATTTCATTAAAATAATCAATATTATTTAGTTTTCAAGTAAGCAGCGGAATACAAATCAATTCTCCAATATAATTCTCCTCGACACGAGGTCATACAATATAAGTCCAATAAATAAAGACACATAACAATAAACAAATAAAGTAGTCAAATAACAACGTAATCCCGTCATCCCATGTTACGTATCAGAGCGACTCCTAAGACTCGATCAAATAGCAACACACTCCAAGCACTACTCAGGTACCTGGTCACGAATGTCCAATTTCCCATAAGTTTTTCCCACAAGGACATATTCATATTCAACGATACATATCATTTGGCCATTTGGTCATAACCTCAGATTCTTACGGTTACCTCCCTATTTCCCACAATTAACCCAAATCTCTAAACCTTAGGGAAACCTTAGAGCATCGTACTAATAATGATATAACACATTCATTTCTACATATTTGCCCAAATCCCTAAAAGTTCAGATTTCCAGATCTACTACTCACTAGTATTCTATGACAGCATCGAGGATTTCTCACACGAATTCCGTATTAATTATGGTTTCGGATACATAAGACATCATACGAACCGTATTCAACAATAACAGAAAATTTGAGAACAAATCAAGTTACGAAAATTGGATTCAAGGATCCTCAAGAACACATAATTCCTATGAGGGAAAAGACCTCTCACTACCCTCTCATGTTAATTCACCCATGTTGAAATCCATTCTCCCCCCTTACCTCGATTAATTGCTCAATCGTTGAATAATCTTGAAGGATTGACAGCCCTAGCCTCCTTCTCTTCCTCCTTGTTCTTCTTCTCACTTTTTCTCCCAAAACCTTTCTCTGGCAGTTTATCGTGTTCTAATTCTCTTTCCCCAAAAAAACTTCTCTATTTCCTTTAATCCCTTATTTCTTATTTTATTATTTAAATCCTATAATAATAATAATAATATTATTCTCCCACTAATAATAATATTCATACTAATAGTAATAATATGAATAATAATAATATTCCACCAAATAATATTATTAATACGAATAATAATAATAATAATAATAATAATAATAATAATAATAATAATAATAATAATAATGATGATAATCTCATTAACATTATTATTAATAGTAGTTGGAATAATATTAATCACTATAATGCTCTCGATATCATAATTAACTTACTCCTTTATTTAGGTCCACAGTACCTCAACTAAGGTCACCTCTCTCCCTTACTCCTAACCTCATACCCTTAATTAAGGACACCACACAACTACACCTCACAGAAAATACCAAAGCGACTGAATAATTTAAATGGGGTGTTACATTTTGGTTCTTTCCTCTTCTTCCTCCATTCTTTTTTGATTTTTACCTTGGAATACACTTTTAAAGGTTCTTTTCCTCTTTAAATTCATTAGACTTACGATGCAGATGAAGTTGGATAAATATTCATTAATTCAAATCTATTTTTAAAGTGAATTGTTCAATTCATTTTATAGATGATTTGAGTTAATGATATGTTTAGTACTTTAATCCACCAAGATGAGTGGATGAATTTAAAGATGAAATGATCTTGAAATTATAATGCAATTTGACATTCCCTCTCCTCTTATTTTTCTTCTTTTGATCAATGAAAATCTTCAATATCGTTGAAACTTGTTTCAAGTTCTTAATGAAGATGAGATCGTTACCTATTTTCTTTTCGTGCGGTATTGCTTTCGGAGAGTGATCTACATATCACTTCTCTAGCATGCATTAGCACTAACATTGTTATTGACCGACCTCAGATAGTCGTGGTTTCTACATAAACCCGATTACAGTTGCTCAACATAGCGTTAAATTGCCCCGTAATTGGAAAATGATCATTCATGACTCAAACTTATGTTTGAAAGTCCAAGTATGATTGATTATTTGTCTTAGGTCCATTACCTATGAAACTTGTTATTAGGAGGCTTTGATTTTACCAATCCCTTAATAAGTTTTCATTAACTTTGGCCTAAGTGCATGAGTTAACCATCGTTGACCATTTGTTCTAACAACTAATCACTAACTCACTAACAATATTATTGTGTTAATTTTGTTTATGTTTCCTTCTTTCTGCTTATCTCTCTTTTATTTTTATGCTCCATTATTATCATCTCATATCATATTATTGTATATGCTTCCGTCATTTTTCCTTTGTCCACTTGGACCTTTTTGTTTATGTTTATGTTCTTTTTCTTTTGTCCATTTGGACCAAAAACATTAATAAAGGCTTAAACCCCTAAAAAATTATTCTCTTAATGGTGGACTATGGTTACTATCCTTTGCATTAGATTTAGACCTTGGACCCTTGGACTTAGAATTATGTCTCTTTCCCTATGCTTAGAGTATTATGGATCTTTGCCTTTATTTGGCTTGCTCATTTGCTTATGCTCAAGGTGAAAGAAATTCTTTTGGCTTGCTATAGAGTTTGCTATCTTTTGGTCAGATCCTGCTTATCTCTAGCTTTTATTTTTCTTTCTAGGATAGTCACTTCATCTCTTCCCCTTCTTAAATTTTCAAAATCTTCTCCTTTTTCAAAAGTCTTCTTGCTTTTAAACTTAAAACCGCTTTCACAATAAAACCTTGACTTTTGTCAAGTGATTTTCAAACTTTGTTTTCTCTAATAAATGCCAATCAATGTTAACCATACTTTGATCAATTTTAAAAAAGATATTAAAAAACACTTCACCTCATTCAAACTTTTTGTGCCTTTGTGCACTTTTCATTTTAAAACCTTTTATAAAGTTTAACGTGAGCCATTTTCATAGTTGAGATGTAATTCTCCTATTCTCCATAGTATTAAGATGTTGACATTTTACACTTAGATGTTGAGTGATAGACTTGTTGATTTTAATCCAAGCAAAATCCTCCATCTTTAGGTGATGCAAATGTTGTCTTATACTTGTGGGCGACTAGTCATAGTTTTCTCCTTAAAATGACAACTTGTCTTTACAATTAAAATCAATCATAACCAACAAATTTTTGTTATCTGTACCACAAACTACAGTGTTTTAATCCTATATTGCACTTTGTGGATACATAGGAATGAGACAATAAGTCTCTCCAAACACAAAAATATTAAAAATAATTCTCTTCTCATCTCCCCAATCTCATTTCAAACAACTTTTTTGAACCAAAAAGCGTAGCTATTTCAAAGGGCTCCTATAGAATACTATAAATGTTTTGGTTACTAACACATTCCCATCGCATAACCAACCCCCTTACCCAGATCTCTGTTTATCTGTTCTTGTTTTAAAACTCTTAGGTTTTGTTCACTCTTTTTCCTTTCCTTTTTGGATAAAATAAAAGTGCGGTGGCGACTCTTGCATTTTTTAGTTAAGTTAATCAATAGCTTACACTCACAAATTTCCCCGCTACACTTAGGATAGTCATTTGTCGTTGATAGAGTTTACTTATAATAACAGTTACCATTCTAGTATTAGAATGGAACCTTTTGAAGCTTTGTATGGTCGGAGGTGTAGGACATCTTTGTGTTGGCATGAATCTGGTGAGAGTATGGTACTTAAACCCGAGTTTGTCCAGCATACTACTGAGAAGGTGAAGCAGACTCGGGAGAAGATGAAAGCTTCGCAGAGTAGGCAGAAGAGCTACCGTGATAAGAGGAGGAAGGATCTTGAGTTTCAACAGGGAGACCATGTATTTTTTAGGGTCACTCTAGTGATCGGTGTTGGACGTGTGTTGAAGTCGATAAAGCTTACTCCTCGATTTATTGGTCCGTATCAGATATCAGATATCAGAGAGGGTTCGAGTTGTTACTTATAGAGTGGCGTTGCCACCACATTTGTCGAATTTGCATGATATGTTCCATGTTTCACAGTTGCGGAAGTATGTCCAAGATTTGTCGCATGTGATTCTGATGGATGGTGTTTAGGCAAGGCATAACCTTACAGTTAAGGCTTTACCTGTAAGGATTGATCAATGTGGGATGAAGCAGTTGAGAGGCAAAGAGATTGCTCTCATGAAGGTAGTGTGGGGAGGCACTGCCGATGGAAATATGACTTGAGAGTTGGAGAGTAGGATGCAAGAGTCGTATCTGGAGTTGTTCGCATCAGGTAATTTTCGAGGACGAAAATATTCTAAGTGAGGGAGAGTTGTAATGGCCCGACTTATTTTATTTATTTTTCCGTAATTTAATTAAGTGATGTTGTAAATATGTATGTGCTTGTTGGTGCTTTTGGGTGTGGGGTAGCGACCTTAAGAATATAAATTAAGGTGTTGGGGTGTGTGAGTAATTGTGTAGAGATGGGTGGTGTGGAGAGTAAGACTAATTAGTAATATTAGTTAGTAAATATTTATTCAAATAACATAAGGTAGATATTATTTATATTAAATAATAATAATAATAATAATAATAATAATAATAATAAGGGTAATGCTAACTTGTGCCCTTAGGGCACAAGTTAAGGGATAAATATATGAAATAATTCTTGGAAATTATATAATAAATTTAATACAACCTTACAATTAATGACTTTATTATTTTTTTCCATACATATTTTCTATATATGGGTTTTTTAGCATGTGCCCCAAGGGCACAAGTTAGCATTACCCTAATAATAATAATGATAATAATAATAATAATAATAATAATAATAATAATAATAATAATAATAATAATAATAATAATAATAATAATAATAATAATAATAATATAATTAGATGAGAATTAGTAATAAAAATATAATATAATAATAGAAAAGGGTAAGTTGAGAATTAGAAGTGACAGAACGTGAAAACAAGAGAAAGTGCATAGAAGAAGATGCTAGGGTAAGAAAGAGAGAAGAAACTCCATTTTTGTGAAGCTTTTGTAAGAACTCTAAGGTAAGAGAGGAGTTCTAATTATCTAAGGATTTGTATGATGATGGTGGATAGGTTATTTCTATGCTTGTTGTGGATTTTTCTTCTCTCTATGTATAATTATTGTTGAAATTATATTTGTTGGATTGAATGATTGCTTGATGAACAATGAGTTTGTTTAATGATGTTGCAATTGATGGTTGATTGTTGAATTGTTGTGTTGTTGCTGTTGGAATTATGCAATTGATGGATTTGTTGATGGTAGATGTTGTGTGTTGGTTGGAGTTGCGAGTCAGAGTCGGAACTTAAGTTACGAGTAATTCTTATGAAAAGAATTGGAGTTTTAGTATTTTTGATCAAATAATGCATTTTTGAGTTGTAAGAAAAATGGGGTTTTAGGATGAAAATAAAAGCGATTTTCATTGGGAAAAGCAGCAAAAAAGTGCTTCTGCTGCAGGTGTAATCGGTTACCAGGATTGGGTAACCGGTTACACTATTGTTAAAACACGTTTTTAGGGCATTTTGTGAGGGTGTAATCGGTTACAAGGATTTGGGTAACCGGTTACACTGAGTAATAATGGCGTAGCAGAGGCTAGTTAAAGGGGTGTAATCAGTTACCTCATATAGTGTAATCGGTTACAATGGAAGAAATTTTTGTAAAATTATGAAAAATTGTATCTTGAGTTTTGGATGTCTGTAGCATGTATGTGGTCAAGTTGTGTAATGATGTTGTTGTTATTGTTGTTGCTGTATGTTGTTGTGAGTCAGAGTCATAACCCGAGTTATGAACTATTATTACAATTTTAGGGGTTTTGGAATGTGTTGGAAAATGATTTTTGTGTAAAAATATAGCAGAAAAGTGCTCATGTAGTAGGTGTAATGGGTTACACTAAATGTGGTAACCAGTTACCACTAAGATAACTTACAAACGTGAAAACTGGATTTTCGAGGGGTGTAACCGGTTGCCGATTTTGTGGTAATTGGTTACACTGAGAGGAAAAATCAGAAAAACTTCAAAAAATCATAACTTGAGTTCCGAGTGTCTGATTCGAGTGTCGTTTGAAGCGTTAGAAAGTAACACAATGAAATTTGTTTTAAAATGGTTCCAGTATCTGGAATTGAAATAATTGATATGTGATGGTGTGAAATACATTGTAATGTTTATGTTGTGGTGTGACATAATCGTACATGCATTAGCAATACTATATACTAATTCATTCTATTAAACGAAACTCTTATACCACAAATAGACACATGTTTCTTTCATTAATAAGTTTAGTTATATATATAGACACACACACACACACACACACACACACACACACACACACACACACACAAAATGACATACAACAAATGCAAATTTAATAAAGTAATAAAAACCAAAAGTCAAATTTCTATAGATTGTGTTGTTAAAAATTTAATTTTAAAGACAATGTGTATTAGAATATTTTTGCAAAATGTAAAATGTTTTATATTGATGGCAACACCAAGTCACATTTGTCATTAAAATTATTTAAATATGCTCATTTAATAATATATATGGATGAAAAAACATTAAAAAAGGTGGAAAAAAAGAAATTATTAGATATATATGTATAACTCATAATACTCTAGTAAGTAGTAAGATAATAATGAATAGACAACTTAAAAAAGTATCATAAATATGTATTGAAGTAATTATTATCAAAAAGTTTGATTTAAATGATATGGAACCATTTGCTATGTTTGTTGTGTTTGGGAGAATGCATTTTCTATACAGTAGGTTATGATGTTCAAGGGGAGTGTGCTTATGTTGGTTTTTCTTGTGATTTTGGATTTCCCCTTCAGAGGGAGTACTAGTTATGTAAGATAGGGGGAGCTGTATACTTGTCTGATTTGTTGCTGCGGAGTTACAATTTGTACAAAGCTTATATGTTCTCATGTAGATTGTGTTGTGATGTTAGACCAGGTGTCTTGATATTGTGTTGCCATGTATGCTCTATTTTTTTGACAGTATTATGCTTGGTGTCGCTACTGCGAAAATCGGCGCCGGCTGACAGAAGAGTCGCCACCGTGCGTTATTTATCCCTCAGAGCGGGAAAGGAAACGCTCGAAGTAAACCTCGCAAAAAACGGGGAAAAGGTATGGTCATCGCAACCATAGCCTGGGTTCGGGAGTCGGTTACGCAAGGGGAAGGTATTAGCACCCCTCACGTCCGTCGTACTCGACGGGATCCATGCTTGCTTGGGTTGTCTACTGGATGCAAAACAATCTATCTACGGCTGCTAAATCTAAACGGAAGGGAATTGACTCGATAGAGCGTCGCACTCTATGCCTACGTATTCTCAAGAGAGAAAGTCAGAGTCAACGTAGTTCGGGACTACAGGGAAATTGGCTCGCCAAGACCTCGCGTCTTGTGCCTACGTACTTCCACTGGATGGAAGATCAGAGCTTTACGTAGTTCAGACTAACTACAGCTAGACAAAACATTCTCACACAGCAGTGAGAAAAACAACTGGTTGCACAGGGTCGGGAACCTATGGTCAAAACTATGGCTTGGTCTCAAATGCACTTGGGCAAGAGAGAAAAAGGGTACTCAATTAATCGTCAGCGGGAAAGTCTCGATCGCACAGCTGCGAGAGAACAACAGGTTAGTCGTTAGTGTGCTCGCTAGGATATCGCATCCTATGCCTACATATCTTCGTCTGGTACGAAGAATCAGAGCAGCTGTAGTTCGGCTACTTCGGGACCACAGCTCAAATCTCGTTTTATTAATCTCTGAAAAATGATTACAATGAGTGAATACTGAAAATAAATCTCCTAAGAACACTATCCTATTCTATCCTAAAATCGAATGGAAAATGGCCCCCTAACAAATGGGCTTCTAAGCTATCCTTAAAAAGAAAACAATTTCTATGAGAATATATCCTAAAAGAAGATGCACTTAAAAATATTAAATCGACACTTTAATATTTTTTCCTTCTTTTCCAATCATTTTCTCACATATTTTCCTATATGTTTTTCTCTTGAATATTTCTTTTCTTTTCTTTTTCTATAATATGTTTTTTTTCTTGAATATTTCTTTTCTTTTCTTCTTATTTTTCAAATATACTTTTCTATTTTTTTCACCATTTCCTTTCTCTTTATTGTTCTTTTTCTTATAATATTTCTCACACATTCTTTGTAAAAAAAAAAACTAAGAGAAAAAGAGAATTATAAAAGAAATAAAAGAAAATACAAAAGGGGAGGGGGTATGCTGATCAATAAAGGGCTACAGAAAATAAGATAAAAAAAACTAAAGAATTGGGCCCAGCCCAGGTCTCTTCAAAAAAACGCAGAAGGGGGGTGTATGAGTAATCTGGGGCGTGGCTTAGCAGAACACACGTTGGGCCCAGGCCCGTTCGCAGCCAAAAAACGAAGGGAAAGGTGTTTGCCCAAAAAAATGGAACCGGGCCCTGAGGCCCACTCTCTTCTCCCAACTCCCTTTCTGAAAAAAAAACCTAATCTCCTCTCTAACTCCCTCCGCCGCCGCCGTCTTCTCCTCCCCTTCTCCTTCAATCTTCCTTCCACCGCCTCCGTCCCAACGAGCTTTCCTCCTCCCAAACTCATCCACCTCCGTTCACAGCCATTAACAACCTGAACAAACTTTCTTGGAGAGCATTCGCTGAAGATGAATCATTTGGAGTCTCCTGAAGATCAGAGCGTGGATCTCGTTCTCCCTCTGAAGATCGTTTGGAAACTCCTTCGAAGGAGGTTTGCTGAGGATCTTGAGATTAACCGTCCTTGATGACACTTTCTGGGAAGTTGAAGGAGGATTGTACAACTGAAGAACACGTTGGTTAGTGTTCTGGTGATTTCTGGCACTGCTGAAGAACATGAAGGAGGTTCTTGAAGCCGTCTCCGTCGAGGGACCTTGAAGCTCTTTCGTTATTTGTTCTGGGAGATGAGTTGATTCGAAGATGGTGACGGGAGCTCTTGATCTTGATGGCGGATGCACGTGGATCTTGGATCTTGAAGGATGACGGATGAAAGTCGATGGTTCGTTGTAGGTTCTGGAGTTTGTGTTGAACACGGTTGAAATCTGGAAACGATGGAGGATCATCTGCTCTTGAAGTTTCTTCTGGAGATCCATGTCTGGATGAAGCTTGTGACGGGTTTGAAGATGAAGGTGGTTGGAGGTCACGAAGATCCTGGACGAACTGAACTTCTGGTGGTTGGAGGTTTTCTGGAAACGGCGGTGGTTTCTGGGGAAGATCATGAAGATGAACAGATCGTTGATGATGATGATGAAGATCTGGGGATCATGTTGGAGTTCTCCGGTGATGGCGCGGTGGCCGCCGGCCATGCAGGCCGGCCGGTGAGGCTTTTCCGGTGAAGTGGTGTGGAGTGATGGGGGAAGGACGCGTGTGGAGGTAGTGGGTGGAGCTTCTGCATGAAGCCCACGTGGTACCTGGCGTGGCAGTGAGAGAGAGTGTCTGGGTGTTGCATGCGATGAGGTGGCATGATGGTGATGCTGAAGCGTGGGCCCTCCTCCAGGCAACACGTGTGCAGCTGAAGCTTTATAGCTGAGCTGTTTCTGGAACCTTCTGGAAGCTTCCAGAATACGCTGGAGCTTGCTGGAACTTGTTGGACTGATACTGGGCTGAACGAATTGGGCTCTGCATGAATTGAAAACGAGGCCCAATGAACTAATCTGATAAAAAACTCAAAAAAAACCTGCAAAAAAGATCAGCCTAATTAATCTAAAACCTAAACTAAGCTCAATTAACTATTAATCTAATTAACTCCTAAACTAATAAACTCTAATAAACCTACTAAGAAAAATCTAATAAATTTCTATAATATCTAAAATTAAAAACATTTAATTTCTATTTATTTAATAAGAAAAAAACTATATTAAAAAAAGATTAAAAAACTATTAAGACTATTAAAAAAACAATTAATATTCTAAAAATTCCTAAAAAATCTATTAAATCCTAAAATGATTTAAAAGCTACAAAATGATTTAAATCTATTAAAAAAAGAATTAAAACTATTAAAAAAATCCTATTAAACCTAAAAATGATTAAAAAGCTATTTAAAAAAGAATTAAAACTATTAAAAAATCCTATTAACCCTAAAAATGAAATTAAAACCTATTTAAAAAGAATTAAAAAAACCTATTAAATTCTACAAATGATTAAAAAGCTAATTATTTCTATAAAATTCTATATATGATTTAAAATCTATTTAAAACCCTAAAAAATGCCATAAAATCCAGAAAAATCACGATAATTCCCGGAGGAACAAAAATGAGCACCGAACGACACAAAAATAATCGGTAAAAATAAACGGGCACCGAAATAACCCAAAAATCGATTCTACTGATCAAACTGATTAAAAACACCCGAAACACGAGACGAGAGCTGTGATCCCTGATAAAATCAAACAAAATGAACAATGCAATGTATGCAATATGCAGATGCGAATGCGATCATGCGTCGAACCATCGAGCCAAATACGAGACCCGGTTGGTCAAATTTTGGGGTGCAACAGCTGCCCCTATTCAAGCGGCTTCGACCTGAATGGGTGAAGAGCGCTCAGCCTTCAAACATTCAAGGTAGATGACGGTTGAATACAAATGGAACCCTGAAATTTGCCAACCGCAAGAATATACTGCAAAACTGCTTGAGGAATAGCTTCCGATAACTGAAGTTTGGTTATCACGGCAACAACTGGTCAATTTTCTGATGAATTTTCTTCTCCTTTTCAACACCTGTGTAACGCCACAAGTATTGAAATAATGCTTCGGGAAAGCAAACGACTTGATTCCCATTTCTCTCATGGGATCAAATCTGGTCAAGTCACAGTTCACTGCGAACTTGAGGACAATTCTCCTGGGGGAATTCTGAATCGACTGCTTGGCACCCATTCTGTCAACAGGCCGCAGCTTCAGAAATCTGATATATGTCAATCTTCGTTGTTGTTGTTTTTTTCGATGCTGATGTAACAACCAAATGTGAAGAATCACTCCGCTGGGGAAGTCGAGAAGCTGTACCACACAACTCTGCAGGTGAACAAATTCGAAATCCAATAGGCAACCATCCTGGTCTATGTTTCGACATGCGTATGCAATGTCCTATATGCTATGTAAATGCTATGCGTTCTCTTTGAAAATGCGAGGCCCAGACGGCATGGATATGCTATATGCTTGATAGATGCAATGACTATATATGCAAATGCTAATGCAGGCTCGAGTTGCCAGAGAACACCAGGTCTGAAAACCACTTGGCAAAATAAATGCCGAAGATAACATCCACTCTACTAGGGATGCACTGAAGTCACAGAATTGTCCCAGCAAAATAAATGCAAGAAACGAGAAATCAAATCCGCTGGGGATAACCGTTCTGCTGGAGAAATGAGAAGGCAACCCTGCTTGGTGACTTCACTGGGGAAAGAAAGACAACTCTGCTCGGGGATGCTTTCTTCAAACCATTGGCAACTGATTGTACTCTGCGGGGATTGACCCAAACTGAGGTTGATTGCGCGCGGCACGCTGCTGGAAATGCCCCTACTATCAAGGGTGTCGATCTTAATCTGCTGAGGATCCTTCTGATCCCACTCTGATACGGGGTAAAATACGATCTCGACTCTTCCGGGGATAATAAGCAACTTTCATCTGCTGAAGAGTAGCAATTCTGATTTAACAACATCCGTAAGGAATTCAAACATTAATCGGGGCACAGGTATCCGCCTAGCTTCGTATCGGGAAACATGGCAACATGTGAGTCATTGGGAAATACTGTGTCAGATACCTTCAGGTTTTTTTTGTTTTTTCTGGTTTAGGGTAGACACGGATTATGTACACAGTGGAAGATATGGAAATACTAGACGAGAACTAGCATCCAAAGGTAGACTACCAGGCGAGAACTGATAGGTAAGGTAAATTGATTTTTTTGTTTTTTGGAACGTCAGACAGGGCTGACTGGACAACAAACTGAGGTAGAGACAACCAGGCGAGAACTGGTTGAAAGCTAACGTACACCAGGCGAGAACTGGTATAACACTCGGGGTAAAACACACGAGAACTGATTACGCGATGACATGTACCAGGCGAGAACTGATACAACACTTGAAGAAACGGTGACCAAACGAGAATTGGTTACCAATAAACTGCACCAGGACGGGAACTGCTGCTTACAATAAACTGCACCAGGACGGGAACTGCTGCTTACAATAAACTGCACCAGGACGGGAACTGCTGCTTACGGAAGGGTGGGCCAGACGAGAACTGGTTACCGATTTGCCAGGCGAGAGCTGGACTTTGGAAACGACCGGTTACTGACACGCAACAGGTTTAAACTGCGGGATAATGATCCAACGACAACAAGACCTTCTTATTTGAAAGGTTCAGGTTTTTGGTAAGGGTATTGACATGATTCCCCGATACTCTACTCTGGCTGGGGATAAACAGGCTGGCTTGAACACCTGCCCCAGTGCACTCAGCTGGGGATAGAAAGACTGGCGTGCACAACTTGCCCCAATCTAACTCTTGGGAGTACTTGCTCTGAACAGCTTTCCTTGAGAATACTTCGAGAATATTTGCCCCGGCATCTGCACGACAACAGAATTCAATCTCCATTAGACGCCTATTACCCTGAATGGTTTCAACATTCTCTGCGATGACTTGCCCCTGAATGAGCAATCTAGCGACTTAACCCGATCTGATTATCTACTGGAAGGTTCCGCTTCCAAATATCCGCATCCTGCATAACTGCCCCTGATTGGCTCTCGAGAAGATTCACTTCTGATCAACTGCTTCTCAAATGAACTGCCCCTGCTTAACTGAAGCTTCAGGACTTGTCCTCAGACTGACTGATATTGAACTTACTGGAAGTCAATGCCCCTGATTCGCTAGGCTTCACAACATACACCATTCTGGTTCAGATTGCTGAATTACTCAGTCCTGCTCGATTATTCCCTGGTGGAATTTCTTTCATGTCGACTACTAACCTGCAATTAAAATTGTCTGTCCACGAATGGTAATCTTAATGCAATGGTTATGCAGATTTTGAAAAAAATTTGAGCTGTCACTCATTTACATGCATATGATTGAGAGTGACGAGTGAACCGAAGTTCAAACGAAGTGCTTACGTGATCAGTGAAAAATACAACAAGGATGTGACTAGCAAGTCAAGAAGGAGTCAGGTTACTCAACCTTATCGTAATGCGCTTCAGACTAACCCTACCTCAATTAGGTCTTTTAAGGGTTGTATCGTGGTCGGGTTCACGGTTTGTGAAACAAAGGATGTTTGGCTCAAATTTTGATTTGTACCCACCCCGTCTACGTGATGATCTCCGATCCTAAGGTTCAGTTAACCTGGCACAAGCACTCGCCTCTTCGAGAGGTATGTTGAATGGTAGGGACCATAGTTAAGGAATTCACAATGCTTTTCTGGAGTGACAGTTACTCCTTCTTTGCTTTCGGTGTCTGTGTACACGACTTTGTGATTTGCTGGGGAAAATTTTCTTTTTAATCCCTCCTTTTCATTCTTTTGATTCCCTAATTTTGCCTGGACTGACTCATTTTGAGTTCTTTTCGATTTTTTCGATTTCTTTTGAAGTCCAGCGGGATGCCCTGATTTTTGCCTAAGTATTAGCTTTCTCAGCTCTTTCTTTCTTTTTACTTAGCGGGCTTTCTCATTTCTTCTTTCTTTTGGAACAAAGTCGTGGGACACTGGTTGTCTTGGTTGCTCCGAAAGGATTGTAACTGTCTCACTCCTGATTGGTGAGGTTTGACCTCTTGAAAGGTATAAACTGATGTTGGTCCTCGAACGACAACACTCCTCTGTAAGACTTGAACGCTCGGTCAAGTTAACTACCAACTACCCTGCCCCGGGTTAAGATGTGAGGGTTTTAAAAGTCCGAAAAAACTTCTACTTCCTGGCTCGAAGTGGTTAACAAGGGACTAACTCCTTATATCTCCAGTGTTTGGGGAATTTGAAACAATGCCTTGTACGTCATCGGTACGGTCTTATCTGAAAGCATATGATCATCAGTTATGAGTTTAGTTTCGTCATCCTCCCTTTTAACTTTGCTAGTCACAGTGAAAAAGTGGAGTGAAAAAAATGCAAGTGTCAGTGCAATGCAATAAATGAGCGACAGCGACATAACTAATTCAGAAAAATGCATAATCACTTTATTATTATCACCATTCGAAACATACAATGTTTAAAGCAGGTAGTAACTAACAAAAAGAGAAACTACAAATGCAAAATGGTAAAAAGTCCGAGGACTGCCAATGCTGAGGCGCCTGCCTGTCTGAACCACTGGCTTTTGCTGGGGAATGCCTTCCGAATCTACGAGCTTAGACAGCTGAGCGGTTGGGATGAACAAACAGAAACCCTTCTCGAAAGGAAATGCGATCCTGATCAATCAACTGCTGTACCTTCGCCTGAAATGCTTTACAATCTTCCGTCGAATGCCCCGGAGAGCCACCATGATAACCACACTGAACGTGGGAATTGTACCCAGGAGGGTAAGGTTCTGGAACTGGCTTAAGAGCTTTCGGCTCCACCAAAGACTTCTGGATCAAAGATGGTAGCAACTGGCTATACGGCATCGGCACTAGGTGAAAAGGAGCGTTCCTTCGTTCCAAGTTGTTACAAGGTCTGTTCTGATTCTGACGCTGATTCTGATAACCTCGGCCACGAGCTCGCTGATTTGCAATGGAAGCGACATAAGGTTCCTGATAGGGTGCCTCAGGCACGGCTGTCTGTCCAGAATAACGAGACACAGAAGATACTGACCGCTGAGAAGACGGAGAACCAACAGATTTCACCGATTCGACTTGAGGATATCCAACATCTGTCAGGACCGCATTGATCATAGCTTCATCTTCAGATTGAGAGCTACAGAGAGATTCAGTTTCACTGGCCTGACCTTTTGAAACATACGGGATTCTTCCAGTCTTTACGCCATACTCGATGTGCTCTCCTGTCCTTACCAACTCAGTGAAATTTGGTGCGGTTCCAAGCATTCTTTCAAAGTACGGGCTCTGCAAGGAGTTTACGAACATGCCTTTCAGCTCTTGGTCTAGGAGTGGTGGTTGCACTCTACCAGCAAATTCTCTCCATCTCTGAACATACTTTCTGAAAGATTCATTGTTCCCTTGAGACAATTCTTGCAGCTGCATGCGAATAGGAGCTTCGTCAAGATTATAGTCGTACTGCTTCAGAAAGGCATTGGCTAAATCCATCCATGATCGGATCTGATCACGCTCTAACTGCATATACCAACTCAGAGGTGCCCCAGTCAGACTATCTTGAAAGCAATGAATCATCAGCTTGTCGTTGTGCACAAATGAAGTCATTCTTCGGCAGAACATCACCAAATGTTGCTTCGGGCAACTATCTCCTTTGTACCTTTCAAACCTCGGCATTCTGAACTTCGGAGGTAACACTAGGCCAGGAACCAGACACATATCTGCAGCACTAGGAGTAACAGCGTCTTTACCTTTCAAGGCTTTGAATCTCTCCTCTAATGCACGAAACCTTTCAGCATACACGGGAGCTAATGGGTCTTCATTCTTTGTCGTCGGGATCTCTCTTCGGGGATTAGGCACAGGGAATGCAAAACCCTGGTAGTCTGAGACATCAACAGAAGGAGAACGTTCACCTCGGACAACAAACTGCTCACGCAGACCTTGGTCTTCAACAGATGGATGCACAAGCTGAGCTGCAGTAAGGTTGTTCACTTGCGGAAAGTCTTCGTCGTGCGGAGATCCATACAGAGGATTGTGCGTCACGGTGAAACCTGACAAGGTATCAACAAACTGGAAGCTGCTCTCTGACATAGCTATCAACAACTGTCGGCTGACTTCGATGCTCGATTCTGATCAAATCTACTTTAACTCTGCTTCAACCCCTTGGTCGTCTTCAATACTCACCTTCAGAATCAAAATAACAGCTGGATAAGAGCTCTGACTAGCTGGCGAATGGTATGCAATATGATGCGAAGATGCCTATGCAAATGCAATGCAATGCAACAAACACGGGATCACAGCTCCCACACAATTTAAATACAGCTGCACTGCTGACGGATTACGGTTGCTCTGAAGAGAAGACCAGAATAACGGGTAGGTTGGAAGTCAAGTTTCCTGCACAAAAAAAAAACCCCCACTCACAGGTGTGGACCTATATCTGACAAGGTACGGCATCCTATGCGTTCATCAGCGTCACAGACTTTCAAAACTGATGATACGATTCCCAGAAGGAGTGGCATCATCAAGTCCTGAAGAGGCCTCACTTAGCTGAATCACAAATGATCGGTCCCCAGAGTCGACAATCCACCAAACCAGCAACCGTCTCAACCCAAAGGGTTGAAAGTGAAGCCAACCGGATGAACCTCGTCTGAGCGTGGATTTCATGAGACACTAGTGCCTGCAAAGCAAGCACGCGCCCACTAATTTCCACTCTAAGTCTATGGTGCACTCCTAAGCCCAGGTCCGGCTTATCTCTCATCATAGAACACCCGTAACACCCCAATAGCAACAGATAATATCGATAAATAAACACCTAATAGACAAGCAAACGAACGCTAGGATTGACTCTCTTAAGGGACGTTGGATCCCAAAATTGACTCGCTTTCGGGACGTTGGATCCCTAGGAAACTATCGCAGTCCCCAGCAGAGTCGCCAGCTGTCGCTACTGCGAAAATCGGCGCCGGCTGACAGAAGAGTCGCCACCGTGCGTTATTTATCCCTCAGAGCGGGAAAGGAAACGCTCGAAGTAAACCTCGCAAAAAACGGGGAAAAGGTATGGTCATCGCAACCATAGCCTGGGTTCGGGAGTCGGTTACGCAAGGGGAAGGTATTAGCACCCCTCACGTCCGTCGTACTCGACGGGATCCACGCTTGCTTGGGTTGTCTACTGGATGCAAAACAATCTATCTACGGCTGCTAAATCTAAACGGAAGGGAATTGACTCGATAGAGCGTCGCACTCTATGCCTACGTATTCTCAAGAGAGAAAGTCAGAGTCAACGTAGTTCGGGACTACAGGGAAATTGGCTCGCCAAGACCTCGCGTCTTGTGCCTACGTACTTCCACTGGATGGAAGATCAGAGCTTTACGTAGTTCAAACTAACTACAGCTAGACAAAACATTCTCACACAGCAGTGAGAAAAACAACTGGTTGCACAGGGTCGGGAACCTATGGTCAAAACTATGGCTTGGTCTCAAATGCACTTGGGCAAGAGAGAAAAAGGGTACTCAATTAATCGTCAGCGGGAAAGTCTCGATCGCACAGCTGCGAGAGAACAACAGGTTAGTCGTTAGTGTGCTCGCTAGGATATCGCATCCTATGCCTACATATCTTCGTCTGGTACGAAGAATCAGAGCAGCTGTAGTTCGGCTACTTCGGGACCACAGCTCAAATCTCGTTTTATTAATCTCTGAAAAATGATTACAATGAGTGAATACTGAAAATAAATCTCCTAAGAACACTATCCTATTCTATCCTAAAATCGAATGGAAAATGGCCCCCTAACAAATGGGCTTCTAAGCTATCCTTAAAAAGAAAACAATTTCTATGAGAATATATCCTAAAAGAAGATGCACTTAAAAATATTAAATCGACACTTTAATATTTTTTCCTTCTTTTCCAATCATTTTCTCACATATTTTCCTATATGTTTTTCTCTTGAATATTTCTTTTCTTTTCTTTTTCTATAATATGTTTTTTTTCTTGAATATTTCTTTTCTTTTCTTCTTATTTTTCAAATATACTTTTCTATTTTTTTCACCATTTCCTTTCTCTTTATTGTTCTTTTTCTTATAATATTTCTCACACATTCTTTGTAAAAAAAAAACTAAGAGAAAAAGAGAATTATAAAAGAAATAAAAGAAAATACAAAAGGGGAGGGGGTATGCTGATCAATAAAGGGCTACAGAAAATAAGATAAAAAAAACTAAAGAATTGGGCCCAGCCCAGGTCTCTTCAAAAAAACGCAGAAGGGGGGTGTATGAGTAATCTGGGGCGTGGCTTAGCAGAACACACGTTGGGCCCAGGCCCGTTCGCAGCCAAAAAACGAAGGGAAAGGTGTTTGCCCAAAAAAATGGAACCGGGCCCTGAGGCCCACTCTCTTCTCCCAACTCCCTTTCTGAAAAAAAAACCTAATCTCCTCTCTAACTCCCTCCGCCGCCGCCGTCTTCTCCTCCCCTTCTCCTTCAATCTTCCTTCCACCGCCTCCGTCCCAACGAGCTTTCCTCCTCCCAAACTCAGCCACCTCCGTTCACAGCCATTAACAACCTGAACAAACTTTCTTGGAGAGCATTCGCTGAAGATGAATCATTTGGAGTCTCTTGAAGATCAGAGCGTGGATCTCGTTCTCCCTCTGAAGATCGTTTGGAAACTCCTTCGAAGGAGGTTTGCTGAGGATCTTGAGATTAACCGTCCTTGATGACACTTTCTGGGAAGTTGAAGGAGGATTGTACAACTGAAGAACACGTTGGTTAGTGTTCTGGTGATTTCTGGCACTGCTGAAGAACATGAAGGAGGTTCTTGAAGCCGTCTCCGTCGAGGGACCTTGAAGCTCTTTCGTTATTTGTTCTGGGAGATGAGTTGATTCGAAGATGGTGACGGGAGCTCTTGATCTTGATGGCGGATGCACGTGGATCTTGGATCTTGAAGGATGACGGATGAAAGTCGATGGTTCGTTGTAGGTTCTGGAGTTTGTGTTGAACACGGTTGAAATCTGGAAACGATGGAGGATCATCTGCTCTTGAAGTTTCTTCTGGAGATCCATGTCTGGATGAAGCTTGTGACGGGTTTGAAGATGAAGGTGGTTGGAGGTCACGAAGATCCTGGACGAACTGAACTTCTGGTGGTTGGAGGTTTTCTGGAAACGGCGGTGGTTTCTGGGGAAGATCATGAAGATGAACAGATCGTTGATGATGATGATGAAGATCTGGGGATCGTGTTGGAGTTCTCCGGTGATGGCGCGGTGGCCGCCGGCCATGCAGGCCGGCCGGTGAGGCTTTTCCGGTGAAGTGGTGTGGAGTGATGGGGGAAGGACGCGTGTGGAGGTAGTGGGTGGAGCTTCTGCATGAAGCCCACGTGGTACCTGGCGTGGCAGTGAGAGAGAGTGTCTGGGTGTTGCATGCGATGAGGTGGCATGATGGTGATGCTGAAGCGTGGGCCCTCCTCCAGGCAACACGTGTGCAGCTGAAGCTTTATAGCTGAGCTGTTTCTGGAACCTTCTGGAAGCTTCCAGAATACGCTGGAGCTTGCTGGAACTTGTTGGACTGATACTGGGCTGAACGAATTGGGCTCTGCATGAATTGAAAACGAGGCCCAATGAACTAATCTGATAAAAAACTCAAAAAAAACCTGCAAAAAAGATCAGCCTAATTAATCTAAAACCTAAACTAAGCTCAATTAACTATTAATCTAATTAACTCCTAAACTAATAAACTCTAATAAACCTACTAAGAAAAATCTAATAAATTTCTATAATATCTAAAATTAAAAACATTTAATTTCTATTTATTTAATAAGAAAAAAACTATATTAAAAAAAGATTAAAAAACTATTAAGACTATTAAAAAAACAATTAATATTCTAAAAATTCCTAAAAAATCTATTAAATCCTAAAATGATTTAAAAGCTACAAAATGATTTAAATCTATTAAAAAAAGAATTAAAACTATTAAAAAAATCCTATTAAACCTAAAAATGATTAAAAAGCTATTTAAAAAAGAATTAAAACTATTAAAAAATCCTATTAACCCTAAAAATGAAATTAAAACCTATTTAAAAAGAATTAAAAAAACCTATTAAATTCTACAAATGATTAAAAAGCTAATTATTTCTATAAAATTCTATATATGATTTAAAATCTATTTAAAACCCTAAAAAATGCCATAAAATCCAGAAAAATCACGATAATTCCCGGAGGAACAAAAATGAGCACCGAACGACACAAAAATAATCGGTAAAAATAAACGGGCACCGAAATAACCCAAAAATCGATTCTACTGATCAAACTGATTAAAAACACCCGAAACACGAGACGAGAGCTGTGATCCCTGATAAAATCAAACAAAATGAACAATGCAATGTATGCAATATGCAGATGCGAATGCGATCATGCGTCGAACCATCGAGCCAAATACGAGACCCGGTTGGTCAAATTTTGGGGTGCAACACTTGGGTTTATGGTTCTTGCTGTTAATGCTTCTGTTTGTTTTCGTTGTGTATGCCTCTGATGTGTGTTAAGGTTATTTTAGCCAAAATTTTCCAAATGAGGAGATTGTAAGTTCTGTGATTTATGGATTGGCTACATTTTAGTAAAACAACATGTTGCTAGCAAGATATTACACCAGATGTTCTGCCATGATAGTTAGACATCATGTCCAGCTTTATGTTGTGACATGTGCCAGAACATGTTATACCAGAAAGCCCAGGCATGATTATTTTGGTATTTTTTGTGTGATTTTTGAGTGTGTTCTGATTCACACGTTTGTGTTTTCCATGGGAGGATATTGTGGGAATTTCTGTTTTGACAGATTATGTTTGTTTTCATAAAAAAGGATCCTTGAGAATTTTTAGGACAATTTATATTTTGTTCCTATTATTGTGCAAGAGATTATGCTTTGTTTTAAAACTGATTCTTGATGTTTTTGCGCCTCAAGAAGCCCAAGCCCAAGTGGACAAAAGGCTATTTAAAGTGAAGACCTAACCCTATTTTGATGTACATCACGTGAAGCTTAAAGCATAAGGATTAACCGTGTCTTGGTTGGTCTTTAGGGTTTAGTGTGTGTTAATTGTATTTCACTCATGTATCTTCTTATGCATTGAGGTTGACTGATTGTTCATTGTTCATTTTTCACTCAAGCATTTAAGTAAGAGTGTATTGTTATTGGTTGAAGGTTTTAAGCAAAACCAAGTATTGTACTTTGAAGAGTTGGTACTTTTATTGTTGGTAACTGTTGAATTGTCACTGGGACTATGACTGATTAGAAAGTGAGAGGGGAATGTCATATCTAGAGGGTGTCTAGGTAGAAGTTGCACAAAGTAGGGATTAGGCGAGAAGTTGTAAACGGGGGAGTTTAGTTTTGAACTAATAATATCATATTGAATTTCCTTCATGGCTTGGTAGCCCCCATATGCAGGTGAGTTACATCGAACTGGGTTAACAATTACTGGTGTTAATTTTACTTTTCTGTCATTTAAATCTCTGCATTTATATTTGTGTGATCAGGTTGTTTTGATCCCAGTGTTGTGACATCTATCTTGACATCTGGTATCTTTGTGCTAGAATTTCATTTACATACTTGACCATTTTCAAAACAATAAAGATAACTTATGGTACAAGATACGGAAAGTGCCAAAAATACAAAATCTAAGATCTAAGTACAATATCCGTCATTTTACAAGATACACAGCGGAATATCACAATAAACAATATCCCTTAAAACATCAATGCACAACTCCTCTCGTATGTTAAACCTGCAAATAATATCTGAAAAATAACAACAATATTAGGGTGAGATAATAATCTCAGTGAGTTCCTCTATCTTATGGATTCACTCGGCTCTAATGGGTTCTAATCAAAGCCTAACTCAAGTCTTCAAAAGCTAAAGACTTAAGTAACTAGGGGATTTTTGCATTATATGGAAACATGTATACTTGATTTCATAAACTCAAATAATCACTAGCTCGGAAACATACCAAGGCATCTTTCCTCGGTAAGCCATATGTCAAGAGTTATCGACACGGGTCACGAATCCTTGTATCATACTTTGATTTTCTTGAGCTCTTCAAATTCTTCTATGGTACTCTAACCCATTTGGTTTCACTATGGGACACTAACCCATTTGGTTGAACATGTGGGAATCTAACCCATTTGATTGAATATATGGGACTTTAACCATTTGATTAGCGTGAAGTATCAGTATGTTTATCCCAATCTTACTCTATATGAGTATCATGACTTGGGACAACACAATCAAGGGGTTGTTTCCAACTACCTGATTAAATAGAAACAAATCGTGATTGTATTCAACAATAACAAGTTGATCATATTCACCTTAATCACATAACAATAACACATGTTCCATACAAATCATATTATTCATCAATCACGTGACTACTTGTCTGTTGTACACAATGCGATACAATTTCGTCCAAGCATCACTATCTAAATCATTTCATGTCCTAAGTTATCTTACTAAGTTGTTTACCTAGTTATATCTCCTAGTTTTCCTAATCATCTTCATAATGTTTTAAGCATGTTATTACACAACAAATGCATTTATAAGATACAACAATAATTCAAGCATATCACAAGGTCATTCAAGTTATTATGCACAAGCAAGTCAACTTAATCAACCATAGTAGTTCATATACAAAAATAAGGCGTGTAAATAATTACTATCCACTACCAAGCATCATTGGTTAGTTCATTGTCTCTCATTACCATGCAATAAATCATTGGATTATTTTTCCAATGCTTCAAGTCCCATATCAATCAATTTCTCGATTCTTGAGTTATGGTAGAAACAAGAATCACATTATTCATGTTCATATTAATTAATCATTATCCTATACATAAAGGAAATTTAACCATGTTTATAATTCACTATCACATAGAGCATTAAAATATATTTCCAATGCTTCTGATCGTGCCTCATTTCGAGTTACGGTTCTCAAGTTATGGGGAAAACAAGAATCTAATATTCTACTTACTGTCTTGGTTGCCCAACGAGCAGCCAGCAAGGTTGGCTCGCTCGGAGAACCCCAGGCGAGGCCTAAGCAGTGGAAAAAATGCACCATGGTCGCTGGCGAGCAGCTAGCAAGCTAGCTCGCCTTCAGTTTTCCAAATCTCGCCCGACGAGAGCGACGATTTCTAGAAAAATGCATACATGATTTATAAAGGGAACATGGCCAATTTCACCTACCCACATGCTCATAATGCATCCAATAACTCAATTTAACATGTTGTAATACTATTAGGCATGCAATTCATTAAGATTGTCATGATATTACACAAAACCTAATTCCCAAATCTTTTCATGTTTTCCCCCCAAGCTAACCTCTCTATGGAACTCACCTTATCACATGGAGATGATGAAGATGGATGAAGAAATTGAGATGAAATGATGATGATGATGAAGAATCCAAGAGCTTTTATTATTATTCCTTCTCTTACTCTCATCTTCTCTTTTCTTCTTCTCTGTTCCTTTCTATCTTTCTTCTTTTATTTTTCCTCCACACACACACACACATGATCAATGGTTTTTATGTGTTATTTTACTGTAAGTTTTAGTACTCTTCTTATGCGTTTAGTTTAATTTTATTTCCGTTTACCGCATTTTATGCTTTGGTTGTGTCTTTCCAATATTTTTAGGTTCAGGTAAGCATTCAGGAAGAATCGAAGCAAAAACCAAAAAAAATTGCAGGAATTCAAAAAAAAATTGGAAGAGAAACAGTGGCCTGACACGGGCCGTGTCAGGAGGAAACCCAGGGATGGAAGTTTTGTAGAAAGGCAGTGGGCTGACACGGGTGCCCGTGTCACCTGACACGACCCATGTCAGCAAATCTGGGGTATGAAGAATATTGATCAGAGAGCTAGGTAGCCAACACGGTCGCCCGTGTTGGATGCGTCGTGTCGCCTTCTAATTTTCTTGTGTTTTCGACCTTTGGGATCCATGAGGGTATTTTGGGTATATTCCTACTGTTGTGTTGGACCTGGAAATATTTTTAGATGCTTTTTGAGAAGGAAAAAGGGGCTTTTTGAGGAGAGAAGAATTTTACGTTCAAGATTGGAGAGATCAAGGCGATTGGAGAACTAAAGGTTTTCATGAGCGGAAGCAATTGAAGATCAAAGTAATCCTATTATCTTGTAATGTCTAATTTTTACTTTGTATTTTCTTTGAACAATATGAGTAGCTAAACCCCCCAATGCTAGGGGGTGTCCCTGAATTACTTGTGTAATGAACCTGATTGATTTCCTTTATTCTTTGACATAAGTGCTTTTTTCATAATCAATTTTATTGTACAATGTGTTTAATGCTTTTTCTATCGGACAAATGGAAATTGATTTACGGTTAACCTTAGGCCGGACAAACCACTGTTAATGCTTTTTGTGCAACAATACTACAATAGATATCACCTAGGACTAGGGATACCCTATATAGTAACCGTAATATTCTTGATAAAATATAATGCTTGATTTCATCCTAAATCTCTAAGGACTTAGGGTTTAGAATGAATATCAAAGGTTTTTCTTTTTAAGGCCTTAGGGAAAAATATATTTGAGAATCAGTAAAGGTTTGTTTTAAGCCATGTTTCATGAATAAGGGTTAAGGTTGTTGCAAGGAAATTCATACACTGTACCTAAGCATGCTTCTCATATTTGAAAAAACTCCCTCTTATTATTAATTGCTTTATTTTCTTACTTTTCCATTATAACTTTACAAAACAATCCTCAACCCCCAAGTACTTTTTGTTTAATTGAATTATGATAAGAACTTATATTCCTACACAGTCCTCGAGATCGATACTGGGCATAAAACCCCAATTTTAACTACAATTGGCAAAAATAGTACACTTGCTATTTTTGATCAAGTTTTTGGCGCCGTTGTCGGGGACTGCCGAAATATAAGTTTTAATTTTAGTTCAATTGAAATTTTGTTGCTCGTCAACTAAAATTTTATTTTCAGTTTTTTATTATTATTATTATTATTTTTGTTACGTTACTACTAATCTGCGTCTGACATTTTTATGCGAGGAGAATCCTCAGCTAATTTTCCTTTAGGCGCATAAATCAAAAGATCTTTGTATACAAGGCATAGACAAGCAAGACTGACAGCCTCAGAAGTAGAGCCTTCAGCTCCAGCATCAGACGAAGAAAGAGTCTTTGTTTATTCAGAGCATTCTGTTTCAGGTTCAGACTTAAATAGAGATACTATGACTATGGCTGAAGTTCCACCAGTAGAGAGACTCCTTGGTGATTACGGTGGAACAAATGCACTGGCTGACAGGTTAACAATTGTGAACCAACTGGTGAATGTGATGAATTTTTAGCTGCATTCGAGCACCATCACTCAACTTGAGAGGAAACCTTTCACTAGAAAGGTTAATGAAGATGCTAACAAACATTTACAAGGATTTCTAACTATGAACACTACTCTCAAGATTGATGGGTACACTGATGAAGCGAAAAAATTAAGAATGTTTCCATTCACTCTTTCTGAAGATGCTGAAGAATGGTTCTACTTGTTACCCACCGGGAGTATTACTACGTGGGAAGAGATGGAGAAGGATTTTCTTAATGAGTATTTTCCTACTTCTGTGTATATTCGTAAAAGATATGATATTATGAATTTTAAACAGAAGGAGGGAGAATCATTGGGAGATGCTTATAAAAGGTTCAAACAGTTATTGGTTGCATGCCCTACATATAACATGATCAAACTGAACAGATGCAAATGTTCGTGAATGGTTTGAGGATGAACACCAAACAACTGATTGATACAGCTATCGTTGGCTCATTAAACTTTACAACAACCACTGGTATTAAGAAGATCATTGAAGCCATTGCTAAAAATGAGCATTTGGAATTATACGACCGGAGTGTGAGTAGACTTGAAGGAACAATTGACTTGAGGTTGGCTAATCAAGTTGCGAAAATGGAAGATCAAATCACAGCTGAAGCAGAAAGAAGGCTTAAATCAATGAATGTAAGTACTCAGGTTGTTGCCCAAGTTCAACCTGTCCAAGCTGTGAGTTGTGAGATTTGTAGTGGACCTCATTTTACTGCATATTACATTACGACTATGAAAAAAATTGAAGAGATAAAGTTTATGAAGCAGAATAATCTCTATTCTCAGACTTATAATCCAGGGTGGAAGAATCATCCTAACTTCTCCTGGAAAGATCAGAATCAACCTCAATATCAACAGTAGTAACAGGCTCCTTAGAAAGAAGAATGGGAGATAACTATTGAAAAGATGGCAGCTCACAATATTCAATTCCAAGAAGAGACATGAAATAATCAGAGGAATACTACAACTTCTATAAAAAAAATCTTGAGGTTCAGGTGGGACAAATAGCACAACAACTCTCCATGCAAACTCAAGGAACCTTCCCGAGTGCGACAATACCGAATCCAAAAAATTATGAGAAGGTTAATGTTGTCACAACAAGAAGCCAGAGAGTTGTGGAAGAACAGAAAGAAAGGGCAACAAATTATTATCAGTGTATAGAGGTGGAGCTGGAAGTGAGAGAAAATAGGTATCATACATCAAAATTTACCCTCAGATTCTTTGATCTTTTGCATATCATTTAGGTCAATCACCTTATTGCATAACTAACCAGTTTATCAGTTTTTGTTTGTTTTCTTTCACTTGCAAATCAGGGTTGGACTTCAGCAGCTTCAAAGGTGGTTGAATTAGGGTTAGATAAGAGGTTTTCTTTTGAGTTGGAGTTCCATATTTCAGAGGTTGTTTCTTTCAGTTATGGTACTCAAGTTCGAAGCAGAAGTGCGGAGTTTTCAGTTGTCATGATCAGTCCCTACCAGAGGTGTATTGAGTCACAACTTCAATTTCTCTAAATGGACACAAATGGTGTCATTGTTTAGGGTTTCGTCAGTGGTCTGACTGAATCAGGATTCTGGAGGATTAAGGTATCTCACCCTTGGTGTTTATGATCGACAAGTGTTGTTCAGTTGAGTCTTTTGAGGCTAGCAGGTGCAATATGTGTTCAGTGCTATTTCAATCCCAACGAGCATGATTTGATCTTGGTCAAGAAAAAGGAGTTTATGTCATTCTAAAGATGGACTTGTTAAGGACCAATTCATTTACAATTAAGGTTTCCTGACAGTGCAATTCACACTTCAAGTCATATTTTTTGGTTTTACTATTTCAAGTCTTTTCAAGATTAAATCCAAGATTGTTGGAGTGCAATGTTGGATTAAGATCAATCAAGGTGGGCAATTATGGTTATAAGTCGGGAATTCTTTTTCAGTTATCACCGTTAGTGTCTATTTCAAAACTTTGAGTTTCCATTTTCAATACCTTTTTTCCATTTCGATTTTCTGCTTATTATTTATCTAGTAATCCATTTTGTTTTTTAAGCCATTAACCAATTCATATCCACTTTCTATTTTGTTTTCAAAATCCATTCATCTCCAATTTCTTATTTCTTTTTATCTTTTTATCCATTCATATTCATTTTCAATTTTCATTTCCAATTTATTCCAAATCCAATTCCAGTTACAATTCTACAAGGAGTTCATTTTGTTCCCTTTCTTTTAAAACCCATTTAAACCATTTTCAAATATCCATAAAAATCCACTTATTTCAATCTATACTCAATTATCCATTTTTATTTTTGTATCCATTCAATTGTCCAAAACAATATTATCCATTTCATGAAATTCTTTTTTTAGTTAATTATCTATTTTCCCTTTTTAAACCAAATTTTATTTATCCATTATCACCAAAATCATTCAAAAGAGCCCAAGCCACATGCCAACAGGCCCATTTACAAATTTTGACAAAAAAATACAAAAATAAAAAGGGGGAAATCCACTATATTTCTGCTGAAAGCTGCTGCCCTATTGTTCCAAGTTTGACCAAAACCTGGACCACCCTGTGACGTGACCTGTATAACAATGCTACTGAGATAACAAACCTGCATAAGAAAAATACTTCTCAATCAGCTGTTCCAGAAGCAAAAATACCAGTAACATGTTATAATAAACCAGACTTGGACCACATTAATCAAAACCCAACAAAATCCTCCAACATCTTTCACAAAAAGGGAACACTTCTATTACTTGTTACAAACCAAAACAATGAAGACAACAAGACTAACACTTGCATCCAAACAACAATTTGTAGTGAAACAAGTCCATAAGACTCCAAAATAAAACGTACCTCCAAGCAACGAAAATGACGTGACACGAACCTTAATCAAATTTTTTTTATTTTAAAAGAGGAACAAGAACGATTCAAGGGGGAGAAAAAAAGAAGAGGAGAGGAGTAGAAAAATATCTCAGCTTCCTTTTTTACGAACCATCACGCTATGACCTTTAGCATATACTACAAATAACCCACACCATTCTTCGTCGTCTCCATCAACGACCTTTACACGTTGAGTTTGAAACATAATCTTCTTCAATCCCTTTCAACCTCAGACATAACATACACCACATTACCTTCTCACTCTTTCATTTTTTCCCACAATCACCATAACCTCACTGTGAAAAAAACTAAAACAACAAAAAGAATATACGATAAAGAGAGGAAGAGGAATTGAAAAGAAAAAACAGTGAAAATAAAACCATAACAAGAAGAGGAAATGGGATCTGTGAAAAAATTCATACCTTTCCACCTTCACATCTCGCCTTCACTTCAACACAAAAATCGCTCCACCATTAGTTCTCTTCCCTTGCTACTCCATTTACGAGACACCACTGCACTCAATAAATTGAAACCATTCTACTTTCTTTGTTTGCTCATGTCCGACCTCAATCCACCAACCGTGGAAGTTGCCGATAATGCCGCCAAAGACACTCATCCACCAGGAACACCCATAACGTGTTGTTTCCGACGCAGCAATCCACTTTGAAAACGAGAAGAGGAAGATCTCGTGTGCAAAATAGGGGCATCCGAGGTTGAATATTTTTTTCAATTTAGAGTCGTAATTTTGGAAATGTTGTTACATAACTGTTGGCTGATGTCTTTAGAAATCCTTCTTCATTTGCATCATTGGGCTGTCAAGCCCAATTAATTTTCCATTAACACCCTGCCACGCCTATACACCCCAGGCTTTTGGTGTCTGATTTTTATCTTTGATTGTGGGCTTCAAAGCCCACCTGAATTAATACCTGCACCATCATTGCCAGACCTGCACCCCTTTTTATTTATTTAACCTTTTTCACATTATTTTCCTATTGTTTTTTTAATTTCTTTTTTTTAATCTTCAACTCATTTAAAAATCATCAAAAATATTTTTTTTAGGCACTTTAATATCTTGAGATTTGATTTTTAAATTTTTAAATTATTTTTAGGAACTTTAATATCATTTCTATTCTATTTATACTTATTTGAGAAACATGCTTACTAAAATACCCTTGGATTAAGGTTCGATTCTTGATGCTTTACACTTGTTTGAGCCATGATTTTTTACTATGTTTTTACATGAGATTGAACTTTGTTTGAGTGCTTGTTTGAGTGTTAAAAGGTTGCATTTTGATTTATTTTCCTGTGTTTTATTTGGACCCTCGAGTATTGTTTGTTTACTGATATCTGCTTGTCATGTTTGCTGGTTTTGAGTTTGTTTTGTGTTTTTCTTATAAAAATCTTTCCCTTTTTCGTTGATGTTTGTTTTGGCCATGAACTTGAGTTTCTTTTTAGGAATTTATTTAGACACTTACTTCCCCTTGGAACCTTGACTGTTATCAAGAGTCCCTTAGCCACCGGCCGAACTACGGAGGCTCTGATTCCCCTTTCCTAGTCAGGATACGTAGGCACAAGATGCGATATCTTGTCGAGCCCTATAACAACTAACAAATAACACTTATCTCCCTCCTTTTGGTCTGGTTAGAACCAATTGATCTTGCAACTTAGAATTAGGTTTAAAGTTGGTAAACTCTAGGCGAGTATCATGGTTATGAATATTCACTTTTCCCTTTGACTTTGGTTAAAGTCAACCCTAGTTAGGTTAGTTTTCAACTTAGATTTAGAGAGTTGGTTAACTCAATGTAAGTATCATGGTTATGAATACTTACTCCCCTTTAGAACCTTGACCACAGTCGAGAGTTACTCATCCCTAGTTAGGTGAACTACGATTGCTCTGATTCCATCCTAGTTAGGATACGTAGGCACGAGATGCAATGTCTTGGCAAGCATACTTAGTGTATATACCCTTGGTCTTTACCTTAGCAACATTTTCCTTAGCAAGCAAACAATAACATAACACAAATACTAATAAGAGGTTCCTATAGATTACTACAGATATTTAGGATGCTAGCATCTTCCCTAGGTATAACCAACCCTCGAGAGGTTGTCACTTCGTCAACTCAAGGACCTCCTCAGTATCAATGATCAGACCGTTGTCAGCCGCGTCATCACGCCCTATAAAGACCAAGGAAGCCAGAGAGGCATTTCACTCTGTTACCATTGTCATACGTACTTAGGGATAAATAAATGCACACTTAGGGTTTTCTTCGATCTTTAACCTTTCCTTTCGATAAACCAAAGCGCGGTGGTGAATTTCAAAGATTTGTGATTCAAGTTAATTAATAGCATGATATCTGATTCTCACCACAGCAACAGGAAAGAACCGAAAAGATATTTACCACCTGTGAAGACAACTGAAGAGAAAAAGAAAGAGGAGGTTAAACCAAAAATCAAGCTACCTTACCCTTCGAGAGTTACAAAGAAGGATCAGAAGGAGAAAGACTTTGAAAATTTTAGAACAATGTTCAAAAAGTTAGAGATCAATATAATGTTCTTTGAAGCACTCAAGCAAATGCCTTTGTACAAGAAATTCATGAAAGAGGTAATGAAGAAAAAGAGACTAATGGGTGAGGAGCAGAAAATTCCAACTGAGCAGTGTAGTGAAATATCACAAGGCAGGAGAATCCCCATCAAACTGAGAGATCTTGGATCAGTAGCAATCCCTTGTACTTTAAAAGACAGAACTTTCAAGAAGGTCCTTATTGATTCGGGTGCTAGTGTGAGTCTCATGCCTTTATCTATTTTCAAAAAGCTGGGTATTAGAAAAGTGAGCAATACGGGAACAAGCTTGAAGTTTGCCGACCACACGACTTAGAGGTCATATGGGCTAGTAGAGGATGTACTGGTGACAATTGATAACTTTACCTTCCCAATTGATTTTGAGATCATCGATATTCCGGAAGATGAAGAGACTCCCATCATACTTGGCCGACCATTCTTGCTTACTAGTCAGTGCAATTTGATATTGAAATAGGTATTCTAACCTTGAAGTCGTTTAAGGAGGAAATAACTTTAAAAGTGTTGGACATCAAGAAGCAAGGTAAAGAGGAAGACAATCATTCTGCAGTTGGAGTGATCCAAACAGTGGGAAAAGGAAAAAGTTTAAAACCACTTCCTGAAAAAGTCTATAGTGTAATCCATCAGGTTGCAATATCTCAGCCGTCCAAGGCATATAGCGAGACTCCGAAATTCATTTGAGGAGTCAAGATGAGAAAAAGGAAGAACATGGATGTTGGATGTGATTAGATACACAAAGTTGCTCTTACCTCTGAACCTGACTGGTCATCTGTTGCGGAAAGGTCAAGCAACAAAGTGTGGAAGCTGAAATACCCCCATAACAATGGGGAGTGAACCGTAGAGCCATGCGATGTTAAACAAAGCGCTGCGTGGGAGGCAACCCACATTTTTAGTGATTGAGCATTTTCTTTTTGTTGTTTATTTTGTTTCATCTGCAGGTAATAAACGAGACCTTACAGGTGCAAGCTAGGATGTAGCAATTGGTGTTGCATTATCCTCCGACTCCTCAATAAGGATATCTGTGAGTTACGTCTTTCTCTCTCTTGTTATAAAACATTGAGGCCAATGTTTAGTTCAAGTTTAGGGGAGGATTGATTGTTTTGAGTTTTTATTCTAATTACGTTTTATGTGCTTTTGTTTAAAAACCGCTTTGAATTCTTCCCGAATGAGGACCGTAAAATTTTTTCTTGTGAATACTATGATGTGTGTGATAGTCAGAAAAGTATATAGAGTTGGAGGGAAGAGGAGTTAGAACTAGGGACTTTGGAAAAGTTTGGAAATTGAGGTATAACCTGAACGCCCTAGATTCCTCGGAGTAAGGAAACAAGTCCAACGTGTAGATTTGTGCCATAGTACTTAGATTTTTAAAGTATTACCCAAATAGTTCATAGTGATAGTCCGACATGATTAAAAAGAATTTCATGTATAAGGTTGATTGAGAGAATGACTTATGGCATCAAAAAAGGATGAATAATGGCAGTAAAGACAACTGGTCCTTCTAAGTTGGGTAACCCTCACCAGGTTACTTAGCCTAACGGTGGTTGAATCTTAATTGTCGTCCCTAAGTGGACTAATAAACACCAATGCGCGAGAAAAAAAATAATAAAGGTTCCTCGAAAAATTCTCGATCAAATCTTGTACATGTGAGGGAAAATGATCAAAAGTGCCTTAATCTGATTATTCGAATGAAAGGGGTAGAAAATCGAAGAAAATATTTAAGCCCAAAGCATAGTTGGAGAGGTAACCGAAAGAGTGATTTAGGATGTGGTTTTACCGCGGTATGTGTTTGTGAAATATCTTTGTTAACGGGTGATTACCAAGAGAACTAGTTTTGGCTGATCGAAACAAAAGCTCACGTATGAGTATCGACATGTCGTACCTTCACTAGTCTTTCATTGATGTATACCATTTGATCTGAAAAGTCTTTATGCAAGCTTGTTTCTTGAGGTCAAGCAACGGTTTACGTTTGGGGGAATTTGATCGGTGGTTTTTATGCGTTATTTTATTGTTAGTTTTAGTAATCTTCTTATGTGTTTAGTTGCATTTTATTTCCGTTTATCGCATTTTATGCTTTGGTTCTGTCTTACCAATGTTTTTAGATTCAGGTAAGTATTCAGGAAGAATTAAAGCGAAAACCAGGAAAAATTGCAAGAATTCGGAAGAGTTTTTGGAAGAGAAACAATGGCCTAACACGGGCCGTGTTAGGAGGAAACCCAGGGATGGAAATTTTGTAGAAAGGAAGTGGGCTGACATGGGTGCCTGTGTCACCTAACACGGCCTATGTTAGCAAGTCTGGGGCATGAAGAATTTTTATCAGAGAGCCAGAGGGCCAACACGGCCGCCCGTGTCAGCTGACACGGTCTGTGTTGGCTGCGTCGATTCACCTTCTAATTTTCTTAGATTTTTGACCATTGGGATCTATGAGGGTATTTTGGGTATTTCCATATTGCTTTGTTGGACTTGGGAGTATTTTTAAATTCTTCTTGAGAAGGAAAAAGGGACTTTTTTAGGAGAGAAGATTTTTACAATCAAGATTGGAGAGATCAAGGTGATTGGAGAACTGAAGGTTTTCATGAGCGGAAGCAATTGAAGATCAAAGTAATCCTATTATCTTGTAGTGTCTAATTGTTACTTTGTATTTTCTTTGAAAAATATGAGTAGCTAAGCCCCTCAATGCTAGGTCGTGTCTCTGAATTGCTTTTGTAATGAACCTGATTTCCTTTATTGTATGACATAAGTGTTTTTTTCATAATCCATTTTATTGTACAATGTGTTTAATGTTTTTTCTATCGGACAAATGGAAATTGATTTATGGTTAACCTTAAGTTGGACAAACCATTGTTAATGTTTTTTGTGCAATAATACTACAGTAGATATCACCTAGGACTATGGATATATCCTGTAGTAACCGTAACATTCTTGATAAAATATAATGATTGATTTCATCCTAAATCTCTAAGGACTTAGGGTTTAGAATGAATATCAAAGGTTTTACTTTCTAAGGCCTTAGGGAAAAATACACTTGAGAATTGGTAAATGTTTGTTTTAAGTCATGTCTCGCGAATAAGGATTAAGGTTGTTGCAAGGCAATTCATACACTGTACCCTAGCATGCTTCTCATATCTGATAAAACTCCATTTTTTTATTAATTGCTTTATTTTCTTACTTTTCCCTTATAACTTTACAAAACAATCCTCAACCCCCAAGTACTTTTTTGTTTAATTGAATTACGACAATAACTTATATTCCTACGCAGTCCTCGAGATCGATACTGGAGATAAAACCCCTATTTTAACTATAATTGGCAAAAATAATACACTTGCTATTTTTTCGATCAACACACGCACATAAACACACACAAATATATATATATATATATATATATATATATATATATATATATATATATATATATATATATATATATATATATATATATATATATATATATATATATATATATATATATATATATATATATAGACACACAATATAATATTATATAATAATATAAAATATCTTAATTGATATTTTGTCATCTAATACCAATTGAACAATTATTAATGTTAACAAAATGTCCTCATTTCACTTATTAATAATGGCCATTTTATTTGTTAATAATTAATCTCTTCGAGTCAGCTGATTACCCTATTAATAAATGCACAAGGCATAATCACAATAAGACTACGTCAAGATAATCCTTTACTTCTCTTCAGCATCTCAAATAGTTATGACACTTCGTCAAATCCTCAGTATTCATGAGCTCATCAGCTAGCCCATAAAACATCTGATTACAGATCAATCATAACGTCTCTTTTCGTACTATTCCATTAACATTCCCTCTCTAGATTATGGTGGATCCACTGAGAGACTGAGATGAATGTAATATTGCTTTGACGAGTTTCTCTCCGGATGATAACTCGGCTCAAAAAATCTTGCAAGTATTTTGTCCATACCTATTATACGCTTATCTGATTTTCCTTCGTCTGCTACGCTACTCTGATCTCAACTTATCGAAATCCTCTAAGTTAATCACACTTAATCCCTTAAGTAACAATCTCTTATATACATTCATCCAATACGACCACACTATTCGAGGACGACTTCTCGAGGTTGGGTAGTTCTAAAGGCCATGCCACTAATGATTCCTTTAGTCTTAGTTAGCTCCACTTTGAACTCAATCTTGGTTCCATGTTTCGAGTTTCGGGCGTGTTAAGCCAAATATTTCTTGAAGAGGAATTTGTCTTACTCCCTGATTTCCATAATTATACATCTGCTATGGTAGTCATGCCGACATTTCCATAGCTTCCTACAAACCATATAGTCTTATACATATTAGGTTACAGTACCTCTGTTAACTCGTTACAACTACTTCGATATAACATCATTCCATGGTCATATCTTAGTCACACAATCGCTCTATACTTCTCACTTCCAAATCTATCACTGTGCTGACTTCTCTGAGTGTGCATCTTCAAGTAGCGCTGCTAACATCTTAAGTGCAACACAATGCAACATCTTTCTCATCATGCCTTAAATGATTCTTCACGAAATCATTAGAACTTCCAAACTTAATGATTCTTAGCCCTTTTGAGACAAACATGCTTCTTTCTCAAGGGTCCATGGATACTCTCACTAAAGATATCATAATAAACTAATCCAAGAAACACTCCCTCTTTCAAAGATTATCCACCATTTGCTACTAGCACAGTCACTCCCCATGTTGGCAAGAGGTTCAGTCTCACGTAATCCTATCTCAAGCACTTATGCATAGTTCTCTCCAATACCTTGACGGAATGAAGAACATCCATAAGATACTATCTTATATTATTCATGCAGCCAAGACCACTTAGGGCCTCCACATAAACATAGCATCAGAAGCTGATTCATCTCACTGTCGCTTGCATAGATATACCTCAATTACCGAGAGCTACTTATGGATCATTGATCGTCTCCCCTTAACTATCGAGAATTCAAATCTGCGTCTCGCGAATACATAATCAAGACCCTTCATCAAGATTGGAACCGCAACAATCCCATATCTTACTGGAAGGATAACTTACGCGTATCATGTACATTAGCAGTAATGTGGTGCTGCACCTGTCTGGCAGCATTAACATGGTGGTCCAACTCCGAGGCCATGTACACAAGTGAACTACCCAGTATCGTATATCAGGCTTCACCTATATCCTATAGTTATGACAAATGGATAAATGCATGGGTTTCCACTAAGGTCACCGCCTCTCAAGTCCTTCCACTCCCACTCCTTAGGAAGCTAAAACCTAAGAGCATAACAAGCTCAGGGTTCACTAACTCTAAACACAATAGGATAGTCCCAACATGATAAGGTTTCAGTCCGAATTACTATGCTCTGCATAGACTCACCCACACAGTGCACGCATAAGAAATTTCGAGGACAATTCCACTGGCATGAATATTATGGTTTCCCAACAACCATTACAGCCTATGATCATGTTGTTAAGGCTCTAGTTAACCACTAACTTATATTCACCTAATCACTCAATGCCTAGCGTAGTTCTACGGTCTTACTCAAGGATAGATGAACCATGACTAGTAGGAAACATGGCACAATGCACTTCACATATGCCTCCATTCCAGTTGCCGCCTAGCGTGGTTCTAGGACTTAGGCAAGTCAACATAAATAAGGAGATTCAGTAGCTCACTCCCTCAATTTGGTACGCAAAATCTTCCTAAACTTGAAATCACAATATTTATATACTCTTCTAACCTTCTACAAAGTCACATCCTCATTGCTTGGTGTAGACCAAATAGCGTCAGAATCTAGCACCTCATCAATTCAAACACTTTCAGCGCATCAGAGCAACCAGAAAAGTCTGTTCTCACTATCCATGCTCCAAAAGGTTCCCAAACCTTTTCTACCATTGGCAACAATGATTGGGCAGTGAATCCTACGGACTTCAAGCTCAATATTGTAAGACCCTCATTTTCACCCTACCCCTTTCATATCATGGCATTTACATCATCTATGCATTCTATTAGATCATATTATGTCATGTTTTACTTTGGTTCTAAAGCTTGGGATCAAGGCATTGAGTTTCATCAATCAAGGTTGAGGAGTTGGCTTTCAAAGAAATGAGCAAGAGGATATTCTCAACACCATGGTTTTCACAGGCTACAAAGCTTTCCTCTGCCAAGATTCATCAAGTATCAAGTTTATCTACTTCAAGCTTTCTCAAGAGGCATCAAGTGATTAAAGTTTCGTCATTGTTTTAATTGAGACTGAGGAACTAGGGTTTTGTTGATTGTCAATATCTCAGGTTGTTTTCTTCATCAGTATGTACGCAAAGCATGGAGTTTAAGGTTTCTTACTCCTTTGTGTTCAAGATGGGCATGTGTCTTTAACTTTAGGTTTATTTGAGGGTTATCAGGCCAAGTACGTGTAGGCAGTACTGATAGAGGTTCAATTGTTTTGACCTAATCTTGGTCAGGCAATAATCTGTTTCATAATCAAGGTCAGGATATGCATGATTCGAATGGTGTATGCCTGGAGTTTCAGTTAGGGTTTTTGTGTGAACTAAAGTGTTTTGTGGTTCAGGCTCTCTTCATTTTATCTAAGGATTCGTCGAGTTTGTTTTTCATATCAAGATCACTTTGAGATGGATTCAAGGTTGTGATGTCGTTTAAGATGAGTGGCATTTAAGTTCAACTGTCAAGGTTTTAAGTGTTGTGGAGGCATATTACAAAACTCGTTCCTTACGCATTATTTCACTTCCATTTCCCTAAATTCGATTTATCCATTTTCCATATTTTTATCCATTTTGTTATTTGTCAATAATTCATATCCATTCACAAACCACTTTCTTAATTCATTTCATTCACATTCTAATCCAATTCGATTCAATTACCCATATTTTTTTAATCCATTTCCAAATCCACATCTTTCAATCCAAATCATTTCCATAACCAATTTGAGTTCATATCCGTTTCCATAGTTCATTTCGATATCCCACTTCATTCACCCATAAACCTATTTTCATATCCAATTTTCGTTTCAATATCTATTTTCAATCCAATATTCGTTCATATTATCCAAATCCATTTTAATTATCCAATCCTTTTTTAGTTATCCAAATAAAATCCATTTTTATTCCCCAAATCCATTAAATCCCAATAAAGTCCATTGATCATAATTTAAAGTGCAAAGGCCCATATCATTTTACAAAGCCCATAACAAATTGTCACAAAAAAACAAGTTTATGGAAAAAAGAAGAAAATTAATTAAAAAAAGATACAGAAGGCCCATAAGTATTTGTCAAGGCTAAAAAAAAAAGTCATTAAATCCATTATACACATTCAAGCCCAAGATGTCTATCTTCATAAAAAAGGAAGAAAAAAAAGGTGAAAGAATTATGCTGCAAAAGCCTTCCACTCCATGAAGCCACACAACTTGTATAACATTGTCATATGCGCGCCTGCTACCACTCCAAAATCTGCCACAAAACAACAACATCCTGCTACAACAACAAAACCACACCAGACCAAACCTGCTACATAACCTGAACCTGCCACAAAACAACAACGTCCTACGCAACAACAATAGTGGAACCTGCGGTGTAGAAACAATATCACAACATATTGAGACAAAACAATCGGTACCATTTTAAACTTAGAAAACACGTTTTGTGGAATTCAAAAAAGGGGAAGAAGTTTCAACAATAAAAAGAGGGCAGTGAGAAAGACCATAACAAAAAGGGAGGACCCCCACACAACGCCTCCTATGTAACATTTAGCATTTTTTTTCTTTTCTATTTCATAAACATTATTCATTGTTATCTTTTCTTTTCACTACTGAAACATCAGCTCTCTACCTCACCTTCCAAACCAACATTTCATACCCCATAAATTTCATCCATGATCCCCTTCTTTTTCCTTCACCACATTATCCTTTCTTCATGTAAACACATAACCTTTTCTTTTAAAAAAAATAATAGATCTTCTTCACTCATACTGACTTGGTCCTCTCTATCATTTTTTATCCTACCATATTAACTCTACAATACTATAAAAACACATCTTCATCAATAACTCCATCACAAAACATGAATCCATTTCCATCTTCTTCCTTCAACATTAACCATGCTGAATGTTAACCTAACACATACAAACCTTCAAACAACACTCTTTATCCCTACTCACACTTCAATATCTCCTTCCGCCTACAACTTGAAACCATAACTATAAGCTATTATGAAGCCATCACAAGAACCACTACACCATAATTCCTTCAAGCTTTCTCTCTAACCCACAACTATGGTTACCTCTTCAAAACACAGTTCCACGCAACCACCTCCATCAACTCACTGTTGTCGTAACTCAGAATTTAACCTCCCCTTTTGCCTCTTGCATAAGCATATGCATTTGCATCACTGGCATACGGATTCACACTTTTTCTCAGTGGTTTTTATTGCAGGAATATTCAGGTTTTCCAAGCTCGATTAATCACATCTTCACAAAAACACCACACCATCATTACAAGCAAAAAACAAGGGTTTCTATACCTATTCATCAAAGGAAAAAGGTAGAAAATCGAAGTCGTGGTCACATCACCATTTTCAAGCAAATTGGGCAAGTTTTGCCTGTGGTAGTCGATTACCACTTTGCTAGGCAAAATAGGGTAATTGATTACCCTGTGCAAAAATACAGATTTTGCTGCATTTTCTATGACAACAACTTTCACTCTACTATTTTGGGGTCTACTTAGCATTTTGTGGAACATTCTAGACATCTCTAGATACTTCAAGACCTTTCTAAACATTTCAAAGCATTTACTCCAATACATCAATTTGAATTGAGACAACCATGTAACTTCATTTGCAAGCATGAGAACCCTTTGATTTGAACTTGCATTAGGATTGTTACCGAGTCAACTACCTAACTAACTGAGTTAACTTCTAACTCAGTGAGTCAAGATCAACTAACTCAAAGGCTAGTTCCAAAGCAAACTCCAAAGCACATTCCAAACCTAGCAACTCCAAACCTCCACTCTATATAAACAAATCTTCACCATTTCACAAGGACCTTCAACCATTTTCACAATTCTCTCTCAATTTTCATTCTTCACTATCTCATTTCTCTTAATTCTCATTGCATTTTCTGCAACTTCTTTACATTCATCTTCATCTTCTTCCCAAAACCTCACTAGAGCTCAAATTCACCATTAAAGAGTAGCAACTTCCACATTGGAAGTGCTTTTCTCTTGATCTTAGCCTTCATCATCTTGCAATCCTACTTGGTTTTCTAGAGTTTTATTGGCTTTTTCTTCAAATCAAGTGATTATCTTAAGTTTATTCGGTGCAAATTCGTGTTTGGAGATTTCGTTGCAATTTCCTCGGTTTCGCCACGGTTCGGTTTTAAATTCAAATTTATCTAGTTTAATTTGATCACTCCCATCACGTATCATTAGTAGCAATCACCAAGGCAATCCTCCGCCTTGTAGGTTGGAATTTGTCGCTCAATTTACTGTTTTGGATCACTTTCGTATTATTCGCGATGTAGATTTAATAATTTTTCTTGTGTGCAAATTGATTGTGCAATTGTTTAATTCTTGTTCTTGATGATTTAATTGATTCAATTGTTACCTAATTGATGATTTTGAACTTAATTTTTCGTGTACAAATGTTTACCATAGCATGTGGATGATTGGATAAGTGGTTTGGTTGCTGAAAGTGCTTTTTGAAAAGCTATTTTTTGCCACTGTTACAATGGTAATCGGTTACCTATATATGGGTAATCAATTACCCTACTTATTTTTCACGTGGTTTTGCAGTTTTCAAGCAGGTAACTGATTACCTGCATGTGGTAATCGATTACCACTGTAACAAAATGCCATTTTTGCCTATTCTCAAGCTTAATTTCTATTCTTTCCTCATTTAACTTTCATGGCTTGATATTTAGGGATGTTTTATGAGCTATTTAACTTCTGTTGGAAGCATGTATGCAAACTTTCAATGTGCGATTTGTCGATTCTCGATTATTTGCAATTTGTGACACTTGTATGATCATGATCATTCTTGTATCCTTTGGTCACATGCTACATTATTTGTGATGCATACTAAATGACATTTGTTACTATTTTGCACTTCCATTCATGTTTGCATTAAGTTTGTTCTTCATTGGAATGAACTTAATCTTGTATAATCAATAATTCACCATTTTGCTTTAATAATTTTTCACCTCCTTTGAAAAATTGTTAGCACATCATTGCCCTTTAATTAATTAATCGAAACTTTGTTTCGATTAGTTGAGTTTCCCTCTTTATTCTCTTTTCGATCTTTTGGAGCTTTGCCATCTCTTTCCCCTGCGAAGTCGAAGATTTGCAATATGTTGGAGCTCTGTACAAGTGTGCGCCATTACTCTGTCAATTTCGTTTGCCATACTACACTTTGGTGCTAGAGAAGGAATGAGATTGGAGAATTCCTACACTCATTCTGACTATTTTGGGTAGGGGACAAATAACCTAGTGCCTAGAATAATCATCTCTATCTCCTTACTATAGCATCTTCTCCTTCCCAGTCGAGTCGATCCTTGATCACTTGCACCCTAATCATTGTATCTTGGTTTAACTTCCTCCTTTGGATTCATTCCTTTTCCTTGTAGTCAATCACTAAAATTTGATCCCCTAGAAGATTTGTAATCAATTCTTTCTTTGGCTAGTCTACTATTCCTTGGTTAAATCCAAATTCTCGTCTTCCCAGCAAAGTCAATCTTTTCTTCGGTTAAGTGCAGTCTGACTGTCAAATATCGAGTCCCTACCGGAGTTCGCAACCTTCTCTTGGTTCTCTCCCTTCTTGTTTGGTTAACCACTGCCTGTAAGTTAAAACACCAAGTTGCTTTTTTTCTCATTTAATCACAGTCTGTCTGTTAACATACTGAGTTTTCTTTGGGTTAATCACCTTCTCTTGGTTAATCACTCTTTATTTGGTCGATCATGATCCGCTCATTAAAACCAGCTTCTTTTGGGTTAATCACATTATCTTGGTTAATCACTCTTCCTTTTCAGTTAATTATAGTCCGTCTTTTAAACACCGAATCTCCTGCAGTTAGCAACCTTTCTTTGGTTCAAATAGTCATACCTTTGGGTCAGTAACCTTTTTTTGGTTTAAATACCCTTTTCTTCGGTCAAATACTGCTTGTTCAGTCAGTGCATCGTCCTTTGGGTCAAAACCTTTGCTTGGTTCCACACCCGTCGTTTCGGTTAACCATTGTTTGTTAGTTAACACACTGAGTTCTCCAGAGAGTTAAACAATTTCTCTTGGTTAAATACTTTCTCACTCTCATTCTGGTTCATCATAGTCTGTCTGTTAACACCATTCTTTTTTGCTTTCCCCATAAATTTTTGCTCTTATCTCTCTTTGGTTGGTCACTGCCTACCAGTTAATACACTGAGTCCCCTGTGGATCTTACCTTTACTTCGATTCTTGTCCCTTTATTCTCTTGGTTCCAAAACTATTCCTTTATTTCTTCCCTAGTGGAGTTATCACTTCCTTTCTAGGTTCCTCAACAGAGTTTTTCTTTGTCTTTCTTTTTTGGTTTTGACATCATTCTATTGCACCCCCAATAGGGTCTTGTTTTCTTCTTTTCGCTCTTGGTTTTGACACCGTCTCTGTTTCCTTTTATTTCTCTGTCCTAGTTCTCTGAACTACGTAGACTCTGATTTTATCATTGCATTATGAGGGTACGTAGGCACGAGATTATGAAATCTTGGCAAGCCACCTTCTCCCATTCTTCTTTCCCCTTAGTCCACCCAGATCTTTTTTCCTTTCCTGGTTCCATGAACTACGGAGCTCTGAATTCCTTATTGCACTATGAGGATACGTAGGCACGAGATCCCCAATCCTCTGCGAGCACTTACTTTCTTTCTTTCCTTTTCTCTTCTCTTTCTTTAGCTAGAAGTCTTTAGTCTTTAGATAGATAACCCATCCAAGCCTAGAAGCAAGCGAAATGGTTCCCGTTGGGTACGACAGATGCGTAAGGTGCTAGTACCTTCCTTTTGCATAACCGACCCCCTTACCTATTTCTCTTTCCCTTTGGCTTTATTTTCCCTTTCCTTTGGGATTAAATAAAGTTCAGTGGCGACTTTGTGGTATCTTTGAGTGTGTGATTCACTCAGGTATAATTCTGCTAGCTTCAGCTATTACCGACACGTAAACATAACCACAACCACACTTCCTCAAGCTTAAAGTGCAACAACACAAAGAGCTCCCCCACACGCATGTTCACCTCCAATTGACATCGACTGTAGTGTGCACCTTCAACCACCATTAAAACATCTCTCCCTCAAACAACCACGAAACACACATACAACCACCATTTTCACACACTGTTCATACCGACAACATACACATATTCCCTCAGTTCAAACCTCCTGCTATGCTTCTCCACCATACATAAGCAAAACCGTGAAGCTTGAACATTGCAAAAGTTACATCAGAAAGTTAACTACACAAACCCCTTTTCCTCCCTACATCACAATAAAACCACCTCGAGCCATAACTTCACACGCACCATTGCCACCACCATTGTGAAAGGAAAAGGTTTGTGGTCTACCTTTGTGCAAAGAAGATTTGTGCCACCGACAAACACGCATCCAGCTCAACACTTTCCATCCAAACTTAAGCAACGCCGAATTTGCATCTTTGTCGTCACTGTCCCCTCCATTTCCGACGGTGTAGTGTGGTGCAATCTCATCATGTTAGCATGGCTGCATTTGTTTCCACCGATTGTTTTCTTCCCGCATTTAAGCCTCAACTTGGATTTCTGAATTAGGATGGCCAAGATTGCTGCGAGCTCAAACTTAGAATTCATCGAAAGATTACACAAGGTACATATCTCGTTTCGGTGTTTATTATGATTTGTACTGCTGTTTGTGTGTTCCATCCAGTAATTTTCTTCATGGTAATATTCTTGGAAATGGAAGTTTGGGGATGATATCAAATAAGCATGCATCTCATTTTGTTTGTTTTGAAAATAAGTTTATTCTGTTTGAATTTCAAATCCAGACCAGTATTCCATATTTTGTTTTTGCTTTAGTTTTATTGTTTGTTTTATACTCAGATGCTTTTATTGCAATTCTACCTAATTTTAATATTTGTACTTGTATAATGAGTTGGTAGTGAATCCTCCATGTTTATCCACCCGAGTTTATGTGCTTTGGACTAGGCCCATTATTGATGCTTGCACACCCAGCCGTCCATCTCACCTCCCTTTTGCTTTCTCTTTCATTTCTATTATATTTATTGTTTTAATTTCATTTGTTTTTCATTTTTGTTATTAATTTAGAAAACCTTTATTAACTAATATTCAAATTATGATTACTTTTTTGTTATCACTTTTAGTTAGAATAAATAGCAACTATTAGATTATTTAGTTTAGTTATTAAATAAAAAACCTCAAAGACATTTTCTTAATTAGTTTTAAATTAATTCTTTTGATTTTGATTTGTGTATAGAATTTAAATATTTAATTTTTGAATTGATCCTTTTATTTTTAATTCGTGTTTAGGATTTTCTATTAATTATTTTTTTAATTGATTTAATTTCTAACTTTGTGAGTTTAAGACTCAAGGACCCTAATCCTTGTCGAGCGATCCCCCTCTTTTCCACCCGTAGTCCTCCGAACTACGGACACTCTGATTCTTCATTTTCTCAAATGAAGATACGTAGGCACAAGACCGCGAAGTCTTGTCGAGCCACCTTTTCTTTTCCACCTTTTTCCTTTTCCACCTTTTCCTTTATCCTTTTTTTTCTTTTCCATATTTTTCCTTTTCCACCTTTTCCTTAATCTTTTTTTATTTTCAATATTTGTTTTTCACCATTTTCCTTTCCCATGGAGTACTCTTAGAAAGCAATCCCTTAGCAACATCCTTACACATAATACAAGTGAATGGTTCCCATCGAGTACGATGGATGTAAGGGGGTTCTAATACCTTCCCCTTGTATAACCGGCTTCCGAACCTATCTCTTGATCGCGAGACCATCTTATCCTTTCTCTTAGGATTTTCTCGATGTTTCCCCTTCCCCTTTTGGGATAAATAAAGTTCGATGGCGACTCTGTTTCCTTTTCGCCTCACGTTGTTATTTTTCGAGTAGCGACAGATGGTGACTCTGCTGGGGATATGTTGCAGTAAAAATCGGTTATCAAGCTATTAATTAACTTGAATCATAAATCATGAAGTTCACCACTGAGTTTTGATTTATCCAAAGGAAAGGGTAAAGATCAAAAGAAAACCCTAAATGTGCTATGTGACAACAAAAGCTAAGAGAATATAAGGTTCGAGGGTTGGTTATACCTAGGGAAGGTGCTAGCATCCTAAGTATCTGTAATACTCTACAGGATCCTCTTATTTGTATTTGTGTTATGCTAAAGTTTTCTTGCTAAGGTTAGTGCTAAGGTAAAGACTTAGGGTTTTATTTCTAAATATGTTCGCCAAGACATCGCATCTTGTACCTACATATCCTGACTAGGATGTAAACAGAGCATTTATAGTTCACCTAACTAGAGTTGAGGAACTCTTGACTATGGTCAAGGTTCCAAGGGGAGTAAGTGTTCATAACCATGACACTTACATAAAGTTAACAAACTCTCTAAGTCTAAGTTGAAATACTAACTAAGGGGTTGACTCTTTACAAAGTCAAAAGGGAAAGTCATAGAGTTTAAAAACACTAATCCTAATTCTAAGTTGTAAAGAAATAATGGCTCTAACAAGGCCAAAAAGGAAAGAGTAAGTACTTATAACAATAGTACTTACATAAGGTTTTACAAACCCTAACCTAAAGTTAGGTTGAAAAGTAAAAAAAGGCTCTAACAAGGCCAAGAGAGCATGATCCTAACAAGGTCATGAGATGGGTGTCGTACCTCGAAAAATACAATCCTCGCGATGGACGTGGAAAAAAAGTTCGAACAGAGTCGCCACCGAACTTTATTTATTCCAAGAGAGGAGTAGGAAAATATTGATAAAACCTTTAAAGAGATAAGAACATGGTCAGTGCAACTGAATTATAGGTTCGGGAGTCGATTACGCAAAGGGAAGGTATTAGCACCCTCTATATCCGTTGTACTCAATGGGAACTGTAGAAGCAGGCTTCAGTCTCAAGTTTTGATGATGTCAACACTACTCAAGGTCATCTCTTGTTTGCAAAAAGACAAGCCGTTCAAAGTCATCAAGATAAAGTCATCAAGCTATCTTTCAAGTCAAGCTACATATGGAACTGATTCTTCCGGACTTGCCTGCATTACTGGTATATCAAATCCACCTTTTTAATTTTGATATACAAGTGTTCAAAAACATCAATCTTTTGTGCATAATACATACGCATGTTTTTGAAACTTTAAAAATGGTATAACATTAATTTTAAAAAGCATTTTTCTGAAAATTAGCAGTGTTAACCGATTAACCATATGGGTTAACCGGTTAACCATTTTGAATTTTGAATTTTTTGGGCTAACGTACCAGTGTTAACCGATTAACCATATGGGTTAACCGATTAACACTGAACGTGCAGTGAAAAATTGCTTTGTTTTGAGTTCAAAAATTATTTTAAAAAACATACCCTTTCATGATTTGAATCTTTTAAAATTATACCTTTTCTGAAAGGTTATTTTACTCATATAAATTCTGAGTTTTTCTTTTTTGAAAAACAACCAATAGAACATAACACAAAAACATTTTCTACATTCATTTTTCAAAGTGTCTTAGAATCAAATTCACCATTTTCAAAAACTTTCATTAAGTGTTCATATGTGCATAAATTTCATATTCATCCTTGAACACTTGTATTGAAAATTGTAAGAGTGAATTCTGATCATTTGGAGAAGATCAACATTGATACCATTACTCTCAAATCAAAATCTTTACAAACTTGTGTATATTGACTTGTGATCCAGGATTGTTGGACACAAGGGTGAGTGTTTACAAGAGGATTGTTCTTGTACACTTGTTAGTTTTATTGTTTGATAGTAGGCCTCACCGGTTGATGGTGTGATAGGTTGTACTTTATTAAACAATAGTGAAAATTCTCTTTCATGTTGAAAGGGGAGTGGAGTACTCTCGGATTGTGAGGGGAACCACTATAAATCCTGTGTCTTTCTTTCTTTCTGTTGATTTACTGCTTTCCATAACCAAGAACACCATCCAGTATATTTCCAAGAACCATATAAAAACCGGAAAAATTTCAAAAGTCCTAATTCACCCCCCCCCCCCCCTCTTAGGCATACTCTGTTCTTACAATTGGCATCAGAGCAGGTTAAGGTAACCTGTTCCTAACGATTCAGTATGGCTTCCGCAAGTACCAACCCGGTTTTCAAAGATGGTGGAAGCAGTAACAAACCACCACTCTTTTCTGGAGAATACTTTGATTTTTGGAAGATCCGTATGAAGGCACATCTTGAGGCTCAAGGAGATGGTATATGGGAAACCGTTGAAACTGGTCCACATGTTCCTACAAGTGTGGTAAATGGTGTTGGAACCCCAAAGATCAAATCCTCATATGATGAAGATGACAAGAAGAGAATCTTGAATGAGAAGAAAGCAATCAACATACTTCAAAGCGCTCTCAGTATGGATGAATTCTTTCACATATCACAGTGTCAATCGGCAAAACAGATTTAGGATACCTTGGTAGAAACGCATGAAGGAACAGCAGAAGTAAAAAGATCAAGACTTAACACGTTAAGTCAAGAATATGAGATGTTCCGTATGCAGCCCGGTGAATCTATTGTTGCCTTGCAAAAGAGGTTCGTTCATCTAACAAATCACCTGATTGCTCTTGGGAAGACCTTCACCAACGATGATCTCAACTTAAAAGTTCTAAGATCCTTGACAAGAGAATGGCAACCAAAAGTGACTGCCATTTCGGAAAAGAAAAGTCTTTCAACGATGACATCCGCTTCATTATTCGGGAAACTTCAAGAGCATGAACTGGAACTTGGAAGGCTTGACAAACATGAGAGTCAAGACAAGAAGTCCAAAGGAATTGCCTTGAAGACTGACACAAAGGATGACAAAATTGACGAATCCTCCGAAGACGAAAATTTCATGCTTCTAGTAAAGAAGCTCAGTAAGTTTTTCAATAATAATAAAACTTCTTCTTTTTCTAAAAAGAATAGACATTTCAGGAAAAAGGAGGCACCCACATCAAACCAAGAAATTACATGTTATGAATGTGGAAAACAAGGTCACATAAAGCCAGACTGCCCAAAACTCGCAAATAAAGGAAAATTCAAGGGCAAGAAGGATTTCAAAACAAAGAAGGCTTATGTCGCATGGGACGACAACGAAGTGAGTTCATCATCGGAATCAGATAGCGATGAATGTGCAAATATTGCCTTAATGGCCTCTCACCATTCCGATGACGAAAATGAGGTTAGTAGTAATTTTTCTATCTATGATAATGATGCACAAGAAGTTATAGATGAACTTCTAAAAGAGTGCAAGACTTTGTACAAAGACATCTCATCACAAAAGAAAAGAATTTTACTTTTGGAAAAACAAAATTCTGATTTCTTGAAAAATATTGAAGATAAAAAACAAAAAGTGATGGATGAAAAACAAAGTCTTGTATGTAAGAATTGTGAGTCTTTGTCTTTTCAAATTGTTCAACTTAAAAGAGTTTTAGAAAGATACGAAAAAGGTCAAATTGGCTTGGAAGAGATTCTTAAACATCAAAGGTATCCTAATGATAAAAGTGGATTGGGATATTCTAAATTTTCAAAACCAAGCACCAATAAGACCATTTTTGTAAGAGCAAGTGAACAAATTGTGAAGAAAGAGACAAGCACTTCTAAGACTCAGCATCAAAATCATAACAAGAAAAGAGTTAATAAGAAAAAGAACTATATTCCTAGATACAGAAGTCATTTTCAACCTACATGTTTTTATTGTGGTATTAAAGGACACACACCTAATGCCTGCTATGTACGTAATATTGGTGTTGCAAAGGGACATTATGTGTGGGTGGAAAAAGGTACTAACTATCAAGGACCCAAAGCAACTTGGGTACCTAACACTACCTAATTTTGTTTTGTAGGTATGCTTGAAGACAACCACAAATCAATGGTATCTTGATAGTGGCTGCTCGAAGCATATGACGGGAGATATAAACAAATTTTCAAGTCTATCATTAAAGGCCAAAGGATACGTCACTTACGGTGATGATAATAAAGGAAAAATTCTTGGAGTTGGAACCATTGGTGCACCTCCATGTACAGTCATCGAAGACGTTCTTTTTGTTGAAGGCCTTAAGCATAACCTGCTTAGCATCAGTCAATTGTGTGACAAAGGGTTCAAAATCAACTTCACAAAGGAGGAATGCTTGATCGAACACGAAGTCACTCATGAGATTCTGCTAAAAGGTAAAAGATACAATAATATTTTTATGATCTCTTTTGATGATTCTTCCTTGAAGGTAAAATGTCTTATGGCGAACAACAACGAGGCATGGCTTTGGCATAAAAGATTTGCTCACATTCACATGGAGCATTTAAACAAATTAATCAAGCATGATCTGGTTGTTGGGCTTCCAAAGATAAAATTCATCAAGGATAAATTATGCGATGCATGTCAAAAGGGAAAACAGACCAAGACAACTTTCAAATCCAAGCAAGTGGTTTCTACATCAAGACCACTTCAATTATTGCACATGGATCTTTTTGGTCCATCAAGAACGAAGAGCTTTGGAGGTAGTATTTATGCTTTAGTTATTGTTGATGATTTTTCTCGATATACCTGGACAATGTTTTTAGTGCAGAAAAATGATGCGTTTAAAGCATTCAAAAAGTATGCAAAACAAATTCAAAACGAGAAGTCACTCACTATAGCCTCCATAAGAAGCGACCACGGTGGAGAATTTCAAAATTCAGACTTTGAAGAATTTTGCGAAGAACATGGAATTTCTCATAATTTTTCAGCACCAAGAACTCCTCAACAAAACGGCGTCGTAGAACGGAAGAATCGTTCACTAGTTGAACTTGCTAGAACAATGCTCAGCGACACAAATCTTCCAAAATATTTCTGGGCAGAAGCAGTAAGCACGGCATGCTTTGTAAGCAACCGCGTGAATATTCGACCGCTACTCAAAAAGACTCCGTATGAGTTGTTCAAGGGAAGGAAACCGAATATATCATTCTTCCACATATTTGGCTGCAAATGCTTCGTTCTCAACAACAATAAGGACAATCTCGATAAGTTTGATGAGAAGTCCGACGAAGGTATATTTCTTGGTTACTCTTCTTCTAGTAAAGCTTTTAGAATTTTTAATAAAAGAACTCTTACCATTGAAGAGTCCATTCATGTTTCGTTTGATGAGACTAACCCCTCGAAAGAGGATAATATTGTTTTGGATGATGATGATGATTTTGTAGATGCTTCACCAAATGAAGAAATTGTTTGAAAAGATCAAACAACTTTACAAGAAGATGTTACTCAAGAAAATCAAGATCTTCCGAAAGAATGGAGAACACACAGAGATCACCCAATTGATAAAGTTATTGGTGATATTAGTCAAGGCGTGGCAACTCGACTTAACTTAAAGGATGCGTGTCTCAACATGGCATTTGTATCTCAAATTGAACCATCAAAGATCGATGAAGCTTTAGGCGACGACCAATGGATTATAGCAATGCAAGAAGAACTTAATCAGTTCGAAAGAAATCAAGTTTGGACCCTTGTACCAAGACCGGACAATAAGCATATTATAGGAACCAGATGGGTGTTCAAGAACAAACTTGACGAGAACGGGATTATAGTTCGTAACAAGGCAAGATTGGTCGCACAAGGCTACAACCAGGAGGAAGGAATTGATTTTGATGAAACATTCGCTCCGGTAGCAAGGTTAGAAGCAATTAGATTACTTCTTGCTTACGCATGTTCTATGAATTTTCAGTTATTCCAGATGGATGTCAAAAGCGCTTTCCTAAATGGATACATTAATGAGGAAGTCTACGTCAAACAACCTCCGGGTTTTGAAGACTTCAAAAATCCCTCACATGTTTTCAAACTGAAGAAGGCTCTCTACGGTTTAAAACAAGCACCACGAGCATGGTATGATCGCCTTAGCAACTTCTTATGTGAGAAAGGATTTACAAAAGGAAAGGTTGACAAGACGCTGTTTATAAAGAAGATCAAGGGTAACACCTTGTTAGTACAAGTCTACGTCGACGACATCATATTTGGATCAACAAACAAAGAACTCTGCGAAGAATTCTCACTCATGATGCGAGAAGAATTCGAGATGTCCATGATGGGAAAGCTAAATTATTTTCTTGGACTACAAATCAAGCAAACCAAGGATGGAATCTTCCTCAACCAATCCAAGTACTATAAGGAATTAATAAAGAAATTCGATATGGATAGTTGCAAGATGATGTCTACTCCTATGGGAACCGGAACGTATGTTGATCAAGATGAATCTGGTACTCCAATTGATATTACTAAATACCGAGGTATGATTGGTTCATTACTATATTTGACGGCAAGCCGTCCTGACATCATGTTTAGTGTTTGTTTGTGTGCGCGCTTCCAAGCAAATCCGAAGGAATCGCATCTCACTGCTGTGAAGAGAATTATCAAGTATCTCAAAGGAACGACCAACGTTGGATTATGGTATCCTAAAGGTAGTATTTGTTCTTTAGTTGGTTATTCTGACGCTGACTATGCAGGATGCAAAACCGATAGAAAAAGTACAAGTGGTACATGTCATATTCTCGGAAATGCTCTAGTATCATGGGCCTGCAAGAAGTAAGCTTGTGTAGCACTCAGCACCGCCGAAGCAGAATACATCGCCGCAGAAAGTTGTTGTGCACAGATTTTATGGCTGAAACAACAACTTCTGGATTATGGTGTTGACCTCGGATGCATTCCTCTACGGTGTGACAATACTAGTGCCATAAATATCACAAAGAATCCGGTTATGCATTCCAGAACAAAGCACATTGATATCCGGCATCATTTCCTTCGAGATCACGTATTAAACAGAGATGTTGATGTTACTTTCGTCGACACACACAACCAACTCGCCGACATCTTCACCAAGCCTTTGGCAAAAGAATCATTCTACAAAATTCGGAGAGAACTTGGGATTCTTGATGAAGGTGACATCTGATCCTTGTCTCTATTATATGTATGCATTAATTGTGATATGTTTTCATGTGTATGCATTCTGTTTTTATGTATTTTTCAAAAATTCGAGCATGTTAATCGATTAACCATATGGGTTAACCGATTAACACTGTTAAATTTTCAATTCTGATTAAATTTTTTAATGTGTTAACCGATTAACCTATATGGTTAACCGATTAACACTGTAAATTTTTCAAAAAAAAAATCAGAAACGAAAATTAAATAAATTTTTGAAAATTTTATATTTTTCTTTATATATTTTGTGTGGTCCATATTCTCTTAAATATCCAAATCCATATCCAAAATCCACATTCCCTCTTAAAATCCTAACTTCTCTCTCCCACTCTTAAAAGTTGGAAAAACTCCCCACAACTTCTCAAACCCTAACTTCCTCAGAACCCACAACCCCAGTTCTCTCAAACCTCCATCCATGGCTTCAACATCAAACCGCGGCAAGGGAAAACTTCCAGAACATCATTCTGCATCAGAATCAGATGACGATAGTATTCCAATGGAAACCACCAAAAAGAGACGGATGGATTTCAAAGTGCGTGTTCGTCAACTTATGCCGGTAAAGTATGTGAATCTTCGAGCTTTTCCTGCAATATCTTTTGATTTTCCTACTCTGCTGGAATATCAGCGTATCGACAAGTTCGTCACCGACTCTGGTATTATCTATCCTGATCTGGTTAAAGCTTTTATGAATAAAATGTCTGTATATCTGGACATGGATGAGAACCACATGATCCGGTCCACCATTAGAGATCATGAGTTTGTTGAGAATTTATCCACCCTTGCTAGACACCTTAAGATCCCATCAAAGGGATGCTTCCTGAGAAAAGGTGTAAACCATGTAGATGGACCCTGGGCAAACTATGATAAAATGGAGTATTACTATCAGATTTGCAGGTTCCCAAAAGAAACCGTTATTGCAAACTCCCGCACTACTCGTATGCTATGCTATGCCAAGAATCTGACAGTATCTGATCGAATGCTTCACTACATTATCTGCTATGTCCTCATTCCAAAGGACTCAAATCACTCTCAGATCAACGATTTGGAAATGCAGTTGATCTTTGCTATTAAGAATCGCATCAGAGTCAATTGGATTTTGACTATTATGTATCATCTGCAGCAACAACTTCATTGCATTACCCGGCTGCCGTATGCTCGCTTGGTTTCTAGAATTCTGGAATTAACTGAACTTGACCTCAACAGAGAACCATCCTCCAAGATGAAACCTACAACTAATGAGATCAATGAGATTAATATTGTGAAGAATACTGGAATCATCAAGGCGGCTGACGGTACCTACAGGTATACTGATGACGGTCCTGTGCATCACGCTTATCCAATGCCTGAAGGGGGTCTGACCAGTGAGTTTCTCTACACAACCATGATGAACCAGCATCGAGAATCCATGAATATGCATAGAGAGACCTCCCGAGCAATTGCCTCCCTTAGAAACCTCATTCTTAACCCTCCACATTCCAGCACCCGAGTTGTGGACGACGAGATTGAAGAAGAGGTTGATAGTGATGAAGAAGAAGAGGAGGAGGATATGGCGGATGAGGATGTTTAGAGAATATGCTGCTGCTGTTGTTTTTTATTGCTTTGCTTTCTAGTTATAAGTTTTTATGCTTTCATTTAAACTATGTTTTATTGTAACAAGTACAATTTCCATTTGCTGCATCTTATATGTACTACTGTTTGTGTTTTGTGTTTACTTGGCTTTGCATGTGCTTATTACTATTTGTTGCTATCTTTTGATTTCTTTGAAAGCTCTTCCTTTTTGCTGATGTCAAAGGGGGAGAAGAGCTTGGTTCTGTTAATATCTCTCTGTGTGCAGATTTTTTTTCTCTGTTAAGATAGGGGGAGTTGCTAGACATAGGGGGAGAACCAAGAGATATCGCACAACATTTGTTTGATTGCCATCATCAAAAAGGGGGAGAATGTAGAAGCAGGCTTCAGTCTCAAGTTTTGATGATGTCAACACTACTCAAGGTCATCTCTTGTTTGCAAAAAGACAAGCCGTTCAAAGTCATCAAGATAAAGTCATCAAGCTATCTTTCAAGTCAAGCTACATATGGAACTGATTCTTCCGGACTTGCCTGCATTACTGGTATATCAAATCCACCTTTTTAATTTTGATATACAAGTGTTCAAAAACATCAATCTTTTGTGCATAATACATACGCATGTTTTTGAAACTTTAAAAATGGTATAACATTAATTTTAAAAAGCATTTTTCTGAAAATTAGCAGTGTTAACCGATTAACCATATGGGTTAACCGGTTAACCATTTTGAATTTTGAATTTTTTGGGCTAACGTACCAGTGTTAACCGATTAACCATATGGGTTAACCGATTAACACTGAACGTGCAGTGAAAAATTGCTTTGTTTTGAGTTCAAAAATTATTTTAAAAAACATACCCTTTCATGATTTGAATCTTTTAAAATTATACCTTTTCTGAAAGGTTATTTTACTCATATAAATTCTGAGTTTTTCTTTTTTGAAAAACAACCAATAGAACATAACACAAAAACATTTTCTACATTCATTTTTCAAAGTGTCTTAGAATCAAATTCACCATTTTCAAAAACTTTCATTAAGTGTTCATATGTGCATAAATTTCATATTCATCCTTGAACACTTGTATTGAAAATTGTAAGAGTGAATTCTGATCATTTGGAGAAGATCAACATTGATACCATTACTCTCAAATCAAAATCTTTACAAACTTGTGTATATTGACTTGTGATCCAGGATTGTTGGACACAAGGGTGAGTGTTTACAAGAGGATTGTTCTTGTACACTTGTTAGTTTTATTGTTTGATAGTAGGCCTCACCGGTTGATGGTGTGATAGGTTGTACTTTATTAAACAATAGTGAAAATTCTCTTTCATGTTGAAAGGGGAGTGGAGTACTCTCGGATTGTGAGGGGAACCACTATAAATCCTGTGTCTTTCTTTCTTTCTGTTGATTTACTGCTTTCCATAACCAAGAACACCATCCAGTATATTTCCAAGAACCATATAAAAACCGGAAAAATTTCAAAAGTCCTAATTCACCCCCCCCCCCCTCTTAGGCATACTCTGTTCTTACAGGAACCTCTTGATTCGATTCGTGAGTGAAAGTCAACTATGCTTGTTTGTTTATCTTCTAAAGGATTTGATTACTAAGGGGAAAATGGTGGTTTTTAAGATAGTTTCTTGCCAAGGATTGGGGTCCTTGTGCCTACGCATGCTCATTCGGACGAGAATGAGAAATCAGAGTGTCGTAGTTCGACTACGGGAAAGGATAGAGGAAACGGAAGATGGAGGGGAGGTGGCTCGCCAAGATCATCGCAATCTTGTGCCTACGTATCTTACATTCAAAGAAGAATGAAGAATCAGAGCGTCCTTAGTTCATGGTAACGACCATGAAAATACAAGGTTGAACTGGTTTGAAGTAGGTACGAAAGACGATTACTCGAAGCTTAAGAAAGACTTCCCGGGCCCAAGTAATCGGGAAAGCAACTCAAAGACTTGACTATCTCTCTTTTTCATCGTGAAAAGAAGGTTGTATTTGAATGGAACGAGTGTTTAGGTCGCATTCTAACTGCTAAACATTGGCTTGTATGCTTGCTAGGGGAGGCTGAAGCACTAGTTTGTTATGCACGGAAGAAGGGACTAAACAATGTTCTTTGGAAAAGGTATTTGAGTTGTAGATCGCACAGGGCGAGGAATTGGATTAACGTGTTTGTATTTTGATTAGGTGAAAATTAGTTGAGGCTAAAGAAATACTTCTCGGGCCCAAGTGATCGGGAAATCGAGTCAAAGACTTGAATCTCTCTCTTCTCATCTAATATTATGAAAAATCTTGGACATAATTAGAGTGTTTTAATCGGATGACGATTACTCGAAGCTTAAGAAAGACTTCTCAGACCCAAGTAATCGGGAGAGTGAACCAAAGACTTGGATCTCTCTCTTTTTCATCTACGTGTTTAAGAAAATAGATTTGAATTCGTTTATCGTTTTAGAAGACAATTGTTCGAGCTTACGAAAGACTCCTCAGGCCCAAACAATTGAGGAGAGAAACCAAAGACTCGATTCCAACTCCCTTTTCATCCTTTTATTGAAAATGTATTTGAGTATAGTTGGGTATATTAAGCTTGCTTTAATAAAATGCTCGACGGGAATCGAGGTTTAAGTTTGCATACGAAACGAATAAGGTTGAACTAAGGGGTAAGAGATCCTATGGGTATATGGTAAGGTCGATGGCGAGGCCAAAACGCTCGACTTACAAGGAGTGTAAGAGGACTTGATATAATCAAGTATTTAGAAAAGATAATGGTTAAATGCATTTGTTTTGAAGATACTTGACGTTGGATCAAGTTTGGCAGAGAATTTGAGTTTAATTTCATAGGTGGAGTGTGTAGTAAGTGTCGTTGTACAAAGCCCAAGAGGAGGCTATAAGGTCGATGGCGATCGTAAAAACAATCGGCTTACAATGGTATTTGAAAATGGCTTGATTATAAAATCAAGATATTAGTTTGAAAATGAGGTTTAAGCAAATAAATATGAGATGACATAAGGTAGTCAACATATGAATCAAGTATACAAGTAATCACCAATCAAAGAAATAAGAAATATCGAGCAAATCAAATGATAACTTAATTAAATATTATATTGAATACCTAAATTATATTAATATAAGCTAATGTGCTTTCTTATAATTAAATTAAGCTAATATTTTTAATAAAATTAATTGTCAAAAATTAATTAATAAAATAACTAACGGAATTGAGTACTTTACAAAGATAAATCATGAATTAATTAGTGCAAAAGAAAATTTAGATCCTTAGAATTAAGGAAAAAAAGTGAAAAATATTTGAAAATAAAATGTTTTTGAGTTTTTTTTAACTTAATATGTAAATTTGATTAATTAAATTGAATATGATTTTCTAATTAATTAATTAAGAAAGTGATTACGAAAATAATTAAGAAACTAAAAGTAAATAAATCTTTGTTTTCTTTATACTAAAGAGATATTAATTAATCAAACGAGGTTAAATATATACTTAATTAAAAATAATTAATTAATATTGAAACAAATAAATATTTTTTTACATTTTTTAAATCATAGAATTAGAAACAAAAATAAAATAAAATGAAATAAAACCTAATGGGCCAGACTGCAAGTAATATGGGGTGTGCAATTCGAAATCCACCCAGGCCCACAAAGGTGATGGTCCGCGTGGGGGGTTCACGGTGAACCCCTAGCCAAGCGCAGATCTAGACCACTAATCCCATCTGAAATCCACTCATCTTCCATCCAAAGGCCAAAAACGAAAGGGTTAGGGAAACAATGGTAAGGGCACACACATGGGATCCATGCGGACCACACTTGGGGACAACAAATAGTCAAAATATTTGAAAAAAAGAAAAAGAAAATATGGAAACACGTGAAGATATTACTCAATACCATTAATGTCCCCATTATCTCTTCCAACCCCTTTCTCAGAACCAAGAAAAAACCTAATCCCTATAGCGCCCATTTTCATCTTCCCCAAATCTAACCCTATTTCTCATCTTCTCTCTCAGAAACAAATCAAACTTTAATCCTCTTCACTCCTCTCAAAACAACTCGTGGATCTCCTCCCAAAATCCCTAAACTTCTCGCCTAAATCTACTCCTAAACCCGTTACACAATTGTCTCCCACATACAGTAAACCTTAAAATTTCACCAAATGAAACTCAAACCTAAAAAAAAACCTGAACGGAATTCGAACCCAGAAAATAAACATGCACACAAAAAACTATCTCAGAGAGTTTAATGAGGCTAACATACAAGACAAAGAAGCTAGTACCTGGCCTGGATGATTCCGATGATGTTTCTTCCGTTGGTGTCGAAACGATCTTATGGCAAGCCTTCCGTCACTCTTCTGCTGAGCTTCTGCTTTCGGTAACACATGAGGAAAATATCTAACTATCTAACTATCTAACTGAGCCTCTGCTGAGAGTTCTTGACTCATGCGATCAAACTATCTAACTTCTTCCATTCTTATGCAGCAACACATGAGGAAAATATAGTCTTATAGGAGTAAAAGTGGTTATTGGATCATTTGTACCCCCTTATGTTGCATTTGTTCTCATAAGTCAGTCAATTTAAACTTCTGTAGGTTTTGGTCATAGGATGGAGGAACAGGAAGTTTGAAGGTGGTATGCCTTGTTGGTAAGTTTGCTATACGGTACCTTGATGTGTGAATTATCAAATTTAAACTAATCCCTTGCATCTCTTTATTTCGTATGTGGTTGGCGCGGCTTCTTGAAGGACGACACACGCGATAGCTTATTTGGCCGTGACAGCAGATGTTCTGCAGGATTTGGTAAGCAAGCTTGAATTTTTTTTAAAAATCTCAGTCCAAATGTTGTATAGCACATCTGATAACAATGCGGTTTGTAATATGCCACCATCAATTTGCTCACACTAATTATGAGTTTTTCATTGAACTTTGTATTATACTACTCATATCCCTTTCATTTTGGTCTCTAGCATGACGAGGATGATAAAATTGAAGTAAAGGTGAAAATATTTGACGTGAAGCTCGTGTTGATGAAGAGCTCGACAATGATGGCGACCTGGACTGGTTATGAACTAGCATGAGACTTGGCGTGGTTTAACGTAGCCTTTAAACTTGTTGCAGTACAAGTATCAAAACAACTTCATGATGTATGCTTTGCAAAAAAATATCTTTAGACCTGGATTTAAGCATTTATTTCATTCTATAACTAATTAGATTTCCAACACAACTTGTAATGCTTAGACCTTCCATTGAATTATCACTTCGATCTTGAAACTTGTAATGTTATCTATATTTAAACTTTAGGATTTGTGACATAAATAACAATGTGAACTTTTGGTATAATTACTTTTTGATATGGCTACTTAGCTTCTATTCATACAACCTACTAGCATTGAATTGTGGCCTTACAAATTGGTCACGTAGCAGCCTGTAACATATCTTGAGAATAGCTCAAATGCATCTACCCATGAATTGGCTAAAAAATAATTTACCATGTCTAAGAAACTTGAGAAACGGTTCACATTTGGCCATAATTCTTGATAACCTTTATCAAATCCTAAACTTATGGCCTTGCAAAAGAAACAATTCAAATTGTAACCCAACATAATTCTATTATAACTCGAAAATGATCCAACATTGAGCTGATTAATTTGATTGATCGTGAATTTGGAAGAATACTTGAATATATTTTGAAGAAGGCTTGAAACAACATGACTTAGTAACAGTGACCTGAATAAGATCTAAAAGATCTCCTTGAAATAATCCTTAGTACCATCTTGAAAATACTTGAATTATTTTGGCTAATTTAATCTCCACTTGGAATTAACTCGAAATAAATCAAGCCCAATATAGCTTAGAATCAATTTGTAATATGACTTAAGGTTAACTTGAAATCCATTGGTCATGAATACATATTTTTATTTATTCCCGACCTCCAACCACTTGCAAACTCCGACAAGATCTCCATACCTTAGGTTTTATAGGCGCCTAACCAACAGCCACGTGGTCATGAAGCAATATGATATTTAGTATAATAAATATGAGGAGGTAGGACAAATTTGGGGTATAACAGTAAGGGGGTACGAATGATCCAATAACCACTTTTACTCCTAGAAGACTATATTTGCCTCATGTGTTGCTGCATAAGAATAGAAGAAGTTAGATAGTTTGATCGCATGAGTCAAGAACTCTCAGCAGATGCCTGCTGTTCCATTAAAACATTGATGTTGCTCTTCATCTATATGCTCCAAGGTCTTGCCCGAATGTCCGTAGAAGCCTATCCTCCCTCCATAGTCAAGCTTACACTGTTGTCCATTGCACAAGTTAAAGCTTTTTGAGCTTGATGCCTTCAAATAATAAGCAAGCAACATACTAATGGTCAGTATGAACAAGACAGATCATGAAACCAAGGATTCATATCCAAATTCAGACGTTTTGCATAAATCATATAACACAACAGTTGGTTCAAAAACAATGACTAAAGCAAATATCATGTACGTACAGTAAAAATCCCAATTTACATGCGGTAAAAAATACAGTGAAGATTTCGCATTCGAAAAGAACTTTTTCAAAAGCTGCTACTGAAAAAATTTCGTACGATTTCAATTCCACAACATCAGTCCTCACTCCCGCTACCGTAAAAAAAGGCCTAATCCTCACAAGGAGGACGCCCAAATTTCACACGATTTTCTCTAAGCTTTGCCCTAGCTCACACGTATGAAATTCCTATATAATATACATTGTACATTCAAGAAAGGTAGAAGAAAAAAAACCCTAAGAAGTCCGCGGCAAAAAGCACAGTAAAAACCCTAAAACCCCTCATAAAAAAAAGCTCTTACCAAAAGTAGAAGCTCAGCAGAAGAGTGACAGAAGGCTTTCCGTAAGATCGTTTCGACACCAACGAAAGAAACATCACTGGAATCGTCCAGGCCAGGTACTAGCTTTTTTGTCTTGTATGTTAGCCTCATTAAACTCTCTGAGATAGTTTTTTTTGTGCATGTTTTTCTTTTGGGTTCAAATTTCGTTCTGATTTTTTTTAGGTTTGAGTTTCATTTGGTGAAATTTTAAGGTTTACTGTATGTGGGAGATAATTGTGTTACGGGTTTAGGAGTAGATTTAGGCGATAAGTTTAGGGATTTTGGGAGGAGATCCATGAGTTGTTTTGAGAGGAGTGAAGAGGATTAAAGTTTGATTTGTTTCTGAGAGAGAAGATGAGAAATAGGGTTAGATTTGGGGAAGATGAAAATGGGCAGCATAAGGATTAGGTTTTTTCTTGGTTCTGAGAAAGTGGTTGGAAGAGATAATGGGGACATTAATGGTCTTGAGTAATATCTTCACGTGTTTCCATATTTTCTTTTTCTTTTTTTCCAAGATTTTGTCCCCAAGTGTGGTCCGCATGGATCCCATGTGTGTGCCCTTACCATTGTTGCCACACACCCTTTTGTTTTTGGCCTTTGGATGAGGATGAGTGGATTTCAGATGGGATTAGTGGTCTAGATCTGCGCTTGGCTGGGGCTTCACCGTGAACCCCCCTTGAGGACCATCACTTTTGTGGGCCTGGGTAGATTTCGGATTGCACCCCCCATATTGCTTGCAGTCTGGCCCATTAGGTTTTATTTCATTTCATTTTATTTTTGTTTCTAATTCTATGATTTAAAAAATGTAAAAAAATGTTTATTTATTTCAATATTAATTAATTATTTTTAATTAAATATATATTTAACCTAGTTTGATTAATTAATATCTCTTTAGTATAAAGAAAACAAATATTTATTTACTTTTAGTTTCTTAATTATTTTCGTAATTACTTTCTTAATTAATTAATTAATTAGAAAATCATATTCAATTTAATTAATCAAATTTACATATTAAGTTAAAAAAACTCAAAAACATTTTATTTTCAATTATTTTTCACTTTTTTTCCTTAATTCTAAGGATCTAAATTTTCTTTTCACTAATTAATTCATGATTTATCTTTGTAAACTACTCAATTCCATTAGTTATTTTATTAATTAACTTTTGACAATTAATTTTATTAAAAATATTAGCTTAATTTAATTATAAGAAAGCATATTAGCTTATATTAATATAATTTAGGTATTCAATATAATATTTAATTAAGTTATCATTTGATTTGCTTGATATTTCTTATTTCTTTGATTGGTGATTACTTGTATACTTGATTCATATGTTGACTACCTTATGCCATCTCATATTTATTTGCTTAAACCTCATTTTCAAACTAATATCTTGATTGTATAATCAATCCATTTTCAAATACCATTTTAAGCCGATTGTTTTTACGATCGCCATCGACCTTATAGCCTCCTCTTGGGCTTTGTACAACGACACTTACTACACACTCCACCTATGAAATTAAAATCAAATTCTCTTCCAAACTTGATCCAACGTCAATTATCTTCAAAACAAATGCATTTAACCATTATCTTTTTTAAATACTTGATTATATCAAGTCCTCTTACACTCCTTGTAAGTCGAGCGCTTTGGCCTCGCCATCGACCTTACCCTTACCCATAGGATCTCTTACCCCTTAGTTCAACCTTATTTGTTCCGTACGCAAACTTAAACCTCGATTCCCGTCGAGCATTTTATTAAAGCAAGCTTAATATACCTAACTATACTCAAATACAATTTCAATAAAAGGATGAAAAAGGAGTTGGAATCAAGTCTTTGGTTTCTCTTCTCAATTGTTTGGGCCCGAGGAGTCTTTTGTAAGCTCGAACAATTGTCTTCTAAAATGATAAACGAATTCAAATCTATTTTCTTAAACACGTAGATGAAAAAGAGAGAGATCCAAGTCTTTGGTTCACTCTCCCGATTACTTGGGTCCGAGAAGTCTTTCTTAAGCTTCGAGTAATCGTCATCCGATTAAAACACTCTAATTATATCCAAGATTTTTCATAATATTAGATGAGAAGAGAGAGAATCAAGTCTTTAACTCGCTTTCCCGATCACTTGGGCCCGTGAACTCTTTCTTAAGCCTCAAGTGATTGTCACCTAATCAAAATAGAAACACGTTAATCCAATTCCTTGCCCCGTGTGATCTGCAACTCAAATACCTTTTCTAAAGAACATTGTTTAGTCCCTTCTTCCGCGCATAACAAACTAGTGCTTCAACCTCCCCTAGCGAGCAGACAGGCCAACATTTAGCAGTTAGAATGCGACCTAAACACTCCTTCCTTTCAAATACAACCTTTTTTTCACGATGAAAAAGAGAGATAGTCAAGTCTTTGACTCACTTTCCCGATTACTTGGGCTCGAGAGTCTTTCTTAAGCTTTGAGTAATCGTCTTTCGTACCTACTTCAAACCAATTCAACCTTGTCTTTTCGTGGTCGTTACCACGAACTACAGACACTCTGATTCTTCATTCTTCTTTGAATGTAAGATACATAGGCACAAGATTGCAATGATCTTGGCGAGCTACCTCTCCTCCATCTTCCGTTTCCCCTATCCTTTCCTGTAGTCAAACTACGACGCTCTGATTGCTCATTCTCATTCGAATGAGCATACGTAGGCACAAGGGCCCCAATCCTTGGCGAGCACTTATCTTAAAAACCACCCTTTTCCCTTTAGTAAGCAAATCCTTTAGAATATAAATTAACAAGCGTAGTTAACTTTCTCTCACGAATCGAATCAAGAGGTTCCCGTTGAGTACAACGGACGTAGAGGGTGCTAATACCTTCCCTTTGTATAATCGACTCCCGAACCTAGAATTTGGTTGCGATGACCATGTTCTTATCTCTTTAAAGGTTTTATCGATATTTTTCTATTCCTCTCTTGGAATGCATAAAGTTCGGTGGCGACTCTGTTTGAACGTTTTTTCCACGTCCATCGCGAGGATCGTATTTTTCGAGGTACGACAGATGGCGACTCTGCTGGGGAGTATTCATAGCCCTATGCTAGAGAGAGTCAAGCCTAACTTGACTTGATTCGTAAAAGTTAGATCCGCTTGTTTGTGAATCTTCTTCTATTGCTTGTTTGTTTTGTTTATTTGTTATTTACTTGCTTGCTTTTATATATATATATATATATATATATATATATATATATATATATATATATATATATATATATATATATATATATATATATATATATATATATATATATATATATATATATATATATATATATATATATATATATATATATATATATATATATATATATATATATATATATATATATATATATATATATATATATATATATATATATATATATATATATATATATATATATATATATATATATATATATATCTTATTGTTGTTTCTTGTGACACTGTTGGGGTTCTATGATTGTTGGAACTCTGTGAGATGGCTCTACACCCGAGTCCGAGAAAAACATAGGATTAGAATGGTGGTTGTGTAGTGGAATCCCTCAAGGAGTCTTTCTCGTTGGGAGGATACAAAAGCCCCGCTTAGAGTTGATTCCCTTGAGGATGTTGTTGTCGTGGTGAGTCTTTGCCATGGCGACAATGTTCTTGAGCCTGAATCTATAACTCTAAGGACCTTTTACCCTTTTTCCATGGTGGTTGGTAGTGTTAACTCATGAGGATCATTCCTTGTTGGATTGATACAAATGCCTCAATCAGATGAGATCCCTTGAACGTATCATTATTCTAACAATGATATTTTCAACCTCGACCTATGACTCTGAGGTCCCTTTAAGAAACCTTGGACTTGATGGTTGTGTAGTAGAGACTCACGAGGAGTCTTTCTCGTGGGACGACACGAAAACCTCACCTAGAAGAGATTCTTTCAGGGGTATTATTGTTGGATGAATCTTCACCTTGGCAATAATACTTTTGAAAGGTTCGTGATTCTAGGTACTCACCTCTATAGAACCTACCCATGGGGTTTCAGAAATTAGAGAACTCTTAACTTCATAATTGTGTTGGTTACCTCTATCATTGAATTTGCTTCATACTCATATCATAACATTTACATTTTGGTTTTTATGGAATTTAAGAATTATATTGTCAACATCCAGGAACTATGGGAAGCAATGTCAGAGGCTCATTTCTTTACAGCTTCAGGAGGCCCAAATTGGAAGACTTGTGCAGTTTGGTTTCTCGTATTCCTGTTGTATTCAGGGTTAAATTTATGAAGGATTATGGCAGACTTATTCACCTACTAATTCAAGATGTGAATTCTAAGGCACTTGTCACTTTGGCTTAGTTCTTTGATTCTTCTTTAAGGTGTTTCACATTTCAAGATTTTCAGCTAGCACCAACATTGGAAGAATTCGAGAAACTAGTGGGTATTTCTATGAAGGATAAGTCACTATTTGTGGGAGTAAAAGAAGATCTGGAAGACAAAGTAATTGCTGATGCGCTTCACATGCATAAGAGAGACATTACTGATAATTGGAAGAATAGAGGTGGGGTTAAAGGACTTCTTCTTAAGTTCTTTATAGAAAAAGTTGACACACTTATTAAGGCTCAAACTTGGGATGCTTGCTATGCAGTGGCACCTTTAGCTATTTATGGAATCGTCTTATTCCCTAACATAGATGATTTTGTAGACGTGACGGCTATTCATGTCTTCTTAACCAAAAATCATGTGCCAACTCTTCTAGTTGATGTCTTCTATTATTTGAGCTGGAGAAGTGAAAAGAAAGGTGGCTCCATTGTTTGTTGCGCCCCTCTCTTATACTAGTGGTTGCATATGCAGTTTCCTACCAAAGAACCGTTTGTTGATCAAGCTGATGATAGTTAGGCTCAGAGAATGGTGGCTCTTAGATCTGCTGATCTCTCTTGGTATTCACAAGACTTTGATGAAGTTATCACTAATTGTGGTGAGTTTCCCAATATCCCACTAATAGGAACTCGAGGCTGTATTAATTCCAATCCGATGTTATCAGTTAGACAGCTCGGGTATCCTATGGTAGCTCTTCCTAAGAGAAAAGACCTTAAAGCCTTCTTAATGCATGACTTAGGGACTGAGAACCCTGAGTTATTTAGAAAGATTACAAGAGCTTGAAGGATCGTTAAGAAGAAAGGAAGAAGTGAATTAGGAAGAAGGAATGGTATAACTAAAGAGACTTACTTTGTATGGGTTAGGGAAAGGGCCAGAGAGGTCAAGATGCCTTTTGAGGAAAAAGTGTATAAGCCTTTTCCTGAACCTAAACTTACCCATATTTCGATAGAAAAAGCTGAAGATCTCAAAGCTACCATAGCAAGGCTGATGAAAGAAAATGAGAGCCTTGAGGCAAGGCTTCAAGAAGTTACCAGTGAGAAAAATACTATGAAGTGGGAACTCCAACGCGAGAACACCCAGTTAGAGGCAGTGGAGAAGAAAGCAGACGAAGAAGAGCATCAGAGAAAAAAGGTTAAGGTGTGTCTTAATCAGTCTGATAGCAAGGTGAGCGAGCTGAAAGAGGAGCTGGATATGGTTAGAAGAAAATGTGTTCAGAATGAAGATTGTTGGCTTGCAGCTACCAAAAGGAACAAGACAATCCGAGAAGAAATGGAAGCAAAGGTCCATAGGTTGAACACCGCTCTACGCCAGTCAATGGCTGCTGAATTAGAGGTGCGTAGGCTCAAAGAGGGGGCTTTAAGGGTTGCTCAAATTAGGCCTGCTGATTGGGATAAATTTTGCATAGAGTTGAATGATGTCAAGAACTATGTTGTGAACTTGAAGCATCAAATAAAATATGTCCTAGAAGATAAAGCTATATGGTCTGCTGCAAGAGAGAAGGCGGCTAGTGATTTTGAGGGCTATGAAAGGTCTATCCATATACTAATAGCTGACCGAGACATGTATCGCAACAAACTCAACAGTCTGATCGAGTTCTGCAACTGGTTGGCCAAAGATCTCGTTTGGAAACATAAAGATGCTATGGAAGCAATGGATGAATCTACTCCCCACAGTATTTGTGACTTTCTGTGCATGTGCAAAGCAATGTTGAAGAAGTTTAAAGAAGAGTTAGAAGAACGTGAGGCTAGAAGGCCAAAAGTTTGAAGTTTATTTTGTATTTCCTCTTATTGACTAAAGTTTATGAATTTTATTTCGAATGATCCTTCTTTTTGTGTCACACGAATATTATCTTTTTATGAATGAATGTGATTTGATTTGTTCTCAATGTTCTTGTGTATGTTAAACAATTGATTCAAAAATTACCTGAAAAGAAAATGCATATCATCTTGCATATCATGGTACGCATCATTTTTCTAAAACACCGCACGACTCTAAATCTCTATCCTTTGCCACCTTCAGATTTGATCTAAGCTAACTATTTGACATCGTTACGAAACTCGGCGCAATTACCAAATGATGCTGAAACAAATTGAAGAGACTCAGAACACCATGAGGGGTGATATTGATGCCCTCAAGATGAAGATGGACCAGCTGCTGGAAACAATGATGACACTGGCCCGAAAGGAAAACAATACTGAGGTTTTGGCTGATGCTAGGAAGGCGGTTGATAATATAGGAACTTTTGGGATCATTAAGACTCCCCCTCTTATCCACGTGGACCTTGCTGAGCATTCTACATCCGCACATCATGGCTCTGAGGTAGGAATAGATGAGCAGTATGATGCTTTCTTCCAACCTCCTCCTCCACCTCATCCTCAACATAATGTGGGAGTTGTAACTGATCTTTCCGCAGATAGACTACAAAATGTTGAAGAAAAGCTCAGATCCTTGGAGGTCTAGAAGAATCCAGGCTTGGATGTTATCGATATGTGTCTAGTTTCCGGATTGGTAATACCGAAGAAGTTCAAAGTCCCAGACTTCGAGAAGTACAAGGGAGTCAGCTGCCCAAGAACCCATATGAGAGCATACTGTGGCAAAATGGCTGCTCATATTGACAACGACTTGCTCTTAATACATTACTTCCGAGATAGCCTCAGTGGGGCATCGTTAGAATGATATATGCAGTTAAAGAAAGGACAAGTCAATACGTGGAGAGATTTGGTAGACGCGTTTTCCCAGCATTATCAGTATAATACTGATTTGGCACCGAATCGCACCCAGCTGCAAGATATGACTCAATGTAATAATGAGTCCTTTAAAGAATATGCCCAAAGATGGAGAGAATTGGCTGCCCATGTTCAACCACCATTGTTGACCAAGGAGTTAAATGACATGTTTATGGGAACACTACAACCTCAATACTTGGATCACATGCTTAGGTCCAGTTTCCTTAAATTTACTGAAGTGGTGTCAGTAGGTGAAAGAATCGAGAGTCAACTGAAAAAGAACAAGGTTGCAGTGGTCACAACAAATAGAGGAAGAAAGCCTTTTGTGAAGAAAAGGGAGGATGAAGCCAATGCTATAATGAGGGGGGAAAGAGATAGAACTCCAGTGGAGATCCAATATCAACAAGTAGCTGCAGTAGCCCAAGCTCCTTATCAACAGCCAGCCCAATAGCAGAATCAGCAGCAATAGAATTATCAGAGAGTTCCTCCCCCGAAATATCAAAATGCTCCAGCTCAGAGACCGCAAAGGCCAAGACAGCCAAGAAGACAGATTGATCTGTTGCCCATGTCATATGGACAAATCTTTGCTCAGCTAAATCAAAATGAACATTTAACATTGCGAGACTTGCGCCCGACAACCTTTCCATATCCTCCTGGGTATGATGCCAATGCTCGTTGCGAGTTTCATAAGGGAGCTCCTGGACACTCCATAGACAACTGCTATGCGTTCCAGAACAGAGTGCAAGATTTGGTAGAATCTAAGGACCTCACTTTTACACCCAGAGGTGCCAATGTTAAGAACAATCCATTACCTACGCATGAAGGTTCTTCTGTTCATGTTGTGGAGGAAAGTAATGGTTTGAGACTGATTACAAATGTTGAAGATGTCTGTACTCTGATGGCTGTAATTGGAGAGAAACTGAAGAAGAGTGGGATGATTCCCCAAGAAGAAGCGGAGAATTTGACCGACGAATTGGTGAAGAAACATCTACAAAGATTCTTGGAGCAAGGGATAATACAGATAGAACGTCGGGACTCAAATGTGTCTGCCATTGAAATTTAGTATGACAAAACAGAAGCTTATCCACCAAGGCGAGTTCGCCCAGCACCAGTAGTTTTAAAATATGATCCTTCAGAAGCCTTTCAACAGAGGCCCGCCCGACCAGCACCCGTAATTATGCAATACGATGAAGATGACGTTAACAGACAAAGAGCAACACGACCAACTCCGGTAGTAATAGAGATCCTGTCGATGAATCTGAGCCTAAAGTTTTTAAATAAAGGCCAGAAAAGCTAGTAGTTGAGTATGACGCTGCCAAATGTGATGCAGTGGTCGGACCTAGTGGAATGACCCGTAGTGGTCGTTTATTTGCCGCCAGGCCAGTAGAAGCGTCTGCTAAGAATAAAGGAAAAGTTGTCGATACAACAATCGAATTACCAAGCATAGAGCCACCTGCAGAGGTATCATCACCCAAAGCAGCAGTTACACCGAAGGAAGCTGAGGAATTTTTGAAGATCATCAGAAAAAGCGACTATAAAGTGATTGATCAACTAAACCAAAATCCTGCTAGAATTTCCATGCTCTCACTATTACTCAGTTCAGAGGCGCACAAATTGTCTTTAATGAAGGTGTTGAGCGCTGCACATATTGCGAAAGACATCACCGTAGCCCAATTCGATGATGTGATAGCCAGTGTGACAACCGGAAATTTTCTGGGGTTCAACGATGATGACCTGACTGCAGAGAAAAGAAATCATAACAAAGCTCTCTATATTTCCATCAAATGTCAAGACACGTTGATATCTCGAGTCTTGATGGATATAGGATCTTCTCTAAATGTGCTTCCCAAGATCATCTTGGAGAGAATACCGGTAAAAGGAGTTAGCATGAAGCCGAGTGTTGTGGTAGTCAAAGCTTTCGATGGTTCTAGGCATGCTGTGATTGGTGATATGGACTTGCCAATAAAAATTGGACCAAGTTTCTTCACCATTACTTTCCAAGTAATGGATATCTATCCAGGGTAGAGTTGTCTATTAAGAAGACCTTGGATTCACTATGCAGGAGCCGTTACATCCACTCTTCACCAAAAGCTAAAGTTTGTCAGCAATGACAAAGTAGTTCTGATTGGAGGAGAGGAGGATATCTTGGTAATTCACCTGACGTCCTTCAGGTACATCGAAGTTGAAGGGGAAATGGTGGAAACACCTTTTCAATCATTTGAGGTGGTGAATACATTGGCGGTACAACGGATTTCGGATAGCCAGAGTGCAAGATCAGTAATGGCTTCATATGAAGAGGCTAAGATGGTTGTGGATGAAGGGAATGCCCAAGGCTGGGGCAAGATGGTGGAAGTTGCTGAAAAGTTCGACAAATTTGGGCTGGGATACCATCCCTCGTCCAACACAGTGACAATTGCATATGGCCAAAAGCAGATTCCTCATGTGGAAGACATTTTCAAGAGCGCTGGGCATATCTTCGATTATACCTCTGCTATGGTAATTGAAGATGAGGCTGATAATAAAGAAATATCCGCAAGCTGGGTCCGACAAGCTGAACCTGGAGAAGAACTGCAAAATTGGAAAACCATCGAAATACCCTAATTCTACTCGCATCAAAAGTAATGTTTTAATTGATTGTCAAAACCCTATGATCTGCCCAAGGTGTAGTGGAGCTTTGTATCGGGCCTCCTGATGTTTCGAAACATGATTAACATGAATAAATATTAATTTGCATTCAGTTTTCGCTCATTTTCTTTTTTTACTTTTTCATAATAAATGGCATTTCTTTTACGCACTCACTTTCCTAAATAAGCTGCATAAATCATAAACATGCAGAGACACCACCGAAGTCCTTGATAACGACACTGCTATATGTCTCTATGATTTTGACTTTCCAATATATCAAGCAGAAGAGGAAGACAGGGAAGATGGTGAGCTCCCCATTGAATTGGCAAGGTTGTTGCAGCAAGAAGAGAATGTCATTCTACCGCATAAGGAGGACGTCGAAGTTATAACCCTGGGCTCAGAAGAGGATAAAAAGGAGATAAAGGTTGGAGCGTCTCTTCAGGACGCTGTCAAGATAAAGTTGATAGAACTTCTCCGAGAGTATACTGATGTGTTTGTGTGGTCATATCAAGACATGCCTGGTCTAGATACGGATATCGTGGTACACAAGTTGCCGCTCAAGGAAGAATGTCATGCTGCCAAGCAGAAGCTGAGGAGAACTCGCCCTGACATGGCTCTGAAGATCCGTGATAAAGTCAGAAAACAATTCGACGTAGGATTCTTAGCAGTGGCCAAATATCCACAGTGGGTCACCAACATAGTTCCAGTACCGAAGAAGGACAGAAAGGTCTGCGTGTGTGTAGATTACCGTGATTTAAACAGAACAAGTCCCAAAGATGATTTCCCATTACCTCATATTAATGTATTGGTAGATAATACAGCTTAGTTTTCTGTTTTCTTCTTCATGGATGCATTCTCAGGTTATAATCAAATCAAGATGGATCCAAATGACATAGAGAAGACCATGTTCATTACACCATGGGGCATATTCTGTTATAAGGTAATTCCACTTGGGTTGAAGAATGATGGGGCGACATACCAACGTGCAATGGTGACACTCTTTCATGATATGATTCATAAAGAGATCGAAGTGTACGTTGACGATATGATTGCCAAGTCTCAGACTGAAGAGGAGCATTTGGTTAATCTGGAAAAGCTGTTTGATAGACTGAGGAAGTTCATATTGAGACTTAATCCCAACAAATGTACGTTTGGGGTGCGGTCTGGAAAGTTGTTGTAATTTCATTTTTTAAAGATATTTTTCAAGGAAAATCAATAAAAAATGTATAATTTATCAAATGGATCCATTAATCATGTTATAAGCAATGATTAAGGTTTGTGAAAAAGGTATTTTATCCACATGAATATTTAAAATCATTTTGGTTTAACAAAATCAAGGAAAGAAATTATTTTAAAATATTTAAAACAATTTAAAATAACATTTTTAATATATTAAAAATATATCAAATACAAAATATTTTTGTGATTTTTTTGTGGATTAAAATGTTAAGGTATTTAAATTACATGTGTAAAAAAATTGGGATTAAAAATAATTAATTTGATAGAAAAAATCAATATATGAAATTATTTTTAAAACAATTATTTTTTATTTTTTTGGTGAATAAGTTATTTAAATATGTGGATGATTTTTATGCAAAATTTCATTTGAAAATAATTAAAATTGGATGTAGAAAATAACTTTTGAAAATAATATTAAAATATTAAAAATATTTAAAAATTCAAAAATTTGAATTATGGCGCGAAGAACATCTTCTTCCTCGTGCCAGTCAGATGCAAAACCTCTCCTATCTCTCTGAGTTCATAATGATTTTAAAAGATGTGAACATGAAAGTTGCTCGTTTTTGAACAAGGAACACGATGGTACCAATTAATTTCATTTCTTTTAAGTGTGGAGTGAGTTATCAAGTGATGAACAGATGAACCCTAATTTTTACAAGAACACTATGAAATCCTATACATGATTGATACATAGCAATTGATTGAGGGAAAACATTCTATATATGTACAGAAACATGTTCGTAACTTGAAATATAAAAAATGATGCATGTTTCATGGAGTTTGGGAAGTTCATGCTTACATGTGCAAGAGGAAATCGAATCCTCAGTTGTAGGTGTTACAGATGTGAAATGATGATTTAGACAACTTCCCTAGACCTCAAGGAATGTGTTGATGTGTTTAGAATGGCTGGAAACCTTCTGGATTGGTGGGATCGAATCCAACTACAGCTGGCTTGGGATGAACTATGATCTTGATGAATTTGATGTTACAGATGATGTTTAAGTGTTTGGATCACTCATATATGATGTATGTGAGGTGTTTGGATCATTGGTTTAGATGGAATTGCTCTGGTTTGAGAAATTCGATTTCTCCATCACTTGGTGTTTTGAAATTTGAGACAAAGATGATTTTTCAGAAAATAAGGATTGAAGTTATTTTGGTGTGTTTGAAATGCTCATAAGTGAGCTCTATTTATAGGTGAATGAGTTTATCTTGGCTGAATAGTGATAGCTTGAAGGATAAGAGCTCATTCAATGTTTTTGGCAAGATATCATTACTTCCATGCCAAGGTACGTTGTCACCTCTAAGTAGCATAGCTAACTTTTGACCAATTTCACATTCCTCATATGTTTTTATTGTTGTTTAAGCATGTACCTTGATTGAGGAGTGTAGCTTTGTTGAATGTGCACTATTCCACATAAATGTGATTTTGAATTCAAGGCATATATGACAAAATCCATTAATCCACCATGTGATTTTCCTTCACTTATCACTTGATCTTACAGGCTTGTGGTGACTTATCCTAATCCATGTTGAATTGGTATGATCATGATCATTGCACTTGACTCCGAAATTGTGTAGTGCAAGAAATGACCAAAACTGATTTTGCAAAACAGTTTGCAGCAAGGTGTATTGATCCATCCATAACTCTTTGCTCAAGTGGAGTTTGATGATGTTCTCTTACTATTTGGAAAGCTCATATAATGTACTTCAACTTTGATGTTCACAATTTTAGTTGATTAATCTTGGATCATAATGAAAAATGTCCTTGAAAATTTATGTTTCATGTTGAAAACTTGGCAGAATTTTCACCAAGTGTTAAAGTTCAAAACATCATGAAACCCTAACTTCATGGCCTTGTAACTCAAAATCTATGCATTTTTTATGGATGGTTTAGCCCAGGAATCTTGTTGTATATGATGAGATCTATCATTTAAGCTTTGGAGTACAAAAAATGGTTGCTTGAATCACAAGTTATGGCCTTGTAAAGTTAGGTAAAAATCATGTTTTTCTATAACTTAGTGAAATTTTCACTTTCTTCAACTTTGCCCCTTTTACAAGTAACCTTGATTTCTTGATTAATCTTTGATTAAATACAAAAATTGATCATATTTTCTTGTATAATTGTTCATGATGAACATTTTTGGTCAAAAAGTCAAACTTTGACTTTGGATCTCAAATGAATTTTGTGCAGAGAAACCCTAATTCCTGATTTTCAATGAATGGATGTCCCAAGGTGATTTTAAAATTATGAATGGACATCAAGGGTACATTTTAGTGCTTTGAATCATATCTCAAGGTTTGAGATCATGTCTTGGCCAAAATTCAAAGGTGTGATTGACGTTTTTCATCAAAACTCTAGTTTGTGGCTCATATGGATTTAAACTATTGTATTGTTTATGAATCAAGTTCTTTGGATCAATCCAATCATATGAATGGACTAATATGATTTATTTAGGGTCCTTGAAACATATTTTGATGTCTTGGATCATATCTTGCTCCATAAGTCATCTTAGGGGTTGAATTAGGTCAAAACCCTAATTTGGTGATGCAGATGATCTTGAGGCTTGACCAACTTGAAATGATGTAATCTTGTCCTTGATTCTTGGCGAATGGAATCTTTTTTAATCTCCATGGATGATTGAGGGACTTGATAAGTTGAAGATCATGTCAATTCTTGATTGACTCTTTGGCTGAGTCTTCTGTAGAGCTTAAAAACTCTAATTGAAGATCATAATGAAGCAAACAACAATCTTGACTTTCTAAAAATGGGTTAGTGATGCATAAAAGTGTATGTATGAGATGCAAATGATTTGGGTATCTTAGGGTCAAAATTTAGGATATGACCAGTGGCGGAGCCAGAAAAATTCTAAAGCCTGGGCAAAAATTCAAAGACCGCAAATCCACATTGTATATAATAACATGTACTCCTATTTATTTTAACTATCATCCTTTGAAACAAACTACAATGCAGGACATGTCATCCCTACTCTCACTTTTCAACAAACTATCAGTGAGTACCAACATACCTAATATAGTCAAGAACCATCCGAGAGCCATCAATGAAACTGAAAAGCCAAGCCAATGATTTATGCGCCCTCTGTGATCCTACAATATTACAGAAAAAGTATAGATCAGCTGAGTCGGATCTACTGCACAATCAAATAATGTAGTTCCAAAATAAGTTTATGGGGAGGGCGTGGCTACACCGCTGAGTTAAAATTTAAAATTAAAGAATTCATAAAATGAAAAATGCTAAAATTTTACAGGCATACAAGTTTCAGTTAAATCATTACATGATCTCACCTCTAAATGTGGGCAAGAATATTGGAGTCCAATGATGCATGAAACTGCAGTCTGCAGCTGTTATGGAGCTGAAAACAAATGAAAAGGTTTATAATTTATAAACTGTCTTCTGCTAGTACCGATCAACATAATTTGAATATTAGTATAAAGCATACAACCATCATATAAATTTTTTCTAAATTAGTATTCCTTGCTCAACAATCTATAGAGAATCAAAAAGGGATAAACAAGGGGAAATATTAGATTCTACCAAAACCTACAACTTGTTCAGTAGAAAACAAACCTTTTACAATAGATAATACTTATAAAATGGAAACTAAAATAGAATAAGAAGGATTCAGTGCATGAAATAACTGCACATCGCACCATTGTGTACAATAGAGAACAGATAAACATTAGGTCAGTCAGCGAAGGTTGTTCTAAAAAGATAAGGACCTCTAGTATATATCAACTAAAACATTAAAAGGGTGTCACAATCCAGTCTTTCCAAAAGTAGAGAACTATTAGAAGTATAAGTGAGAAAGAAGCTTGCAAATCTAACTGAAGTTAGTTATTTTAAGTATGATAATTGAACCTATCCTAGCAAAAGAGCCCTTCACAGTTTAGTGAAGTTGTTTTTAGCGTAAATCCAACAAGGAGTTTATTATTTTACTATAAGGTTAAAAAAATCAATTAGGTTTGGTTTAGAATAACATCACCATGAACTTGTTATATAGTCTCAATAATCCATGAGATTGATGTGTTGGAAATACAAATGTGAAGTGATAAACTTTCATACAAATGTGAAGTAGACTAGTTACCTCAAAATGCCTTCTGGGTCAAAAGAGGCGTGACACCATGATGGAGAACTATCTGAAACTTGGCCAGTGCTAGAGCATAAATTGAACCTCATGCAACATAAAGTGAAAGAATCAATAACAACAATTCAGCCTCATAATTCATAAGAAACAAAAACGAAAAAAAGAAAAGAAATTTGGTTGAGGCAATTTACCAAACACTTAGTGTGCAACTTGCAAAACGGTGGAAACAACAACAATTTGATACCGCTTCATAAACCACAATCTGTAACAACAACAATCATCAACAAAAACAATAATTCAACATCATGAAGCGAAAGATTTGAAGCGAAAATAGACGAAAAATTGGTTAAAGCATTCTATCGAACACCTTGTGAGCAAGACTAAAAGCTGTATTTTTCTGCATTCCACTGGCTGTCTGTTTTCCATCTTTTAGATAAAACTCCCTAATTGAAACCAATGGTATCCCGTTGAAATCTTGGACAGTCACCTTCCTTTTGGGTGATAGCTACAAATCAAGCAAGAAACTTAAACCCTAAACATTTTAATGAAGAAAATCAAAATTCATTACAACAATTCTAATAATAATTGCACTGAATTAGGTTAATAATCTAAGGGGAAGAGTTATCGATTCATCTCACAAATGAAGCTTTCAGTGTTGTCTTTTTTGCGTTTCACTTCCATCACCTTATTGGACTCTTGTGGCGGCTCTTTGTGTATCACATTCACTGCCTCGGCGGAAACTTGCGGCGGTTCATTCGGTTTGTCGCCGTCGGTGGCGATGGAGATGAGGTAAGAGTCGATGATGGTTCTGACAAATAGTCTGCTCTGCTGTGTGAGTCGGAAAGGTCGATACCGAGTCGTTCGGAAGCGGCAAGTCGGACGGTGAACTCAGTGGCTTCTTCAATGCTGGCTTTTCTGAGTATATCCAACACCATTTCTTCACCTTTTCGTCGAGTTTCAGGGTCCATTGTGAAGGTGCGAAAATAAAAAAAAAAAAAGAATATTTTCGAGGCGGTCGAGCCTGGGCACCAGCCCTACCTGGCCGGGTGCTGGCTCCGCCCCTGATGCAAAGTAAAAATAAATTCAGATGCATGAAAATTTTAAAATGCCTAGATAAAGTTGGGGTATGACAGATGTCCCTACTTAATTGACTTGAACTAGAAGGTATGAATGATAACGGTCTTCATACATTCATGCTGGAAGATAATTAAAAACGAAAAGAACCCAAATTTTGTCTAAGAAGAAAAGTATGATGAGTTTTAAAAGAAAATAGTTCAATACCGATCCTCGAGTGGACACTGAAAAACTTGCAATGACATACGTTAACGACACCAAAAGAGTGACGGTAAACTCAAAACTGCAAGGACCGCTGACACCAAAAGGATATCAGTAAGATCAAACAAGATAGCTATCACCAAAAGGATGATAGTAGGTTCACAATGACTTAAAAAACTGCCAACATCAAAAGGATAACGGTTATTAAACTCTAATGACTGTCATCACCAAAAGGATGATGATTAGGCACCACGACTGAGGTCAACATCACCAAAAGGATGATAGTAAGACCCACAATTCACAGATTGCTATTACCAAAAGGATAATAGCCGTCACCAAAAGGATGATGAATAATTCAAAATGACAAAGATTGCTACCATCAAAAGGATGATCATTATCAAACTGAAATTTGCTATTACCAAAAGGATAACAGTAAGATCAATATTCAAAGTTTTCTATCACCAAAAGGATGATAGTTAACTCGACTGTCTTCAAAGATCACTAAAATCAAAAGGATGAAGGTTAAATCAGAATGAAAAAGAATGCCATCACCAAAAGGATGAAAAATAACTCTTGCTAGCACCAAAAGGCTGACAGTAAGGCCATAAATTTGCAAGGATCACCATTGACAAAATGATAATGGTGAGATCATAACTGCAAAGATTATCGACACCAAATGGATGAAGGTTCTATCACCACAAGGATGACATTGAGCACACCCAACTCGCTATCACCAAAAGGATGATAGTAAGTATACAATGTTCAAAGATTACCGACACCAAAAGGGTGAAGGTAACAACATCATTTGCTATCACCAAAATAATGATAGTAAATAGATAACTGTAATGATCACCAACATCAAAAGGACGAAGGCAATAACACAATTTTCTATCACCAAAAGGATGATAGTAAATTTCCAAATTTAAAGATCCCCGACATCAAGAGGATGAAGGTGACAATCCAATTTGCTTTATCCAACAAGATGATAGTAAATTCCCAACTTTAAAGATCACTGATATCAAAAGGATGAAGGCAACAACACAATTTTCTGTAACCAAAAAGATGATAGTAAATTCCCAAATTTAAAGATCACTGACATCAAAAGGATGAAGATAATAACACAATTCGCTATCACAAACAGGATGATAGTAAATTCCCAACTTTAAAGACCATTGACATTAAAAGGATGAAAGAAATAGCACAATTTTCTATCACCAAAAGGATGATAGTAAATTCCCAAATTTAAAGATCACCGGCATCGAAAGGATGAAGGTAACAACACAATTCACTATCATCAAAAGGATGATAGTAAATTCCCAAATTTAAAGGTTACCAACATCAAAAGGATGAAGGTAACAACACAATTTGCTATCATTAAAAGGATGATGGTAAATTCCCAAATTTATAGGTCACCGACATCAAAGGATAAAGATAACAACATAATTCTCTATCATCAAAAGGATAATAGTAACGACACAATTTGCTATCACCAAAAGGATGATAGTAAATTCCCAACTTTAATGATTACCGACATCAAAAGGATGAAAGTACTATCACAATTTGCTATCACCAAAAGCATGATAGTAAATTCCAAACACCAAAAGCATGAAGGTAAGAAGATTAAACAATCAAACTGGCTATCACCAAAAAGATGATAGTAAACACACGACTTAAATGTTCACTATCTCCAAAAGAATGAAGGTAAAACAAAAACAACAAAGCTCGATATCACCACAAGGATGATAGTAGGCACATAATTTCCATGACCGCACTCACCAAAAGGATGAAAGTAAGGTCGACAAAGTTTGGTATCACCAAAAGGATGATAGCAAGCACATACTTTAATGATCACTATCACCAAAAGGATGAAAGTTCAAATTCTGGTATAGCAGATCAGGAAGATATCCTGAGAGATGTTAAGACACTTGATCTCTGCTTCAAACACAATGATAATAAGGAACATAATACAAATAGAAAAAAGTAAACAACACACAAAAATCTTAACCCAGTTTGGTGAACAATAACACCTACGTCTGGGGGCTACCAAGCCAGGAATGAAATCCACTAGATAGTATTAATTGTAAGCTAAACTCCCGTGTTTACAACTTATCACTTAATCACTACACGTGCTTAATTTTTACCTAAGACTCTTTTTAGGTATGTTACATTTCTCAATTCCCTTTCAATCACAACAGTGACTAAAATTACAACTCAATGTAAACTGTCCAGCACTGGTATCAACATGATACAAGAGAGGCTCAAAAAATACAAACCCTAAAATCACTAGGCAACAATTTATTTTTCACACTTTTCCTAGGTTAAAACCATCCTATTTATAACCATAAACAAGACTGCATTGGGGCTTCAAAAACGCAGCAATTATGTTCCACTGAATCTGCAACTAATTCTCATCTAGAATAGTTTCTTCAATCCTAAGTTTCCTAAAGTGTCTCCAAACTTAGAAACAGCAACTTCAAATTACAATCAAAATCCATGATTCTTCAATCTTGGACATCACCTAGGGAAAATAAATAATCCCATAATAATCTAAAATCTAGAATAACATTAATAAAATTGAAAAGTAACATACAAAGATGTCGAATAATCATTATATGACATCTTGTCCAACATCTTGATCTTCAGTTAGTTCTTCATGTTAGGACATCTTGTCCAACATCTGGTTGACAAGTTAGTTTTACCAAAATTGATGCCAACCTCAAAGGCTTGGACTCATCAATCTCCCCCTTTGGCAGATTTTGGTTAAAACTAACTAAATGAAACTTGCAAATATAAAACCATAGTCCAGGGCCAAGAAACAGAACATCAGCAGCAGAAAAATATCTTGCCTCCCCCTGAAACAGTTCCTTCTTCTACAAGAAAGAGATTAGTATACTCCCCCTTAATGGTTAGCAGCAACAATAGTCAGTGGTTAGCAAGAAGTGGTTAGTAAAGTAAGCATTACTCCCCATTTTTAGCCATAAAATGACAAAGGTAGTTAAACTAACTAAATAACCAAGCAATAACAAAAAGTATTAGAGTACAAAACAAGCACATAAAGTGCCTAAAAAAATCTTGGACATTAAGCTCTTACATAACCACACAAAAAAACAAGAAAACATTCTGCAGTCATTTTCATTGCATAATCTGCAGTCACCAATATACCAGGATGCTGCTCTAGAATTATGCCACAAATAAGGGGAGGAAAGCATATAGGCAGCTTAATAGCAGTGTATGAAGCTTGCCTCAGAACTTGATCAAAGATATAAGTCCTAAAATCAAACTTTCATCCTTTACCAACAATGTATATGAATTTTCCTAGCCCAGCAAATATGGTTGAAGTATGGTTGGTAGGCACCCAGTTGATAGAACCAATTCTATGCAGAATTTCATACTTCACACTGAGCTTCCCAGCTGAAAGTTTACATTTGCTTGGCCAATGCTTCACACTATTATAGGTGATCTCTTGACACAACTTATCATCAATATATTCACACTCGGGTTGAGGGTCTACTGATCTTCCCAAAAACCCGTTGATCACAGTGGAGGAAAATGTCACAACATTTCCTCTGACATACACTTTTCTGTAGTCTTTGTTGGTTACCTCATCACAGCCTTTAGGAATGTTTACTATAAATTCTTTGACCAATTTCTCATAGCAGGACCCAAGTTTAGTGACTGTCTTCATCAGACCTACAACTTCGATCAGCTTAAACACCTCTTGGCATTCTATGGCATTCTTCCCCAGTTCTCTTTCCAAAGCTACTCTTCTTTGGTACACATATGGCCACCTCTCCACATTTTCATAAGCATGGAAGGAGACGTTGTCCAATGGAGCTTTAGGAAGAGCGACAACCCTCTTCTTAGAGGCTGGCTTCTTTACATGCACGATGTTTTGGACATCTTCTGCAACATCATAGTCTGACTCAGTATCAGACTTAACCTTTCTCTTTTTAGACACAATAGCAAGCTTCTCCAAGTTTTATATGGTCCAACCACGAATTTCTTATATTTCTTAGTATGAGTGTTTTCAACAGCCACACCTTTACCTTTTCTTCTCTTTAATCTCATAACCACACCAAGGTGGAGGCTCTTGGCAATGATTTCATCATTAGAAGGCAAGTCATCAACATTGATAACTTAATCAACAACCTTTCCAACAGTAACCTTAGGTGCTTGTTCCTTTGACTGAGATTCTTCTACAGATGGAGATGTTCCACCATCTACTTTAACATTTCTTACCACAAAGTCAACAAAGGTGTGAAGATTCCCTTCAGACCTTTCATGATCATCCATTTCAATACTATCCTCATCAACATTCTCCTCAGTCATTACCTCTGGTTCAACTACAGGAGAAGAGGGAGTGGGAAGATTCTGAGCCAGAGGTCTAGTAATACTAGCAATGTTCAGTTGACTTCCTAAATTTAAGGTTCTAGCAACTATTTGACTGATTCTCTCATCAGTATCAAATCTTTCTTTCACACTCATAGGGTTTTGAAAAACAACAGAGGTCTTTAAGGGATTACCTGAAGGGAGGTCCTTATATCTTTTCACAGAAAGTTTTTCAGGCTTGCATGACATCATAGCCAGTGGGGCAACATCAATTGCGTCTGCTGCAGGCAGTTTCCCAGACTTAGCCCAAACTGTTAAAGATGAAACATTCTCCTTCTTGGTTACCCCATTAGACAGTTGTTGTTGAGACATCTTGGCACATTGGAAAGTTGAATAAGAATAGACTGGATTAGGGTTTTCTCCGAGCATGAAGGTGAAATGGTTTGTAACGAAAGGTACAATATGAAGGAGACGTGCGAGGGAGCGATTTAGGTCACTTTGAAATGTTTAAATTTTAAATTCTCTCTTTATTTGTTGGAACCATACATACACTTGAGTAGTATTCTTACAAATTAATTTTACAAAATCTTCAATCATGCAAAACCCAAATTTGCCCCTTAACTCCTCAATCTGATTTTTGGAATCATTAGTGAGACTCAAGTTATCACAGTAAGATGTCACAACATCTTGTGTGACATTGTCGCGGTGAAATTTGGATACCAAACTGTTAATTAGTTTGAATCTTCAATTCAATTTGCAACCGATCTTTGATTTGTCCAAAGGAAGGGATAAATATCGAAATTCCCACAATGCAAATGCAAGCTAGATTGTTTAGGTTCGGGGGTTGGTTAAACTTAGGGAAGGTACTAGCATCCTAAGTTTCTGTAGTACTCTACAGGAACCTCTTGTTTTATGTTTGTTTATTGCTATGGTTATCTGCTTAAAGGTATAAAATACCCTAGTGGTTTATTTCTAAGTATACTCGATAAGATATCGCATCTTATGCCTACATATCTGTAATACCCCAAATTTTACCCTTATATTTAGTCAGTCATTTCGCATAGCATCTCATCTGTGTATCTGCTAACCACTAACCAGTCATAAAGTGCGTTTTGTTTTGCAGGAACTACCCTAGGGGCGTTTTGGTCATTTTTAATTTTGGGCCCAATGAGGTTTTATTCCTGAGGCATTTATTTACGTGGGTTTGATTATGTTAAGATATCAATTTGGGTTGGAAAATCTGATCTGTGGAACAGGGTTTTAACAAGAAATCATTTTTCCATCTTCCAGTTCATTTTAGAGGGAAAACAGTGAAAACTTCGACTGATTAATGGAACTTATTCATGTTGAAAGTATTAAGCTTATTATGCAAGATTGGATCGAATTAATTCAAGGATATTTGACTGGTGAGGTTTAATCGGATGTTGAGGTGTTTGCAAATTAAATCATGGAAAAGAAATTGGGAAATGATTTTAATGGAATATGTGAATTTTATTCATAATATTTTATTATTATTATTACAATTTGAAAAGTGAATTTGGATAGAAATTTGAAGTTTATTCATAATATTTTATCATGATCTACAAAGAGGAAATAATTTGGATAAAGAATGTTATTGAATTTATTCATAATATTTTTTGTTACAAGTTACAAAAGAGAAAATCAAAATTGTATATCCTAAAAATCCTAAACATCCATTGGTGTCTTCATGATGTTCATCCCTTGGACATTTCTCCATGCTCCTCCGATTAACCTGCACAAAAAGAAACGAAGACCAAACAGAATAGAAAAGAAAAGATGTTAGAATTTGTTTGACACTCTCAGAACAGCGTCATCATCGAGTGCCGGGAGTGGCACAACCGAGGCTGCGTCCTACCCCCGTTACCGACCCGCGTCGTTGGCGTCAGATCAAGTGGTCATCTGTTCTTATCATGCGGGACATCCGAGAGATAGAAGTGATAAAAGAAGCGGGACTGATTCGCTTTTGCCGCGATTGGATTTCCAAACTAATACAAAGGTAAATTTGGACTCAGACCCGGATGCCGGCAGGTCTGAATCACTTGTGTTTTCGAAAGTTTCCAACACCTGAAATTCCACAACAGCATCAGTACAAAATTGATAACAGTTCATAAGCTGCATAAACAAAACAGCCACTGGTAATTGGAAATTCAAACTAAAAGTGCACAACCAAAACTGCATCAAGTCTGAACCACATAAGTGAGTTCATGAACACCAAGTTCAAACAGAACAGAAAAATGAAATACAAAACAAGCTGCATCAAATTGCATCAAACACTGTATCCAAAAGTTCAGAAGAATCAGAATTAAGTTTCAGTTTGATATCACAGCTAAAACACCTCAGAAGGTAGTCAATTCGCAAGTCACAAAAAAAACGTGAATGTAAGAATATACCATATCAAGGAACCAATCTGAGTCCACGTTAACACCGAAAAAATCAACAATCAAGAGGACTGTTTTCACAACCAGACAGAGTAAAGATAAGTCATACCTGCGACCGAATGCGCAAGGCACGTGGGAGAGTCTGGGCTCAGTTCATGCATCATAGCCCAGACTCACGGGAAACTCAAAAAGATTAATGGCATAAGCTCATCGATTCAGTCCCAGCATCATGGTAAAATTCAGAGAAGAGTCAAGGCGTATCAGGTTTGGATAACACATCCGCAACAAGCCCAGAAACCCTGTTCAGAAACTAAATTCACACAAGCAAAGAACCCAGCAGAGATTATCAAAGGCAACAGCAGTGTCATCAGGCTCAGAATATCATCATCATCGCCGTATACCATCCTCGGCGGCATTTAACTCGACCAAAGCCGTAGTAGCGATTCTGAAAAAAGAAGAAGAAAAGTCGTGAAGATCAAACTAGATGGATATCCAAAACGAATTCGATATTAGACAGATCCATAATTCAATCTGTATCAGAAAGGAAAGAAGATCAAATATGAATCTACAAAGCCACAATTCCAATAATATCAGCAGCAAATCGTATCAGAAATAGATATCCAAACATACGGGTTCCCCAAATATAATCAAATCGCATCTGCAAATCCAGAAAGTACAAGTCAATACAGGATATCCAAATCAAAAACGAACCCAGTTATCCAGATAAAATCAAAGCGAATCCAATCAGCATAAATCCGAAAATGGAAAGAATTTCAATCACAAGGATATATGTTCCAAAAACCCCAGACAAAATCAAATCGAATCCATCAAAATCAATGATCAGATATGGTCCAAGCCCAAAAGATGAAATCAGAAGAATATAAAAAGGGAACAATTTCACCTGTGAAAAACCCTAGACGGAGAATACGAGTAGCCGCGAGAGAGAAAAGGGGACGGACAAATCAAAGAACACAAAACCCTAACGGGCTAGCGACTGTGAGATCGAAAGAGGAAGAGTTTTCACCCAAAGCCGTCGCAAACAACCGTCGATCAAGCTCAACGAAAGAGGTTCGCCGGCGCCGTTCATTCAACGACGGGCAAACACCTCGGAGGCTCAGCAACATCATCGCCTCCGTTTGTCACCAATTGCGAACGAAGAATGTAAGCCAGGAACATAATACCGTCATGTTTAACATTTGTTCAGTTTGATTTCAGGTTTTTTCAACACGAGGATCACAGCGAGAAAGATGGCGAGGAAGATGAAGGAACAAATGCGCCGCGAAGGGGACATTAGGGTTCTGAAACCCTAAACTTGCATTTTGTTTCTTACTACTCACCAACCGGGTTGGGTCCGGAGGTGATGACCGGCCCAACCCTTTTATTTTTTACTTTTTTTTTTCTTTTTTATAATTAATTAATTAAATTATTAAACTTTTTTTAAAAACTAATATTTAGGTTGTTTTTTTTATAAAATAATAATTAAAACATTTTTAAAAGATTAAAATTAAAACATTTTTAATAATTAGAATCAAATTTTTTTTTTAAAACTAAAACTAAAACCTTTTTTTAAACCCAGAGAAAACATTTTTTAAAAAATTAAAATCTCCCTTTTTTTTATTTATTTATTTATTATCAAGTTAAATAATTTCGAAAATTAAGCTTAGATTCATGTTTTAAATTAAAGTTCTCATAAAATAAAAAACCACAAAAAAAAATGTCCCATAGCTTCATGCTTCTGTTTTCATAATTTTGTTTACTAACCTAGTTCGCTCATTGTGCAGCTTACCATGTTGTCTCTTTGTGTTTGCGTTCTTAAAATGGAATTGTATCATATTATTGTAACTGTTCCTCCTCTGTAACCTTGCGAATCTTAACAATCGCATTTACGTTTCCGCATTTAAAATTCTGCTGATGTATGGTTTAAATTTCTCACGCTTCCATCACTATTATTCTATCACACTACACACATCCGAAGGTTAGGTCTAGCTTTTGGTCGCTGCGCCAATAGTCCATAAACCCTCACACATTCAAAATTACACCCTCACAAACCCTAATTTTCCATAAATGTCTCGCCGCAGGCAAAATTACAATTTTACCCCTAGCAATAGGTCAAAGAGCCGCCGCGCTCATTTTAGGGTTTTCCGCCGTGGAATCCCTAATTTAACCCTAATTACAACTTAACAATTTACAACGTAGAGATTTGGAGTTTCTACACTCCACGTAAGCGGGTCCTTAAGATGCGTTTATTCCCCCTGAGACCTGGACCACAGTCAAGAAGTCTCTAACCTCCCTTTTGAGGGGAACTACGATTACTCTGATTGCACTCCCGTAAGGATACGTAGGCACAAGATGCGATGTCTTGCCGAGTAAACTTAGAATTAACCCCTTAGGTTTATTTTCTCACTTTTAATCCTTTGTACATATACCTTAAGAATAATAAAGCAAATAGTAAACATCTGAACAAAAGGTTCCTGTAGAGTACTACAGAAGTTTAGGGTGCTAATACCTTCCCTAAATTTAACCAACCCCCGAACCCTAGATCTTTCCCCGCATTGTGTTTACGATGCAAAAATAGGTTTTCCCTCTTTTGACCTTTTTCCTTCGGATAAATCAAAGAGCGGTTGTGAATTGAATTGCGATTCAAACTCATTAATAGTTTGTAATCCTATTTCCACCGCAACAGAAAATGGCGACTTCACTGGGGACTCTTAATTTTTGAGGGTTATCCCTAATTTGTTCATATATTGCTACTTGTTTTGTTATTTTGCATGTATATATTTGTGCTCTGGTTTGGGACTGTTCCTTGTGTTGTGAGATAAGTCCTACGCCCGGACTAGTGACATTATTATAGGATGGGGATATATTCGATGAGGCTTATAGGGAGTGAATCCCGACCAAGCTGATTCGAGAATCACCGCTCAGTTGAGACCTTTTCGAAAATGGTTCGGTTGAACGAGTAATCGTGAAAACGTTTTCCATGGTCGATTGGAGTCTGTGATATTGAGGACCTTAGTACCTTTACACCACCTTGGCCTTATTTAGGACGTAGTGCGGGAGCTATGTGGGAGTAATCCTACAACGGTTGCTACACGATACTACACTCAAAAGAGGTTCTCTTGAGAATATTATTAACCCCCGAGTCAGTCGGAAGGTTGATAATATCCGAAAGATGGGCTGATGACTTTGGGCACCTTTTAGAACTTTGTTCTGCAGGTACAACTAACCTATAGTACACTCCTTTTGGGGATGGGTAGACCTTAACTCCACTCATAACTTTTAACCTAGGGTTTTGTGTACTCATGTGCATGGCATCCATAAAGCATCCCATTTCATTATATTTCATGGAATTCAAGCATCATTTACATCGCGGGATAAAATAAAAATGAAAAAACAAGGAAAAAATTTTTTGGTACCCCACGACATTCATAAATGTTTGAATTCCATGAAGTCTTCATTCGCATTTGCATCATAGCATCATATACTTTCTTGCATTGCATGTGTCTTCCGTTTTCTCATGTTCGGTTCTCTCGCCTTCCAGTTTCGTCACCCTGAGTTCTCGGCACCAGTACAACACCAGAGCTCAAACTCGGAAGAGAATGGAGGATCAGGCAAAAGAGATTGATCGCCTTAGCAATGAACTTGAAGACCTGTGAGGGGGTATGGGGCGTATGATGGAATTGTTACATGTCATGAATGCTAAGATGGATACCCAGCCCACTGTTGTTTCTGAGATTACCGGCGCTACCGTGGACCCTCCACCAAATGCGACCGTAGCAAGGGACCCACCTTATGGTCTTGCTCCAGGTTTTGTGCCTCCTCAAGCCACTGTTCCGATTAATCAGCCTGTTCAGCAAGCCGCTCCTTTGTTTTCTGAAGTTTCTAGGGGGGCTCCTATCTTTGCACCACCTGTTGTACACACCCGTGCGCAACCGTATTTCAATGAGACAGTCTTTGATAATCTTGATGAGAATGTTGAAGGTTATGAGAAACATGACAAGCTTCGTGAGGAAGTAGACACCATCGTCCAGAGATTGAAAAAAGTAGAGGGCGATCAAATTTTTGGGACTGCTGCAAAGGACGTTTGTTTGGTCTCAGGTTTGGTTATTCCCCCGAAGTTCAAAACTCCGAACTTCGATCGCTATGAAGGTGCCACTTGTCCTAAGAGTCATCTGATCATGTACTATCGCAAAATGGCTGCCCATGTTGAAAATGATAAATTGATGATTCATTGCTTCCAAGACAGTTTGAAGGGTGCTTCTTCCAAGTGGTATTTAACTTTGGACCAGTCTCGCATTAAGAGTTTCCAAGATTTATCTGACGCTTTCATCAAACATTACAAGTACAATATGGATCTGGCTCCTGACAGAAGACAGTTGTTGAGTATGTCACAAAAGAGTTCTGAGTCATTCAAAGAGTACGCTCAAAGGTGGAGAGAGATTGCTTCGCAAGTAGAACCTCCTTTGACCGAGAAAGAGTTGGCTGATTGGTTTGTCGACACGGTTCGTCCAGAATTTTACGAAAGAATGGTGGGTAGTGTGACTTCAAATTTCTCTGACATCGTTGCTGTGGGTGTCAAGATTGAATTGGGTATGAAAAGCGGTAAAATGACAAATAATCATGGTGTTTCAAAGGATCAGCCGAAGAAACCTTCGTACAGCTCTCAGAAGAAGAAAGAAGGTGAGACTAATGCTATATCCTCTGGTAGACGAAGAGACCAATTTTATCAATATCCGCAAGGTTATGCTCAACCTCAAGGGTACCCGATCCAGTATGCTCAACAACCCTATGTGGCAGCTATTGCACCTTCTTTCAATCAACAGGTTCCTACGTATCAACCTATGCAACAATCTCCTGTTTATCCGCCTCCTATCAACTACCAACAGGCGCCCAACGCTCCTGCTCCTCAACAGCCAAGGAATCCAGCCCCTCGCCAGAATGTTCCGAACAAGAGAACGTATAAACCTTGTCCGCCGATTCCGATGACTTTCACCGAGCTGTATCCCTCATTAGTAAAGCAAGGTCTAATCACTACTCGAGCTCTGGGTCCGCCTCCTAATCCGCTGCCCGCCAATTACAACGCCGCCGCTCATTGTTTATTTCATGAGGGTGCGCCTGGTCATGATCTGGAGAACTGTTATGCTCTCAAAAATCTTGTCAGGGATTTATTGGAAAAGAAGATTTTGTCATTTGAAGATCCTCAATCGAATGTTAAGAAGAACCCTTTTCCTAACCATGAGAGTGTTAATGCCATTAGTGCCGATTCTGAGGATGGTTATGTCTGTGATGTTGATCAGATTAAGACTCCTCTTAAGATATTCCATGCGAAGTTGTTTGAAGCCGGTCTGGTGGATATTTCCCATGCTGCATGTGTAAGTTGTGAAGCCAGTATTAAGGGTTGTGTGTTGGTTCAGAATGATGTTCAGAGGTTCATTGACGAGGGGGTTTTACAGGTGACAGGCCAAGCCAAGAAAGATGAGGTCGCTGTGGTTGAGCCTGTCTTCCATCAGCCTGAATCAAAGGGTAAGGTACCAGTGTTTAATCTGTCAGGGGCAAGTTCTGCCAATCCCGTGTTCGATATACCAAAGTCGTCTATCCCTGAGGTGAATCAGCCTAAGCCTATAGTTATTCGAAGACCAAGTCCGTTTCCTTTCAGTGATCCTAAAGCTGTGCCTTGGAAATATGACGTGACGATGATTGACAAGGAGTCTGGGAAGGTTATTCCGAATGAAGAGGTTAAGGACACTGTGACTAATATCGCAGAGGCAAGCAGGATGACTCGCAGTGGCCGTGTGTATACTCCCCGTTCCAATGAGGTTCCACCTAAGGAAACCACTAGTATCCCAGTGCCTGTCAAAGACAAAGGTAAGGGAGTCGTTACGAATGATGAAGATGCTGAGTTTTTGAGGATCATCAAGAAAAGTGACTATAAAGTTGTCGATCAACTTCATCAAACTCCTTCCAAGATTTCGATTTTATCTCTGTTGATGAGTTCACCCGCTCATAGGATGGCCTTGCAGAAAGTTTTGACTCAAGCACATGTGGATCAAGATATCAACACCAGTCGGTTTGATAGTGTGATTGCCAATTTGACCGCATGTAACACCCTTAGTTTCAGCAACGAAGAGTTACCAAAGGAGGGTCCGAATCATAATCGTGCTTTACATATATCGGTGAAATGTCAGGAGGACAATTTAGCGAGAGTGCTAGTGGACACCGGCTCTTCTTTGAATGTTCTACCTAAGAGGGTTCTTGATAAGTTGGTTTTCAAGGAGACTGTGTTGAAACCTACCCCTTTGATCGTCAAGGCTTTCGATGGTTCTCGCCGGTCGGTAATGGGGGAGGTTGAACTTCCTATCCTGATTGGTCCGCAAGTTTTTAACATCACGTTTCAAGTCATGGACATTAATCCCAATTACAGCTGCTTACTTGGAAGGCCGTGGATTCATGCCGCTGGGGCAGTAACCTCCACGTTACATCAAAAGATGAAGTTCGTGATCGATGGAAAGTTGGTTATTATACACGGTGAGGAGGATCTGATGGTCAGCAACCTGTCTTCTTTCCGTTACATCGAGGCCGATGAGAATGCTTTGGAAATCTCCTTTCAAGCACTCGAGATCGCCAATGTTGTTCTGTTAGAAGTCGAAGAGACAGTGGGCCAGGGTAATCCATCTTTTGCATCTCTGAAGAGTACCAAATCAACAATTGACAGGGGTATTCCGGAAGGTTGGGGAGAGGTAATTGATGTCAAGACCAAGACTGATCGCTTTGGGTTGGGTTACAAACCAACTCAGAATGGAGCTGCCACAACCGTCGAAGGGCGTCTGAAGGTTATCCAAGAGGTATTTGTCAGCGGAGGTTTCCAAGTCAATGCCGTCAGTGACTGTGAGGAAGATGAAGATCTGAGCAACCTGGTGTTTAAGGGTGATGCAGCTTTGAACAACTGGGAGGCCGTAGAGATCCCTGTTATTTTTCCATTGTCAAAGTAATTTTAGCATTTTTTTCATTTACGTTTTCAAATAAAAATCCGTAGCTCTGCCCAAGGCTATAGGGTCGTTTTTGGGCCACCTTTCATTTTTAAAAGGATATTAATAAAGGCATCTTGTTCAATTCTACTTTGGTTCATTCGCGTTTTTCGTTTCCACTTTTAAAAGTGAAGTTGGCAACCTTTTTTCAAAAAAAATAAAAAATAGCATTTCATTTCTTACCTTACATATCTTCGAGCATTTTAATTAAGTAAGCCTTCCATCATGCAGAGACATCGTAAACCTTGTTGGATCCAATGACTTTATTGACACTCCTAACTGGGATGCACCCATCAATCAAGCTGAAGACGAGGGTGAAGAAGATTTTGAAGTACCCGCTGAACTGACAAGATTGATTGAGTACGAGTACACAGAGCTTCAACCGCATAAAGAGCAGGTGGACTTAATTAATCTTAGTACAGATGAGAACAAGAAAGAGGTCAAGATTGGTGCAATGCTTGAGACAGAGGTTAAGCCGAAGCTGGTTGAGTTGTTAAAAGAATATATTGATGTGTTTGCATGGTCGTATCAAGATATGCCTGGCCTAGACACGGATATTGTTGTTCACAAGTTGCCACTAAAGCCAGATTGTCCACCCATCAAACAAAAGCTTCGAAGAACGAGACCCGACATGGCTTTGAAAATTCGAGATGAGGTTAAAAAACAGTTAGATGCAGGTTTCTTGGCAGTTGCAAAATATCCAGATTGGGTTGCCAACATTGTGCCAGTGCCCAAGAAAGACGGTAAAGTTAGGATGTGTGTGGATTACAGGGATCTGAATAAAGCAAGTCCGAAAGACGACTTCCCTCTGCCACATATTGATACACTTGTAGACAATACAGCCAGTTTTGCGTTGTTCTCATTTATGGATGGTTTCTCTGGTTATAATCAGATCAAAATGGATCCCGATGATCGAGAAAAGACTACTTTCATTACTCCTTGGGGGACCTTTTGCTACAAAGTCATGCCCTTCGGTTTGAAGAACGCAGGGGCAACTTACCAACGCGCTATGACAACTCTTTTTCATGATATGATGCACAAGGAGATCGAGGTGTATGTGGACGATATGATAGCCAAATCTCAGAGTGAAGAGGGACATCTAGACCATTTGGTGAAGTTGTTTGAACGACTCAGGAAATATCAGTTGAAGTTGAATCCCGCTAAATGTACCTTCGGTGTCAGATCTGGAAAATTGCTTGGTTTTATTGTTAGTCAACGAGGGATTGAGGTAGATCCTGACAAAGTTCGAGCCATTCAAGATATGCTAGCTCCGCAAACCGAGACACAAGTTAAAGGTTTTCTTGGGCGTTTGAACTATATTTCCAGGTTTATCTCTAACATGACCGCTACTTGTGAGCCGATATTCAAATTGCTTTGTAAGGGGCAGACGGTTGAGTGGAACACTGATTGTCAGAAAGCGTTTGAGAAAATTAAGAGTTATTTGCAAGACCCCCCTATTCTGATTCCTCCCGTACCTGGAAGACCGTTGTTTATGTACCTTACTGTTCTTGAGAAGTCTATGGGTTGTGTGCTTGGGCAACATGATGAGACTGGAAGAAAGGAACATGCGATTTATTATCTGAGCAAAAAGTTTACCGATTGTGAAAACAGATACTCGCCATTGGAGAAAACTTGTTGTGCGTTGGCATGGGCCGCTAAGCGCCTCCGGCAATACATGGTCTGTCATACCACATTGTTGATTTCTAAAATGGATCCGATCAAGTATATTCTCGAAAAACCTGCTCAAACCGGGAGGCTAGCCCGTTGGCACATGTTGTTATCCGAATATGACATCCAGTATGTACCCCAAAAGGCAATTAAGGGTAGTATTTTATCGGATTATCTTGCAGATCAGCCAGTTGAAGATTATGAACCTCTTAAGTTTGACTTTCCCGATGAGGATATTTTGTTGATCAAGAGAGATTGTGAAGAGCCAGATCCGAGCGAAGGTCCAGAACCAGGTCTTTGGTGGAGGATGATGTTTGATGGTTCCTCGAATTTCAATGGGCATGGTATAGGCGCCGTACTGATGAACCCAAAGGGTGGTTTCACTCCGTTTACAGCAAGGTTAGACTTTGAGTGTACTAATAACGTCGCAGAGTATGAAGCATGTATTCTTGGCCTCGAAGCAGCCATTCACCTCTGGATCAAACTTCTCAAAGTAAGTGGTGACTCAGCCTTGGTTATTTACCAAGTACAAGGCAAATGGGAAACGAAGAATGAGAAGTTAATCCCTTATAAGGACTACATTGTCGAGCTGATTAAGTATTTCGACGAGATAGAGTTCGAGCATGTTCCTAGATCTGAGAATCACGTTGCTGATGCTTTAGCCATGCTAGCCTCCATGTGGAAAGTTAAATTCGTTAATGAAGCGCCTTTTATCCATATTGAACGCAAAGTTGAGCCCGCTTATTGTCAAGTAGTAGAAGAGGATGAGGTGGATGAAAGGCCTTGGTTTCATGACATCAAGAACTATCTCGTCAAGCAAGAGTATCCCGATGGTGCTACTGGTCTGGACAAGAAAACATTGAGAAGGCTGGCTTCAAAATTCTTCATCAGTAATGGTGTGTTATACAAAAGAAATTACGACATGGTTTTGCTTTGATGTGTTGATAAACGGGAAGCGGACATGTTACTGCAAGAGATTCACGAGGGGACCTTCGGAACTCATGCCAATGGTTATGCTATGTCTAAAAAGATGTTAAGGGCTGGATATTATTGGTTAACCATGGAAGCTGACTGCATCCAATACGCTAGGAAATGTCATAAGTGCCAAATTTACGCTGATAAAATGCATGTGCCTCCGTCACCGTTGAATGTTTTGTCTTCACCATGGCCATTCTCAATGTGGGGCATTGACATGATTGGAGCAATCGAGCCAAAGGCCTCTAATGGTCATCGTTTTATCCTTGTTGCTATTGACTATTTCACCAAGTGGGTAGAGGCTGCCTCCTACACCAACGTGACTAAGCAAGTGGTTGCCCGCTTCATCAGGAAAGAAATTATCTGCCGTTATGGAATTCCAAGTCGGATAATAACTGACAATGGCACCAATCTGAATAACAAGACTATGAAAGAGCTGTGTGACAGTTTCAAGATCACTCATCACAATTCTTCTCCGTACCGTTCTAAGATGAATGGGGCTGTTGAAGCTGCGAATAAGAATATCAAGAAAATCCTGCAAAAGATGGTCGTGACTTACAAAGATTGGCATGAGATGTTACCGTTTGCTTTGCATGGATACAGGACCTCAGTGCGAACTTCGACAGGGGCAACACCTTTCTCATTGGTGTATGGAATGGACGCCGTACTCCCCATCGAAGTAGATATAACTTCTTTAAGAGTGTTGATGGAAGCTGAACTTGAGGAAGCTGAGTGGGTTCAAGACAGACTGGATCAGTTGAATCTCATTGACGAGAAACGCATGACAGCTATGTGCCATGGGAAATTATATCAGAAACGGATGAAAAGAGAGTTTGATAAGAAGATTCGTATCCGTGAGTTCCGTCAAGGAGAGCTCGTATTCAAAAAGATCTTGCCAGTGCATAAAGATATGCATGGAAAGTGGATGCCCAATTATGAAGGCCCATTTGTCGTAAAGACCGTTTTCTCCGGAGGGTCTCTGATACTTACAACAATGGATGGAGAAGAGCTAACACATCCCGTGAATTCTGATGCAGTCCAAAAATATTATGCCTAAAAACCCGCTAAGTCGAAAACCTGCAAAAGGCGACTTAGGCAAAAGTAAGGGTTGAAAAAAAGAAATAATAATAAAAAGCTCGCTAAGTTGAAAACCCGAAAGGGCGGCTTAGGCAAAAAAGAGCGTCCCGGTGGATTGAAAACCCGAAAGGGCGGTCCAGGCAAAAGTTAGGGACAAAGGCATTTCATTGCATCAGAAGACACCGATCATCGCAAACACACTTTCCACATGAGAGCCATTTTCCAGTTCTTTCATCCTCGTCCGAGGCAAGATGCTGGTTTAGTCTTAGTTATTAGTGTCAGTAGGTGTCGTTGAATTCAATGTAACCTTTTCCCATGTTGCCAATTTCAAAACGTAATCATCTGTGGAGCTATGCCTTCAGCAAGCTTCCACCCTTTAATAAAAGATACCATTTTGTTACTTACATTCCTTGGTGCATTACTCTTGTTTTCTATTGTTATGCAAAACGCATTTATTCTTAAAATTTTGAAAATGAAAGGTGCTTTGAAAATTTTTAAAAAAACGTTCTTCGAAAATGCAATTGAAATATAAGAAATTACTTTGACTAGTGGAAATTTCGGAATGATCTCTTCACTCCTCGAAAATCTCATTGTTGCAGAAACACTTTTAAATCATCGCTCTGACACAGTCCCCAGCGAGACTATAAGCTGACAACTCTTTCTTGGGTAACTCGAAAGTGTCCCTCAAGTTTTCCTCTCCCCATGTGAAGACACGATACTGTGTACCCAAGCAGATTACCTTCTCCCTAGAGAATTCAGAACTTTAAAACCAGATTTGGTTCTACCATTGATCATTCTCACCCATGATTGACGTATTGGTTGCAGAGAACGCAGGATATCTCCGTCGAGATGTTTATTTCATCTCTCGTCCCGTCTCTAGTCTGTTCGTCAGCATACGCAAGGGCATAAGCATCACGTGCCTATTCCATTTCACATACTCATTACATACTCATTTCATAACATCCTGCATATTTAACTACATAGACATTGACATACATTCACATTAACACATGCATTAGCATTCACAGGTTCATTGTGTTTCGCCACCACTGGTTGTTACCGCCGAGTAACTGGGTCGGTCTATTCTCTCCAAATAGATTGTCAGCCCTAAGCACAAAATACATATGTGTTTCCAAGTTTCCCTATGGAGCTCGATCCTCGTGGATGACGGTTACTTCAGCTATCTTTCCTCGCCAGGATAAGATATCTACCCTTCGAGTTCATTCCCTCGATGGAGTCTTGATTACCAGTTTTCTTTCTAGCTCGATCCTAGATTGAATCTCAGTCTTGTCGATCGTCAAGCCCAACCGGACGTGCATTTATTTTGCACTATCTTTCAACTGCAATCCTTTACAGATACACGCCAGTTCACGCCTGGAAGATCTATCAGTACAACACTTTACATCTTACAACATCGGTATACGACATTTCTCACCTAAGAAGCCGATCCTATCTTCGTTATGACTCGCAGCAAATGGCCATCTCCATGGAGCAGTTGGGCTTCCATTTTCCCTGTCGTCTTGAGGTATAGGGAGGTTTTGAACCAAATCGTATTCAGGAGAGCACGATCTTGAAGTACGGGGAGGTTTGAGCGGAATCATATTCAGGAGAGCACGATCTTGAAGTATGAAGAAGTTCATTTACCCTTTAGTAAAAGAAGGAGCGGAATCATATTCAGGAGAGCACGATCTTGAAGTATGAAGAAGTTCATTTACCCTTTAGTAAAAGAAGGAGCAGAATCATATTCAGGAGAGCACGATCTTGAAGTATGAAGAAGTTCATTTACCCTTTAGTAAAAGAAGGAGCAGAATCATATTCAGGAGAGCACGATCTTGAAGTATGAAGAAGTTCATTTACCCTTTAGTAAAAGAAGGAGCGGAATCATATTCAGGAGAGCACGATCTTGAAGTATGAAGAAGTTAATCCTTTAGTAAAAGAAAAAATCAGAATCGTATTCCAGGCGCCGACCTTAAATATGAGAAGATTTATATATCAGATAAGCAGCAGCCTCTTTATTTGAGTGCTTATCCGTTTTGGCATGTAAGTCCCTTCCAACGATAAGTGACAGTTCTCCCTCGAGAAGCTTATCAGGGCATTTCCCATTAAAGTCCATTTATTTTGGCATACAGCCGGTCTTTACCCTGTATATTTGATACGGATTCCCGAAAAGTCCGTTTGATCCTGTCGCGAGGGATAGTTTACAGAAGCTTGGATGTTATTCTTTGCTCAATGCTCCAGCATTCTGTAATCTATTTTGCAAGCTGTGTAGATCCTGTTATTATTAGACATTCCCTAGTGGAGGTCATCTCATAGGTGCCATCTCCATTTAAGGATCTTATTCTTAAAGTCCATTTATTTTGGCATACAGCCGGTTTTTCTCCTGTATATTTGCTACGGATTCCCGAAAAGTCCGTTTGATCCTGTCGCGAGGGATAGTTTACAGAAGGTTGGATGTTATTCTTTGCTCAATGCTCCAACATTCTGTAATCGATCTTGCAGTCGTACATGATCCAGTTTTACTTTTAGATTCCCCAGTGGAGGCCGTCTTATAGGCGCCATCTCCATTTGAGAATTCCGTTCTTTCTAAAAAAGACAATTGGTCGTGTTCGCACCAGTTGACCGTCATTTTTAGAATTCCCCAGTGTTGTACTGTGTCCCGGCGCGTCGTCTTCCCCAGTGTGTTTCTTCTCGTAGCGTCCGTCCCTGTGTCGTCGCATTCGTCAGCATTTTCGCATTCATCACTCCAGCATACGCATCATATCATATTCATGGCATCATCTGCATTAAGCTTGTTCTCGCTTGGTCCATAGCATTGCATATCGCCGCATATAAGGGCAAAATTTTCGGTTATCTGTATTTAAATCCCTCCACCATGATCCCTCGAGTCTCTGTCACTCAAATCATCCGGTGTAGCTATTTAAATAGGGGCAACTGTAATACCCCAAATTTTACCCTTATATTTAGTCAGTCATTTCGCATAGCATCTCATCTGTGTATCTGCTAACCACTAACCAGTCATAAAGTGCATTTTGTTTTGCAGGAACTACCCCAGGGGCATTTTGGTCATTTTTAATTTTGGGCCCAATGAGGTTTTATTCCTGAGGCATTTATTTACGTGGGTTTGATTATGTTAAGATATCAATTTGGGTTGGAAAATCTGATCTGTGGAACAGGGTTTTAACAAGAAATCATTCTTCCATCTTCCAGTTCATTTTAGAGGGAAAACAGTGAAAACTTCGACTGATTAATGGAACTTATTCATGTTGAAAGTATTAAGCTTATTATGCAAGATTGGATCGAATTAATTCAAGGATATTTGACTGGTGAGGTTTAATCGGATGTTGAGGTGTTTGCAAATTAAATCATGGAAAAGAAATTGGGAAATGATTTTAATGGAATATGTGAATTTTATTCATGATATTTTATTATTATTATTACAATTTGAAAAGTGAATTTGGATAGAAATTTGAAGTTTATTCATAATATTTTATCATGATCTACAAAGAGGAAATAATTTGGATAAAGAATGTTATTGAATTTATTCATAATATTTTTTGTTACAAGTTACAAAAGAGAAAATCAAAATTGTATATCCTAAAAATCCTAAACATCCATTGGTGTCTTCATGATGTTCATCCCTTGGACATTTCTCCATGCTCCTCCGATTAACCTGCACAAAAAGAAACGAAGACAAAACAGAATAGAAAAGAAAAGATGTTAGAATTTGTTTGACACTCTCAGAACAGCGTCATCATCGAGTGCCGGGAGTGGCACAACCGAGGCTGCGTCCTACCCCCGTTACCGACCCGCGCCGTTGGCGTCAGATCAAGTGGTCATCTGTTCTTATCATGCGGGACATCCGAGAGATAGAAGTGATAAAAGAAGCGGGACTGATTCGCTTTTGCCGCGATTGGATTTCCAAACTGATACAAAGGTAAATTTGGACTCAGACCCGGATGCCGGCAGGTCTGAATCACTTGTGTTTTCGAAAGTTTCCAACACCTGAAATTCCACAACAGCATCAGTACAAAATTGATAACAGTTCATAAGCTGCATAAACAAAACAGCCACTGGTAATTGGAAATTCAAACTAAAAGTGCACAACCAAAACTGCATCAAGTCTGAACCACATAAGTGAGTTCATGAACACCAAGTTCAAACAGAACAGAAAAATGAAATACAAAACAAGCTGCATCAAATTGCATCAAACACTGTATCCAAAAGTTCAGAAGAATCAGAATTAAGTTTCAGTTTGATATCACAGCTAAAACACCTCAGAAGGTAGTCAATTCGCAAGTCACAAAAAAAACGTGAATGTAAGAATATACCATATCAAGGAACCAATCTGAGTCCACGTTAACACCGAAAAAATCAACAATCAAGAGGACTGTTTTCACAACCAGACAGAGTAAAGATAAGTCATACCTGCGACCGAATGCGCAAGGCACGTGGGAGAGTCTGGGCTCAGTTCATGCATCATAGCCCAGACTCACGGGAAACTCAAAAAGATTAATGGCATAAGCTCATCGATTCAGTCCCAGCATCATGGTAAAATTCAGAGAAGAGTCAAGGCGTATCAGGTTTGGATAACACATCCGCAACAAGCCCAGAAACCCTGTTCAGAAACCAAATTCACACAAGCAAAGAACCCAGCAGAGATTATCAAAGGCAACAGCAGTGTCATCAGGCTCAGAATATCATCATCATCGCCGTATACCATCCTCGGCGGCATTTAACTCGATCAAAGCCGTAGTAGCGATTCTGAAAAAAGAAGAAGAAAAGTCGTGAAGATCAAACCAGATGGATATCCAAAACGAATTCGATATTAGACAGATCCATAATTCAATCTGTATCAGAAAGGAAAGAAGATCAAATATGAATCTACAAAGCCACAATTCCAATAATATCAGCAGCAAATCGTATCAGAAATAGATATCCAAACATATGGGTTCCCCAAATATAATCAAATCGCATCTGCAAATCCAGAAAGTACAAGTCAATACAGGATATCCAAATCAAAAACGAACCCAGTTATCCAGATAAAATCAAAGCGAATCCAATCAGCATAAATCCGAAAATGGAAAGAATTTCAATCACAAGGATATATGTTCCAAAAACCCCAGACAAAATCAAATCGAATCCATCAAAATCAATGATCAGATATGGTCCAAGCCCAAAAGATGAAATCAGAAGAATATAAAAAGGGAACAATTTCACCTGTGAAAAACCCTAGACGGAGAATACGAGTAGCCGCGAGAGAGAAAAGGGGACGGACAAATCAAAGAACACAAAACCCTAACGGGCTAGCGACTGCGAGATCGAAAGAGGAAGAGTTTTCGCCTAAAGCCGTCGCAAACAACCGTCGATCAAGCTCAACGAAAGAGGTTCGCCGACGCCGTTCATTCAACGACGGGCAAACACCTCGGAGGCTCAGCAACATCATCGCCTCCGTTCGTCACCAATTGCGAACGAAGAATGTAAGCCAGGAACATAATACCGTCATGTTTAACATTTGTTCAGTTTGATTTCAGGTTTTTTCAACACGAGGATCACAGCGAGAAAGATGGCGAGGAAGATGAAGGAACAAATGCGCCGCGAAGGGGACATTAGGGTTCTGAAACCCTAAACTTGCATTTTGTTTCTTATTACTCACCAACCGGGTTGGGTCCAGAGGTGATGACCGGCCCAACCCTTTTATTTTTTACTTTTTTTTTTCTTTTTTATAATTAATTAATTAAATTATTAAACTTTTTTTAAAAACTAATATTTAGGTTGTTTTTTTTATAAAATAATAATTAAAACATTTTTAAAAGATTAAAATTAAAACATTTTTAATAATTAGAATCAAATTTTTTTTTAACTAAAACTAAAACCTTTTTTTAAACCCAGAGAAAACATTTTTTAAAAAATTAAAATCTCCCTTTTTTTTTTTATTTATTATCAAGTTAAATAATTTCGAAAATTAAGCTTAGATTCATGTTTTAAATTAAAGTTCTCATAAAATAAAAAACCACAAAAAAAAATGTCCCATAGCTTCATGCTTCTGTTTTCATAATTTTGTTTACTAACCTAGTTCGCTCATTGTGCAGCTTACCATGTTGTCTCTTTGTGTTTGCGTTCTTAAAATGGAATTGTATCATATTATTGTAACTGTTCCTCCTCTGTAACCTTGCGAATCTTAACAATCGCATTTACGTTTCCGCATTTAAAATTCTGCTGATGTATGGTTTAAATTTCTCACGCTTCCATCACTATTATTCTATCACACTACACACATCCGAAGGTTAGGTCTAGCTTTTGGTCGCTGCGCCAATAGTCCATAAACCCTCACACATTCAAAATTACACCCTCACAAACCCTAATTTTCCATAAATGTCTCGCCGCAGGCAAAATTACAATTTTACCCCTAGCAATAGGTCAAAGAGCCGCCGCGCTCATTTTAGGGTTTTCCGCCGTGGAATCCCTAATTTAACCCTAATTACAACTTAACAATTTACAACGTAGAGATTTGGAGTTTCTACACTCCACGTAAGCGGGTCCTTAAGATGCGTTTATTCCCCCTGAGACCTGGACCACAGTCAAGAAGTCTCTAACCTCCCTTTTGAGGGGAACTACGATTACTCTGATTCCACTCCCGTAAGGATACGTAGGCACAAGATGCGATGTCTTGCCGAGTAAACTTAGAATTAACCCCTTAGGTTTATTTTCTCACTTTTAATCCTTTGTACATATACCTTAAGAATAATAAAGCAAATAGTAAACATCTGAACAAAAGGTTCTTGTAGAGTACTACAGAAGTTTAGGGTGCTAATACCTTCCCTAAATTTAACCAACCCCCGAACCCTAGATCTTTCCCCGCATTGTGTTTACGATGCAAAAATAGGTTTTCCCTCTTTTGACCTTTTCCTTTGGATAAATCAAAGAGCGGTTGTGAATTGAATTGCGATTCAAACTAATTAATAGTTTGTAATCCTATTTCCACCGCAACAATATCCTTACGGGAGTGGAATCAGAGTATCTGTAGTTCCCCTAAAGGGTTAGAGGAGTTCTTTGACTGTGGTAAAAGTTCCTACGGGTTTAGGGTAGTAGATTGATTAGGTTTAGGAGAAGAGATGAGTCTTTATTTTAAGAAAGATGTAACCACCACAAGTGTAAGAGGTTGTATTGTTGTGGGATGGAGATTCTATCTCGCTTAAGATGATTAACATCTTTCTCTAATGTGTTTGAAATAACTGTATTGTGTTGATTGTGTTTGTTTCTATGTTGTAAAGATAAAGACAAGGCCCTTCCTATGGGGTAGGATCTATCTTAAGTGATCGACTTGACTGGGATCAAGGATCATGGGGAGAATGATGCAAATGGATATGCAATACACACAAGTGTTTAGGTCATGTGTAGGTTCTTCCTTTGGATGGATGCGATGCGGAAATGTAAATGACGATAATGTAAATGCGAAAATATAAAGTTGCGAATAAAGTAAAGGCAGATAAATAAACATACATGTACGCATGAAAGCGCTGAAGGTGTACAAGTGTGTAAATTGTGAAGTGCGGACGGAAACGAAAGCGTGCACGATTGAATTAGTTATGGGATATTATTTTAGTTGGGATTGATTGAATCTCAAGGTGAAATTGATTTGAGAAAATTTGGATTAATTTGATGAGAAAATGTTTGATAAGATTGATTTTATAAAAAAGGTTATATTAATTATATTAGTTTTAATAAAAAATTTTAGGCGTGAATTAAATTTTAAGGAGGAATTTTAAAAGGGAAATTGTTCAAATTTATAAGAACCTTTTTTTGTAAAAAGATTACTAGTCAAATTAACAAAAGTTGTTGCAAATTGATTTAATTAAAGAAATTTCTTATTATAAAAGATTTAATTATTATCATAGGATAAGTAGTTGAATTAAATTTTAAGGCTCATAAACATAACCTTTATTTTTAATTAATAAATTTCTTATTAAAAAAAAATTGGCAATTATAAAAAGATGAGAGTTAGTAGAAAATGTTTTATTAATTTTAAAGGAGATGGATTTTTATTTGAACAAATTATTATGAAATAAGAGTTTATTAAGTTGGTAAAAAAAAGATAAGGTGGATTAAATTTTAAATGAAAAGTTAAATAAGGTTGATGAGATAAGTTAAATATAAAAATAAAGATTATTAATTACTAGATTAATTAAATGTATAAAAATTAATTAAGAGGATACTAATTAAATAGATTAATTGATTAATAAAAAGGGGTTAATTAAAAGTTATTTGACTTAAGTAAATAATTTGTTAATTAAAAGTTAATTAAAAGCTGATTAAAGGTCTTGATTAGGTGATTAATTAGCGGATTAGTAGTGATTAGTGTGTGCGTGGTGTGTGTGAACAGGTACATAATTAATCATAATCAGAAGCAAAAGACAGAAACGAGAAAAATGATGAACCCTAGCCCCCAAATCCCTTTCGAGGCCGATCATCTCCTCTCTCAGTTCCCTCGTTGTTCTTCTTCTTCCCGCTCTGTTCTGGTCTGTTTCTTCCACCATTCTTTTCTTCCTATTCCTCTGTTCCGCTTCTTCTTCAGCTTCTTCTCGTCAATGGCTCCCTAACACATGAAATTCAAAGCAAAAAAATAACAACAACAATCAAAGTCAGACCCAAATCGACATTCGTAAATAAAAAATGAGAAGCAAAGAACGAGTATACCGATTTGAAAAGGTATTCGGGTGGAGAACGGCGAGACACGGCTGAAGCGACGCCGACACGTGGAGAACGGCGTCGAATCTCAAGATGAGTCTCTCTACCTTTCCCTTCCTTTTTATTTTAGGGTTTGTGTCATGCCTGTGAATCTGTCAGATTGTGAACGGTTTTCCCCTTTTTATAGCTTTTCAAAATTCTTATTCTAATCAATTCAAGATCTTCTGTTGAAAACATTCCCAATTCGTGCGAACATGTCTAGGCGGGTTTTGAAATAGTTTATGACCATGTCCCCTTGTAATTATGAGGATTGGTGGTGAGGTTTAAACTAATTTGGAAATGAAGGATTTCTTGCTATATCAGTGTGAACACGTTTGGTTACCGTTGGAAAGAATTCAATCTGTCTGAATCATGTCTAATATGCTGTTATTGGCTGTTAATCAATGTTTGTGATCGTTTGCAGAATGATGCGGTTAAGGTGGGAGCTCAGGTGTTGGCTTCGACAGCAGGAATATAGGAATCCTCCCTCTTACGTTGAAGTAAGAATCATCGTCTCCATAATCATTCAAATCAAAAGGTGGACGGTTTCCAATTGACTGCAAATCTTAAAATGAATTCTTGTGACCCGGTAGTCATATTGGAAGGTTTTCACCGTGACTGATTTCCTTGCTTTTATTTTGACGGTGATAAAAGCTCTTCTATTCTTGTTTCAGCACGTCTTCGACATGTCGGCGGAAGTTTGAAGTGGCTGGTAATTATCAAGGCTGTTTGCTTCTGGATTGGAGCTGATGGATAAGTTCGAGAGCCAGAAATGATGAAGGTAAATTGCTCGGAATACCTTCCGATTCTTCGGTTACTTTTATATTTCTTTAAACTGATGCGCTTCAATTCCTGTTTATTTCTTTAGACGTTGCTTGTTCTGACTTTCCTTGTTCTTCACTAATTATGTAGATTCCATTTTAGTGTTTCTATGTTTATAACCTCTTGGTTCTTGTTTCATGTGCACTCATGGTGAGGATAAACCTTGGAGAAACGTTCACCACACACCCTGGGTTCATAAGGTTTGGCGAAAGATTAAGGAACCGGTATGAGATACTGAACAAACTCTTGCTGTGAATCTCCAACCGAGGCTGGCAGCGCACAGACATTGAGATGACTCTTCCCCGATCAAAGGGAAGTAGCAGAGGCAACCTGCATATCGACGTCTACAACCGAGACAAGTATCCTTCTAATTCTAGTTGTTGCTCATGTCTTATTTATTACCGTGTTGATTTGAAATGTTCCGTAAGCTTTAACTTCTTGATGCTCATTGATTCATCCTCTCTCTCTGCAGGTTAGTTCAAGGCAAGTGCATAAGCTTAATCACCTTCCCGTTACTACGGGACAAACTTAAGTGTAGCTGTGATCGTGAAGCAAGCTGCTGGCTTTGTTTTTACGTATTGTTGTAGGCCTTGTTATAACCCTCAAATGGAATTCCAACGGTACTATCAAATCTGAAGAAACAGGGAGCTGCCAAAAGGGGAATGTTCTTCAATCCGGAATCCGCATTTTCGAACCTCTCCACACTCGGTGTATCCAATCCCACACCTAAATAGGCCTGACTGTTGACATGGTTTCATAATTGACGGAGCGGGAGAGAATAAATTCCTTTCTTTTCACAATGCGGTAACCTTCTTCTCATCTCGGAATATCGGCGAGCAAAATACTAATGCTATTAAGTGATGTTGCATAACGTCCTTATTTTCCTCATTGTATCAAATTCTTGTGGTTGCTCTTTTAGGATGTTCATCATGAGTGAAGAAAACTGACTCTGAAAATACTGTCATGACAGGTCTGTGGTTTCGAAGATGTACGTCTAACCTGATGCCACCGCCCTGCCATGATTATGGAATCATGATCGCCTTTGAGGCGGGTTAACTCCAAAGGTGCTCCTGTGTTTCCTTTGAGAAGAATCTTGCATTGTCACCGGCGGAAGACGTAACGGGTTTAGGAGGAAGTTTGAAGTTATCTTGCTGCAACTGGTGGCGAGTAGAAGGGAAGCGTAGGAACAACTTCAACAGGGCTTCAATTCCTTCTGCAGTTGAACATGTTGTGCTTACAAGGTAACCAATGCCTTCATTCTCTTTAACTTCAGAATCTGCGAAGATGTCAACAAGGAACTGCAGTGATGATATTTCTTGGTTTTTTGAACCATTAAATCCTGTATTACTCGTCTGTGAATACCATTTATCGGTGGCCCTTAATTCTAATTACTGTCTGTTTTGGATTTATTAGCCTGCTTGTTTGATTTCTCTGGTGCAGGTGTTTTCGCATGAGCCAACGCAAACGCCGCCATTTCTTTCTGCTGCCATGACCGTTGCGGGTGAATTAACGACCAAAGCACCTTGATATGTTCACTCTTAGGCGTATGTGGCTGGAAATAGCTTGAAGCAGGGTTCTGATTCAGGCAGCGAAGACGTGGATGCGTTTGGGTTTTGTAATTCTGAGACAGTTTTTGTAATGACGCTTCACCGTATTGACCCTCAATTTTCGTATCCATGGCAAATATTGAATTAGTCTTGAGTATTATAATTTTCTTGATATAGGCTTGAAATAGGCTAGGAACAAATCCAGTCAATCTTGAAATATGCTTTAAAAACCCAATTTGAGACCTGGCCTAGAATCAACTCAACCTTAACTGGTTTGTAATTTATGGTTTGAATGAAGCTATAACATTCTTTGAAGCTCCCTTTACTTGTCAAGACAATTTCCTTCTTTAATTCATTATTGTATCACTTGGGGAAACTCTAAAGGATCTTGATTAAGTTGAATACAAATTAAATAACGACCATATCAAATCCATCGCTTGGTTAATGATGCCATTAAGGAACCCATAAAGTGAAGCATACTGCTAGCCGCTTATCAAATAGCGAAATTAGAGTACAAAATGAGTGGAGTTCAACCCTGACTCCAAGATATCTCGCGTGGGAAAGCAATGAGGCCTTAAATACCATAAACCCACGTGCTATAGTATCTTGATCTCAAACAAATCCGAGAATGACTTTAACGATATGTAACTGGGAAGCGCATCCAAAGATCTCTTTGGTGTATTGATTTGCTTAAGTCAGGATCACTTGGTCGTGCCTTAAATTCTCGACTACGGGAACAAATATCAACTCTACTTGAAATTTCTGCATCTGTAAAAGTTAATTAGTCGCAAAAACATAAATTTTAAAATAAAGCCAAATAACAATAGAAAATGCGCAAAGAGAGGTGGGATTCTATGGTCAAAAATTAGGGTGCAACAGATGCCCCTATTTAAGTTACTTCTATCCGGAGATATGGAGATTGAAATCTTCGTCTCGACGAGATAGGAGGGACTTATATACAAACATTGCACGAATTTTTGGCCCTAAGAGGCCACCGAATGCAAATGATATGCAATGATATGAGAATGCAAGACATGGGTCCTGTGAGGAAAGGATATCACAGGGGAGAAACCAGATATAAAACACGGGAAGAACAGGCTCGGCAAAGCGAGACTCCACAGTGAAAGATTGACAACCACGAAGTGGGTTCTCCAAAATGAAGATAATAATACCACCATGAGTATAGTAGCTCGGATGGTGAAACGAGATCTTGAAAGTGAAGGGTAGCTCACTATCAACGTGTGGTAGCCTAAACAAAGGTATCCGGTTGAAGCAAGAATCGCATGTTATCTACTATCAAATGTATGATAGTCTAAGCAAAGGTAATAACCCATAGGAGGAAAGATCACTGGCAACCTAAGAAAAGGTGTCTGACCAAAATGATATGTGTTACCTACTATCAAACATATGATAGCCTGAGAAGAGGTGAACACAGAAGGAAGGCGTATTACCTACTATCAAACGTATGATAGCCTAAGCACAAGTAATAACCCAGAGAAGGAGAGATCACTTACTACCAAACGTATGGCAGCCTAAGAAAAAGTATCTGACCAAAATGAAATATGTTACCTACTATCAAACATATGATAGGCTAAGAAGAGGTGAACACAAAAGGAAAGCGTATTACCTACTATCAAACGTATGATAGCCTAAGCACAGGTAATAACCCAGAGAAGGAGAGATCACTTACTACCAAACGCATGGAAGCCTAAGAAAAAGTATCTGACCAAAATGAAATGTGTTACCTACTATCAAACATATGATAGCCTAAGAAGAGGTGAACACAAACGGAAAGCGTATTACCTACTATCAAACGTATGATAGCCTAAGCACAGGTAATAACCCAGAGAAGGAGAGATCACTTACTACCAAACATATGGCAGCCTAAGAAAAAGTATCTGACCAAAATTAAATGTGTTTCCTACTATCAAACATATGATAGTCTAAGAAGAGGTACACACAAAAGGAGAGATGCCTACTACCAATCTTGGCAGCCTAAGCAAAGGTATCTGACCAAAAGAAAGATGGTGTATTACCTACTATCAAACATATGATAGCCTAGGAGGAAAGATCACTTACTACCAAGCGTATAGCAGCCTAAGAAAAAAGTGTCCGTCCAAAAGACGGTATTGGAGACTGTAAATCTTCAATGATGATCTTCGAAAAAGATATAGGCCAGTTGGTCTTCTCAAATAAAGAGACACCAATTGTGATAAACTTCACTGAACTTCTCAGAAGAGATGTCGTTTGATAGAATTATTCTTGTGATGAACTCATTGGGGAAATCATTCCTGGAGAGTATTTCTTGTTTTAGTTGTAAAATGTTCTGTGAACTCTAAAATAAAGAGAGGTGTCTTGTAATGTCTTCGACAAGCTTCTCGAAGGGATGCCATTTGATGAATTGATAATCTTGATAAATCCACTGGGGATGGATAAACTGTCCTGAAGAGACTGCCATTTGTCGTTTTGAAGGGAATCCTGGTCAAAACGAGTTGCTCAAATAAAGAGATTGCTTGCAATCCATATGTAAATTGTTGAGGAATCCTTGTAATATTCTTTGGAGAAATATCTGTCTTCAAAATTCATCTTAATAAAGACCATTCCTTGGGAGTAAAGTGCAAAATAAATGCGCTTAATCCATATCCAAAAGCTGGAGATGTCCACAATGTGATTTCCAAGGACCGAAGTTCAATTCAGGGAATAACTGAAGAGAAACTGTCAAACAAGACCCGACCATTGAGGTATGAACTCAAATGGGAACGTACTAAAACAACCGTCTTCCATGAGGATCAAGCTTCATGGGGAAATGGAAATGTCGCGTTCTTTCTACCTAGGGCTGACAACTCTACTTGGAAGGAGAAGACGCGTCCAACCACTCGGGGATAAATACGACCAAAGTGACAGAATAAAACAAACACAAAGGATGTAAAATGCTCATGCTATGCTATCTATCTATATGCTATGTGTATGCTCATGCTGACAAAACAAACGGAAATAAACATCTCGACGGAGGGCACTCAAACCAAGTCTTCACAGGTCAAACATGGCTTGGAGAATGTACACTTGCATTAGGAAACCAGAGCTGTGGAATATGTTGGAGTCAAAACTTCGATGGGGATCAGTGTTGTAAAAGGATCCATCGGGGATTGAAATAACGTCCACTTCGCTTCAATTTTCACATGCCCCAAGTCACATGGTTTAAGAAAAAACATCCCGAGAGGATTTTAAAGAAAACATGATGTCTAAATGCCCCACTGTTTTCAAACTCTTGCAGAAGCTCGACGTAACTGCCCCTGATTGACAGTATTATGACCGAGTCTTCGAAAATAGCTCTTTAGGAAATCAAACTTGTATGGAGTAAACCAAATGGAAACAAACTTGCCCTAGTTTAGCAAAGTCTTCAAATTCTAGTAGACTGAATTCTTCACCGATGTTCACATGTAAATTTTCCAAGATATCAAGCGAAGTTAGCAAGTCGGAAATGTTAATTTCAAAAATGTTAACGCAACACACGTGTTTGTCTTGAAGTTTTTTTTTGAAAAGGAGATATCACAATAACTTGTGACTGAAATCACTAGTTAGGATATAGATTAATTTTATAAAGCCAACAAAAATTGGGCATGGCTCATAGGAGTCAGGAAACGATATCTCATCGAGTATGCTTTTGAACTAAACCTTACTTCAATTAGGACTTTCTGGGTTGTATCTGGTTTGTAAAATAGAGGAATAAAAGGCTAAAATATTTGTGCCCACCCAATTTTTTTTGAGAGATGTTCATTTTTGATACCTTGCCCCAGGTTAAAAATAAGGTTTTGATTTAGAAGAGAGAAAAAAACAAATCTTTCCTCAAGGCTTAAAGAGGGGTTAACTATTTTGTGTTTAGGAGGTTTGAAACGATGCCTTACATCATTAGTAGGGATTTTATTCAAAAGCATACCACAAGATCCTGCATTTTATTTCATCATCCTCCTTCCAATTATTCACCAAAGTGAAAAGAAAATTGGATAAAGTTGGCATTATAAATTATAAAAAACATTTTTTGAGTGAAACGAATGGATTTCTTCAAGACAAAGATTTTATTGCGTTAATTATTCAAAATAAACAAGCCAAACATGCTTTTATGAAATACACACAAAGCGAACAGAGTGAAAATGCTAGATAAGTCCTTCTCTTGGATTTTATTAAGCCTTCGTATGGGACAGAGAGGCTTGCAGAAGCGTCTGATATGTAGCCTTTAGATTCATCTTCAAACATTGCGTTGATATGAGCTTCCCAAATAACCTTGGATCATGCTTACGGAGGACGAACCATGTTGAGGTAAAGTATTATCCTGTATGTTAGGATTGGGACCCTCAAAGGATAAGATTCCGCACTTAACCCACCTTTGAACGTCTGCTTTCAAACCGTAGCAGTTCTCAGTATCGTGGCCTGGAGCACCCTGATGGTATAGGCAAAATTTGTCAGCTTTGTACCAGTATGGAAGTTTCTTGGGTACCTTAGGTGGAGCTCTTTTCTGGATGTGACCTTTTTGAATCAAAGCTAGAAACAAGTCAGCATACGTCATCGGGATGGGATCGAAGTCCAGTTTTTGGTCCACACGACTCTAATTTTGTTGATTTTGTTGATGTTGCGGCTGTGGATACCCTCTCTTGATTTTCCTTCAGAGTTGCAACTTCATCACGGAGTACTCTGTTTTCTTGTTCTAGTTGATCCATCTTCTGGCGCTGACTAGCTCGAGTGTTGTATCGGTGATTCAGTTTGAGGTCTGTGAAGACGAAGCAAGAATGAGACTCCATCGGAATGTAAAGGAAACTATGTTGATGCAAAAAATGCAAAATGCAAATGCAAATGTAAGAATGCAAAACAAAAGGTTTCATGGAACTCAGGTTTTTATAAACATTACAGAATACCAAGTAAAATTATTTAATATTTTTTTGATATTGCAGATGAATATTCTTGAAAGAGTCCCAACATAATAGCTAAATAAAAGCTAAATAAAGCCCTAAGGAAGTCCTTCATCGTGCTTGTTGATTTGTTCCTCCACTTGGATATTATTGAAAATAAGTGGTCCATAATCGTCTTCTAAGGAGTAATGTGATAGAGGAACATAAATCCTCTATCCCTTGTTGGGAAATACAGAAGGAAGCCCTTGTTCACTTGGATCTTCAATAAAAGTATTTTGAATTTCTATGGAAGTCTCTTGTATTTGTCCTTTGAGTTTTCTTGATTCTTCAAGTAGTTCCTTTAACTTCCTTAGGTCACCCAAGTTAGGACTATTAAAAGAATATTTCAAAATATTTTCTTTTGGTAATCCCTATTGGTTTCTATAATATTTATAAATAAACTAGGAATCCCATAAAACCTAATGCAACATGATGCTATATGAATGCAGCAAACACAAGTAAGCACATAAGGAAACACAAGGATAAACAAACAAGGGGGACCCTAGGTTTGCAACGAGCATGGAGTAAAGGGTATACCCATTCCCAAAGGTTATGGACTAAAGGTTGATTGTACCTGCAGAACAAGGTTCTAAAGGGACTCAAAATCACCAGCCCATCTTTCGGATATTATCAATTTCCCAATTACTCGAGGATTAATAATATTCTCAAGAGAACTTCTTTTGACTGTAGCTTCGCGTAGCACTATTTTGGGAGTACTCCCTCATAGTCTCGCACTACATCCTAATAAAGGCCAAAGTGGGGTTAAGGTAACTACGATCCTCAATATGATAGGCTCCAAGGTCGAAAATAGTGAGTGTCTTCACGATTACTCGTCCAACAGTACTATTTCGAGAGGGCCTCAATTGAGCGGGATTCTCGATTTAACTTAGTCGGGATTCAACTCCCTATAAGCCTCCTCGAATATATCACCATCATATCTTAATCTCTCTCAAGTTCGGGTGTAGAACTTTATCTCACCACTTAAGGATAACAACCCAAAAAAAATAAACACAAAAGGGAATATACAAATAAACAATTAAGCAAGTAAGCAGATATATAAAGCAATAAAAAAATAAATAAAGCAAGATATGGAAACCCACTGAGGAGTCCCCAGTGAAGTTGCCATTTCTGTTGCGGTGAAATTTGGATACCAAACTGTTAATTAGTTTGAATCTTCAATTCAATTTGCAACCGATTTTTGATTTTTCCAAAGGAAGGGATAAATATAGAAATTCCCACAATGCAAATGCAAGCTAGATTGTTTAGGTTCGGGGGTTGGTTAAACTTAGGGAAGGTACTAGCATCCTAAGTTTCTGTAGTACTCTACAGGAACCTCTTGTTTTATGTTTGTTTATTGCTATGGTTATCTGCTTAAAGGTATAAAATACCCTAGTGGTTTATTTCTAAGTATACTCGATAAGATATCGCATCTTATGCCTACATATCCTTACGGGAGTGGAATCAGAGTATCTGTAGTTCCCCTAAAGGGTTAGAGGAGTTTTTTGACTGTGGTCAAAGTTCCTACGCGTTTAGGGTAGTTGATTGATTAGGTTTAGGAGAAGATATGAGTCTTCATTTTAAGAGAGATGTAACCACCACAAGTGTAAGAGGTTGTATTGTTGTGGGGTGGAGATTCTATCTCGCTTAAGATGATTAACATCTTTCTCTAATGTGTTTGAAATAATTGTATTGTGTTGATTGTGTTTGTTTCTATGTTGTAAAGATACAGACAAGGCCCTTCCTATGGGGTAAGATCTATCTTAAGTGATCGACTTAAATGGGATCAAGGATCACGGGGAGAATGATGCAAATGGATATGCAATACAAACAAGTGTTTAGGTCATGTGTAGGTTCTTCCTTTGGACGGATGCGATGCGGAAATGTAAATGACGATAATGTAAATGCAGAAATATAAAGTTGCGAATAAAGTAAAGGCAGATAAATAAACATAGATGTACGCATGAAAGCACTGAAGGTGTACAAGTGTGTAAATTGTGAAGTGCGGACGGAAACGGAAGCGTGCACGATTGAATTAGTTATGGGATATTATTTTAGTTGGGATTGATTGAATCTCAAGGTGAAATTGATTTGAGAAAAGTTGGACTAATTTGATGAGAAAATGTTTGATGAGATTGATTTTATAAAAAAGGTTATATTAATTATATTAGTTTTATTAAAAAGTTTTAGGCGTGTATTAAATTTTAAGGAGGAATTTTAAAAGGGAAATTGTTCAAATTTATAAGAAGCTTTTTTTGTAAAAAAGATTACTAGTCAAATTAACAAAAGTTGTTGCAAATTTATTTTATTAAAGAAATTTCTTATTATAAAAGATTTAATTATTATCATAGGATAAGTAGTTGAATTAAATTTTAAGGCTCATAAACATAACCTTTATTTTTAATTAATAAATTTCTTATTAAAAAAAAATTGGCAATTATAAAAAGATGAGAGTTAGTAGAAAATGTTTTATTAATTTTAAAGGAGATGGATTTTTATTTGAACAAATTATTATGAAATAAGAGTTTATTAAGTTGGTAAAAAAAAGATAAGGTGGATTAAATTTTAAATGAAAAGTTAAATAAGGTTGATGAGATAAGTTAAATATAAAAATAAAGATTATTAATTACTAGATTAATTAAATGTATAAAAATTAATTAAGAGGATACTAATTAAATAGATTAATTGATTAATAAAAAGGGGTTAATTAAAAGTTATTTGACTTAAGTAAATAATTTGTTAATTAAAAGTTAATTAAAAGCTGATTAAAGGTCTTGATTAGGTGATTAATTAGCGGATTAGTAGTGATTAGTGTGTGTGTGGTGTGTGTGAACAGGTACACAATTAATCATAATCAGAAGCAAAAGACAGAAACGAGAAAAATGATGAACCCTAGCCCCCAAATCCCTTTCGAGGCCGATCCTCTCCTCTCTCAGTTCCCTCGCTGTTCTTCTTCTTCCCGCTCTGTTCTGGTCTATTTCTTCCATCATTCTTTTCTTCCTATTCCTCTGTTCCGCTTCTTCTTCGGCTTCTTCTCGTCAATGGCTCCCCAACACATGAAATTCAAAGCAAAAAAATAACAACAACAATCAAAGTCAGACCCAAATCGACATTCGTAAATAAAAAATGAGAAGCAAAGAACGAGTATACCGATTTGAAAAGGTATTCGGGTGGAGAACGGCGAGACACGGCTGAAGCGACGCCGACACGTGGAGAACGGCGTCGAATCTCAAGATGAGTCTCTCTACGTTTCCCTTCCTTTTCTTTTAGGGTTTGTGTCATGCCTGTGAATCTGTTAGATTGTGAACGGTTTCCCCCTTTTTATAGCTTTTCAAAATTCTTATTCTAATCAATTCAAGATCTTTTGTTGAAAACATTCCCAATTCGTGCGAACATGTCTAGGCGGGTTTTGAAATAGTTTATGACCATGTTCCCTTGTAATTATGAGGATTGGTGGTGAGGGTTAAACTAATTTGGAAATGAAGGATTTCTTGCTATATCAGTGTGAACACGTTTGGTTACCGTTGGGAAGAATTCAATCTGTCTGAAACATGTCTAATATGCTGTTATTGGCTGTTAATCAATGTTTGTGATCGTTTGCAGAATGATGCGGTTAAGGTGGGAGCTCAGGTGTTGGCTTCGACAGCAGGAATATAGGAATCCTCCCTCTTACGTTGGAGTAAGAATCATCGTCTCCATAATCATTCAAATCAAAAGGTGGACGGTTTCCAATTGACTGCAAATCTTGAAATGAATTCTTGTGACCCGGTAGTCATATTGGAAGGTTTTCACCGTGACTGATTTCCTTGCTTTTCTTTTCAAAATGCCAAATTATCAATGGTAGCATGTTTTGTTTTGACGGTGATAAAAGCTCTTCTATTCTTGTTTCAGCACGTCTTCGACATGTCGGCGGAAGTTTGAAGTGGCTGGTAATTATCAAGGCTGTTTGCTTCTGGATTGGAGCTGATGGATAAGTTCGAGAGCCAGAAATGATGAAGGTAAATTGCTCGGAATACCTTCCGATTCTTCGGTTACTTTTATTTTTCTTTAAACTGATGCGCCTCAATTCCTGTTTATTTCTTTAGACGTTGCTTGTTCTGACTTTCCTTGTTCTTCACTAATTATGTAGATTCCATTTGAGTGTTTCTTTGTTTATAACCTCTTGGTTCTTGTTTCATGTGCACTCATGGTGAGGATAAACCTTGAAGAAACGTTCACCACACACCCTGGGTTCATAAGGTTTGGCGAAAGATTGGGGAACCGGTATGAGATACTGAACAAACTCTTGCTGTGAATCTCCTACCGAGGCTGGCAGCGCACAGACACTGAGATGACTCTTCCCGATCAAAGGGAAGTAGCAGAGGCAACCTGCATATCGACGTCTACAACCGAGATAAGTATCCTTCCAATTCTGGTTGTTGCTCATGTCTTATTTATTACCGTGTTGATTTGAAATGTGCCGTAAGCTTTAACTTATTGATGCTCATTGATTCGTCCTCTCTCTCTCTGCAGGTTAGTTCAAGGCAAGTACGTAAGCTTAATCACCTTCCCGTTACTACGGGACAAACTTAAGTGTAGTTGTGATCGTGAAGCAAGCTGCTGGCTTTGTTTTTACGCATTGTTGTAGGCCTTGTTATAACCCTCACATGGAATTCCAACGGTACTATCAAATTTGAAGAAACAGGGAGCTGCCAAAAGGGTAATGTTCTTCAATCCGGAATCCGCATTTTCGAACCTCTCCATACTCGGTGTATCCAATCCCACACCTAAATAGGCCTGACTATTGACATGGTTTCATAATTGACGGAGCGGGAGAGAATAAATTCCTTTCTTTTCACAATGCGGTAACCTTCTTCTCATCTCGGAATATCGGCGAGCAAAATACTAATGCTATTAAGTGATGTCGCATAACGTCCTTATTTTCCTCATTGTATCAAATTCTTGTGGTTGCTCTTTTAGGATGTTCATCATGAGTGAAGAAAACTGACTCTGAAAATACTGTCATGACAGGTCTGCGGTTTCGAAGATGTACGTCTAACCTGATGCCACCGCCCTGCCATGATTATGGAATCATGATCGCCTTTGAGGCGGGTTAACTCCAAAGGTGCTCCTGTGGTTCCTTTGAGAGGAATCTTGCATTGTCACCGGCGGAAGACGTAACGGGTTTAGGAGGAAGTTTGAAGTTATCTTGCTACAACTGGTGGCGAGTAGAAGGGAAGCGTAGGAACAAATTCAATAGGGCTTCAATTCCTTCTGCAGCTGAACATGTTGTGCTTACAAGGTAACCAATGCCTTCATTCTCTTTAACTTCAGAATCTGCGAAGATGTCAACAAGGAATTGCAGTGATGATGTTTCTTGGTTTTTCCTTCCATTAAATCCTGTATTACTCGTCTGTGAATACCATTTATGGGTGGCCCTTAATTCTAATTACTGTCTGTTTTGGATTTATTAGCCTGCTTGTTTGATTTCTCTGGTGCAGGTGTTTTCGCAAGAGCCAACACAAACGCCGCCATTTCTTTCTGCTGTCATGACCGTTGCAGGTGAATTAACGACCAAAGCATCTTGATATGTTCACTCTTAGGCGTATGTGGCTGGAAATAGCTTGAAGCAGGGTTCTGATTCAGGCAGCGAAGACGTGGATGCGTTTGGGTTTTGTAATTCTGAGACAGTTTTTGTAATGACGCTTCACCGTATTGACCCTCAATTTTCGTATCCATGGCAAATATTGAATTAGTCTTGAGTATTGTAATTTTCCTGATATAGGCTTGAAATAGGCTAGGAACAAATCCAGTCAATCTTGAAATATGCTTTAAAAACCCAATTTGAGACCTGGCCTAGAATCAACTCAACCTTAACTGGTTTGTAATTTATGGTTTGAATAAAGCTATAACATTCTTTGAAGCTCCCTTTACTTGTCAAGACAATTTCCTTCTTTAATTCATTATTGTATCACTTGGGGAAACTATAAAGGATCTTGATTAAGTTGAATACAAATTAAATAACGACCATGTCAAATCCATCGCTTGGTTAATGATGCCATTAAGGAACCCATAAAGTGAAGCATACTGCTAGCCGCTTATCAAATAGCGAAATTAGAGCATAAAATGAGTGGAGTTCAACCCTGACTCCAAGATATCTCGCGTGGGAAAGCAATGAGGCCTTAAATACCATAAACCCACGTGCTATAGTATCTTGATCTCAAACAAATCCGAGAATGACTTTAATGAGATGTAACTGGGAAGCGCATCCAAAGATCTCTTTGGTGTATTGATCTGCTTAAGTCAGGATCACTTGGCCGTGCCTTAAATTCTCGACTACGGGAACAAATATCAACTCTACTTGAAATTTCTGCATCTGTAAAAGTTGATTAGTCGCAAAAACATAAATTTTAAAATAAAGCCAAATAACAATAGAAAATGCGCAAAGAGAGGTGGGATTCTATGGTCAAAAATTAGGGTGCAACAGATGCCCCATATTTAAGTTACTTCTATCCGGAGATATGGAGATTGAAATCTTCGTCTCAACGAGATAGGAGGGACTTAAATACAAACATTGCACGAATTTTTGGCCCTAAGAGGCCACCGAATGAAAATGATATGCAATGATATGAGAATGCAAGACATGGGTCCTGTGAGGAAAGGATATCACAGGGGAGAAACCAGACATAAAACACGGGAAGAACAGGCTCCGCAAAGCGAGACTCCACAGTGAAAGATTGACAACCACGAAGTGGGTTCTCCAAAATGAAGATAATAATACCACCAGGAGTATAGTAGCTCGGACGGTGAAATGAGATCTTGAAGGTGAAGGGTAGCTCACTATCAACGTGTGGTAGCCTAAACAAAGGTATCCGGTTGAAGCAAGAATCGCATGTTATCTACTATCAAATGTATGATAGTCTAAGCAAAGGTAATAACCCATTGGAGGAAAGATCACTGGCAGCCTAAGAAAAGGTGTCTGACCAAAATGATATGTGTTACCTACTATCAAACATATGATAGCCTGAGAAGAGGTGAACACAGAAGGAAGGCGTATTACCTATTATCAAACGTATGATAGCCTAAGCACAGGTAATAACCTAGAGAAGGAGAGATCACTTACTACCAAATTTATGGCAGCCTAAGATAAAGTATCTGACCAAAATGAAATGTGTTACCTACTATCAAACATATGATAGCCTAAGAAGAGGTGAACACAAAAGGAAAGCGTATTACCTACTATCAAACGTATGATAGCCTAAGCACAAGTAATAACCCAGAGAAGGAGAGATCACTTACTACCAAACGCATGGCAGCCTAAGAAAAAGTATCTGACCAAAATGAAATATGTTACCTACTATCAAACATATGATAGCCTAAGAAGAGGTGAACACAAAAGGAAAGCGTATTACCTAATATCAAACGTATGATAGCCTAAGCACGGGTAATAATCCAGAGAAGGAGAGATCACTTACTACCAAACGTATGGCAGCCTAAGAAAAAGTATCTGACCAAAACGAAATGTGTTACCTACTATCAAACATATGATAGCCTAAGAAGAGGTGAACACAAACGGAAAGTGTATTACCTACTATCAAACGTATGATAGCCTAAGCACAGGTAATAACCCAGAGAAGGAGAGATCACTTACTACCAAACGTATGGCAGCCTAAGAAAAAGTATCTGACCAAAACGAAATGTGTTTCTTACTATCAAACATATGATAGTCTAAGAAGAGGTACACACAAAAGGAGAGATGACCTACTACCAATCTTGGCAGCCTAAGCAAATGTATCTGACCAAAAGAAAGATGGTGTATTACCTACTATCAAACATATGATAGCCTAGGAGGAAAGATCACTTACTACCAAGCGTATAGCAGCCTAAGAAAAAAGTGTCCGTCCAAAAGACAGTATTGGAGACTGTAAATCTTCAATGATGATCTTCGAAAAAGATATAGGCCAGTTGGTCTTCTCAAATAAAGAGACACCAATTGTGATAAACTTCACTGAACTTCTCAGAAGAGATGTCGTTTGATAGAATTATTCTTGTGATGAACTCATTGGGGAAATCATTCCTGGAGAGTATTTCTTGTTGTAGTTGTAAAATGTTCTGTGAACTCTCAAATAAAGAGAGGTGTCTTGTAATGTCTTCGGCAAGCTTCTCGAAGGGATGCCATTTGACGAATTGATAATCTTGATAAATCCACTGGGGATGGATAAACTGTCCTGAAGAGACTGCCATTTGTCGTTTTGAAGGGAATCCTGGTCAAAACGAGTTGCTCAAATAAAGAGACTGCTTGCAATCCATATGTAAATTGTTGAGGAATCCTTGTAATATTCTTTGGAGAAATATCTGTCTTCAAAATTCATCTTAATAAAGACCATTCCTTGGGAGTAAAGTGCAAAATAAATGCGCTTAATCCATATCCAAAAGCTGGAGATGTCCACAATGTGATTGCCAAGGACCGAAGTTCAATTCAGGGAATAACTGAAGAGAAACTGTCAAACAAGACCCGACCATTGAGGTATGAACTCAAATGGGAACGTACTAAAACAACCGTCTTCCATGAGGATCAAGCTTCATGGGGAAATGGAAATATCGCGTTCTTTCTACCTAGGGCTGACAACTCTACTTGGAAGGAGAAGACGCGTCCAACCACTCGGGGATAAATACGACCAAAGTGACAGAATAAAACAAACACAAAGGATGTAAAACGCACATGCTATGCTATCTATCTAAATGCTATGTGTATGCTCATGCTGATAAAACAAACGGAAATAAACATCTCAATGGAGGGCACTCAAACCAAGTCTTCACAGGTCAAACATGGCTTGGAGAATGTACACTTGCTTTAGGAAACCAGAGCTGTGGAATATGTTGGAGTCAAAACTTTGATGGGGATCAGTGTTGTAAAAGGATCCATCAGGGATTGAAATAACGTCCACTTCGCTTCAATTTTCACATGCCCCAAGTCACATGGCTTAAGAAAAAACATCCCGAGAGGATTTTAAAGAAAACATGATGTCTAAATGCCCCACTATTTTCAAACTCTTGCAGAAGCTCGACGTAACTGCCCCTGATTGACGGTATTATGACCGAGTCTTCGAAAATAGCTCTTTAGGAAATCAAACTTGTATGGAGTAAACCAAATGGAAACAAACTTGCCCTAGTTTAGCAGAGTCTTCAAATTCTAGTAGACTGAATTCTTCACCGATGTTCACATGTAAATTTTCCAAGATATCAAGCGAAGTTAGCAAGTCGGAAATGTTAATTTCGAAAATGTTAACGCAACACACGTGTTTGTCTTGAAGTTTTTTTTTTTGAAAAGGAAATATCACGATAACTTGTGACCGAAATCACTAGTTAGGATATAGATTAATTTTATAAAGCCAACAAAAATTGGGCATGGCTCATAGGAGTCAGGAAACGATATCTCATCGAGTATGCTTTCGAACTAAACCTTACTTCAATTAGGACTTTCTGGGTTGTATCTGGTTTGTAAAATAGAGGAATAAAAGGCTAAAATATTTGTGCCCACCCAATTTTTTTTGAGAGATGTTCATTTTTGATACCCTGCCCCAGGTTAAAAACAAGGTTTTGATTTAGAAGAGAGAAAAAAACAAGGTTTTGATTTAGAAGAGAGAAAAAAACAAATCTTTCCTCAAGGCTTAAAGAGGGGTTAACTATTTTGTGTTTAGGAGGTTTGAAACGATGCCTTACATCATTAGTAGGGATTTTATTCAAAAGCATACCACAAGATCCTGCGTTTTATTTCATCATCCTCCTTCCAATTATTCACCAAAGTGAAAAGAAAATTGGATAAAGTTGGCATTATAAATTATAAAAAAAACATTTTTTGAGTGAAACGAATGGATTTCTTCAAGACAAAGATTTTATTGCGTTAATTATTCAAAATAAACAAGCCCTACAAGCCAAACATGCTTTTATGAAATACACACAAAGCGAACAGAGTGAAAATGCTAGATAAGTCCTTCTCTTGGATTTTGTTAAGCCTTCGTATGGGACAGAGAGGCTTGCAGAAGCGTCTGATATATAGCCTTTAGATTCATCTTCAAACATTGCGTTGATATGAGCTTCCCAAATAACCTTGGATCATGCTTACGGAGGACGAACCATGCTAAGGTAAAGTATTATCCTGTATGTTAGGATTGGGACCCTCAAAGGATAAGATTCCGCACTTAACCCACCTTTGAACGTCTGCTTTCAAACCGTAACAGTTCTCAGTATCGTGGCCTGGAGCACCCTGATGGTATAGGCAAAATTTGTCAGCTTTGTACCAATATGGAAGTTTCTTGGGTACCTTAGATGGAGCTCTTGTCTGGATGTGACCGTTTTGAATCAAAGCTGGAAGCAAGTCAGCATACGTCATTGGGATGGGATCGAAGTCTAGTTTTCGGTCCACACGACTCTGATTTTGTTGATTTGCGGCTGTGGATACCCTATCTTGATTTTCCTTCAGAGTTGCAACTTCATCACGGAGTACTTTGTTTTCTTGTTCTAGCTGATCCATCTTCTGGCGCTGACTAGCTCGAGTGTTGTATCGGTGATTCAGTTTGAGGTCTGTGAAGACGAAGCAAGAATGAGACTCCATCGGAATGTAAAGGAAACTATGTTGATGCAAAAAATGCAAAATGCAAATGCAAATGTAAGAATGCAAAACAAAAGGTTTCATGGAACTCAGGTTTTTATAAACATTACAGAATACCAAGTAAAATTATTTAATATTTTTTTGATATTGCAGATGAATATTCTTGAAAGAGTCCCAACATAATAGCTAAATAAAAGCTAAATAAAGCCCTAAGGAAGTCCTTCATCGTGCTTGTTGATTTGTTCCTCCACTTGGATATTATTGAAAATAAGTGGTCCATAATCGTCTTCTAAGGAGTAATGTGATAGAGGAACATAAATCCTCTATCCCTTGTTGGGAAATACAGAAGGAAGCCCTTGTTCACTTGGATCTTCAATAAAAGTATTTTGAATTTCTATGGAAGTCTCTTGTACTTGTCCTTTGAGTTTTCTTGATTCTTCAAGTAGTTCCTTTAACTTCCTTAGGTCACCCAAGTTAGGACTATTAAAAGAATATATCAAAATATTTTCTTTTGGTAATCCCTATTGCTTTCTATAATGTTTATAAATAAACTAGGAATCCCATGAAACCTAATGCAACATGATGCTATATGAATGCAGCAAACACAAGTAAGCACATAAGGAAACACAAGGATAAACAAACAAGGGGGACCCTAGGTTTGCAACGAGCATGGAGTAAAGGGTATACCCATTCCCAAAGGTTATGGACTAAAAGTTGATTGTACCTGCAGAACAAGGTTCTAAAGGGACTCAAAATCAGCAGCCCATCTTTCGGATATTATCAATTTCCCAATTACTCGAGGATTAATAATATTCTCAAGAGAACTTCTTTTGACTGTAGCTTCGCGTAGCACTATTTTGGGAGTACTCCTTCATAGTCCCGCACTACATCCTAATAAAGGCCAAAGTGGGGTTAAGGTAACTACGATCCTCAATATGATAGGCTCCAAGGTCGAAAATAGTGAGTGTCTTCACGATTACTCGTCCAACAATACTATTTCGAGAGGGCCTCAATTGAGCGGGATTCTCGATTTAACTTAGTCGGGATTCAACTCCCTATAAGCCTCCTCGAATATATCACCATCATATCTTAATCTCTCTCAAGTTCGGGTGTAGAACTTTATCTCACCACTTAAGGATAACAACCCAAAAAAAAAAACACAAAAGAGAATATACAAATAAACAATTAAGCAAGTAAGCAGATATATAAAGCAATAAACAAATAAATAAAGCAAGATATGGAAACCCACTGAGGAGTCCCCAGTGAAGTTGCCATTTCTGTCGCGGTGAAATTTGGATACCAAACTGTTAATTAGTTTGAATCTTCAATTCAATTTGCAACCGATCTTTGATTTGTCCAAAGGAAGGGATAAATATCAAAATTCCCACAATGCAAATGCAAGCTAGATTGTTTAGGTTCGGGGGTTGGTTAAACTTAGGGAAGGTACTAGCATCCTAAGTTTCTGTAGTACTCTACAGGAACCTCTTGTTTTATGTTTGTTTATTGCTATGGTTATCTGCTTAAAGGTATAAAAGACCCTAGTGGTTTATTTCTAAGTATACTCGATAAGATGTCGCATCTTATGGCTACATATCCTTACGGAAGTGGAATCAGAGTATCTGTAGTTCCCCTAAAGGGTTAGAAGAGTTCTTTGACTGTGGTCAAAGCTCCTACGGGTTTAGGGTAGTTGATTGATTAGGTTTAGGAGAAGAGATGAGTCTTCATTTTAAGAGAGATGTAACCGCCACAAGTGTAAGAGGTTGTATTGTTGTGGGGTGGAGATTCTATCTCGCTTAAGATGATTAACATCTTTCTCTAATGTGTTTGAAATAACTGTATTGTGTTGATTGTGTTTGTTTCTATGTTGTAAAGATAAAGACAAGGCCCTTTCTATGGGGTAGGATCTATCTTAAGTGATCGACTTGAATGGGATCAAGGATCACGGGGAGAATGATGCAAATGGATATGCAATACACACAAGTGTTTAGGTCATGTGTAAGTTCTTCCTTTGGACGGATGCGATGCGGAAATGTAAATGACGATAATGTAAATGCGGAAATATAAAGTTGCGAATAAAGTAAAGGCAGATAAATAAACATACATGTACGCATGAAAGCGCTGAAGGTGTACAAGTGTGTAAATTGTGAAGTGCGGACGGAAACGGAAGCGTGCACGATTGAATTAGTTATGGGATATTATTTTAGTTGGGATTGATTGAATCTCAAGGTGAAATTGATTTGAGAAAAGTTGGATTAATTTGATGAGAAAATGTTTGATGAGATTGATTTTATAAAAAAGGTTATATTAATTATATTAGTTTTAATAAAAAGTTTTAGGCGTGAATTAAATTTTAAGGAGGAATTTTGAAAGGGAAATTGTTCAAATTTATAAGAAGCTTTTTTTGTAAAAAAGATTACTAGTCAAATTAACAAAAGTTGTTGCAAATTGATTTAATTAAAGAAATTTCTTATTATAAAAGATTTAATTATTATCATAGGATAAGTAGTTGAATTAAATTTTAAGGCTCATAAACATAACCTTTATTTTTAATTAATAAATTTCTTATTAAGTAAAAATTGGCTATTATAAAAAGATGAGAGTTAGTAGAAAATGTTTTATTAATTTTAAAGGAGATGGATTTTTATTTGAACAAATTATTATGAAATAAGAGTTTATTAAGTTGGTAAAAAAAAGATAAGGTGGATTAAATTTTAAATGAAAAGTTAAATAAGGTTGATGAGATAAGTTAAATATAAAAATAAAGATTATTAATTACTAGATTAATTAAATGTATAAAAATTAATTAAGAGGATACTAATTAAATAGATTAATTGATTAATAAAAAGGGGTTAATTAAAAGTTATTTGACTTAAGTAAATAATTTGTTAATTAAAAGTTAATTAAAAGCTGATTAAAGGTCTTGATTAGGTGATTAATTAGCGGATTAGTAGTGATTAGTGTGTGCGTGGTGTGTGTGAACAAGTACACAATTAATCATAATCAGAAGCAAAAGACAGAAACGAGAAAATGATGAACCCTAGCCCCCAAATCCCTTTCGAGGCCGATCCTCTCCTCTCTCAGTTCCCTCGCTGTTCTTCTTCTTCCCGCTCTGTTCTGGTCTGTTTCTTCCACCATTCTTTTCTTCCTATTCCTCTGTTCCGCTTCTTCTTCGGCTTCTTCTCGTCAATGGCTCCCCAACACATGAAATTCAAAGCAAAAAAATAACAACAACAATCAAAGTCAGACCCAAATCGACATTCGTAAATAAAAAATGAGAAGGAAAGAACGAGTATACCGATTTGAAAAGGTATTCGGGTGGAGAACGGCGAGACACGGCTGAAGCGACGCCGGCACGTGGAGAACGGCGTCGAATATCAAGATGAGTCTCTCTACCTTTCCCTTCCTTTTTCTTTTAGGGTTTGTGTCATGCCTGTGAATCTGTCAGATTGTGAACGGTTTTCCCCTTTTTATAGCTTTTCAAAATTCTTATTTTAATCAATTCAAGATCTTCTGTTGAAAACATTCCCAATTCGTGCGAACATGTCTAGGCGGGTTTTGAAATAGTTTATGACCATGTCCCCTTGTAATTATGAGGATTGGTGGTGAGGTTTAAACTAATTTGGAAATGAAGGATTTCTTGCTATATCAGTGTGAACACGTTTGGTTACCGTTGGGAAGAATTCAATCTGTCTGAAACATGTCTAATATGTTGTTATTGGCTGTTAATCAATGTTTGTGATCGTTTGCAGAATGATGCGGTTAAGGTGGGAGCTCAGGTGTTGGCTTCGACAGCAGGAATATAGGAATCCTCCCTCTTACATTGGAGTAAGAATCATCGTCTCCATAATCATTCAAATCAAAAGGTGGACGGTTTCCAATTGACTGCAAATCTTAAAATGAATTCTTGTGACCCGGTGTCATACCCCAAATTTGTCCTACTTTGGTATTTAATAAAAGTCTTACTGCCACAGGACTTCTGGCCATGACCCTCTAAAGTTTAATTATAGAAACTTTGTATGTACTCATTGTGGTTATAATCCCTAGCAATTTATGTGAGAAGAGCGTGCCTCCAGCCCCTTATACCCAAGCTCATGTGTGTCCTCGTTCTCACGATCAGATAGACATGATACAATGGCGTCAAATACATGATTGGATCCATTTCGCAACACAATTGTTGGGTTTCAAGGAATTTAAACTCTGTTTCAACTTGGTTACAAACTTCTCTAAGGTTGTTTAAGCCTCACAACAAGTGGTTCGTATGATCTGCCCTTAATTCAAGTTGTTCAAAGATATTTCGTATGATGCTTCTAGACACGGTCGATTTAGCTTCAAGCCTTGCTCGAATTGACTGTAAGCGTCAAGCTATATTTGGATTCTAAATTAGTTTGTGACAAACTTAGATTTAGTTCTCAAATTACAAGTCTTGTTTCAACGGGATCAAGTTATGATCATTCATGTTTCTAAGACACAGTCAATTCACCCTCCGGCCGTACTTGTACCAGTTGAGAGTTTCAAGCTATGTCAATTAGCAGCAAGTTTGGATTTAAGCGTTCAAACATCAAGTTATGATCAAATGAGCTAGTTTTCTAGAGTCAATTTGTTTAAGACATAGTTCATTTCATTTTAAAGGGTCGTGGTATGGTCATAGTATATGGGATTTACAAAAGCATAAAGCTCATAATGACTCCACTGATTGGCATCATCCCAAGTAAATGTGACATATCAGTTCATTCATCCTGCTTGAACACGTGGTGTTATTTGCTACATAAGCTTGATGCATCTGTCAACGAACCATCATCGATAAAAATGGTTTTAGAGCCTATTCTGAAAGCAGTATTTCAGAATGGACCTGATAGCAAGAAAATCTGGTTATGGAACCTGGGTCTTGAGCTGCTCAGTGGCAGTGTTTCACAAAAGTGCAGGGAGTTAAACAGTATAGAAGTTGGACTTTCTTCATCTGGCAAAAGCTCTTGGAAGCAACACCCAATTAGGTGGCTGCCATGGGATATCAATCGATTGGACTTTTATCTGAGTATGATTTTTGTACTCATTCGTCAAGCATCGGGGACAACAGTCACTTGTGATCATAGAAGTCATGTTTATGATGTTGCCTTAAATTTATTTATATATATTCTGAAAGGAGTCAGACTGGACTTGGAAAGTCCATCTACCAATTATGATGGTATGATAGGGTGTTTGGACATGTTACTAAAATTTGTGAAAAAAGTATGTGAAGATTTGTACTCAGATGGAAGTGAAAATTATGATTTGTATTATACTTCCATTCAGTTTATAGGAGCTATCACAAAAGAGTTAGGTCCTTCTATCTTGGGATCTCCTCTGTACAAGTTTTCTTTAGACATAAAGTACATGAATGACATACAATCAGTTGATCATAACAAACACCTAAAGTTTTTGATTGTCAACTGTATTTCTTATATGGACAAGGTTTCTGCATTGGTTTATTTGGTAGTGTTTTACTTCCAAATGATGGTTCAGTTAACATTAAAGTCCCAGCAATCAGACCGCATTTCACAAGGGATGTCTGAATATTTTAAATTAATTTGTTCTTCAAGTGATCCGCTGGATAATCTCGCCACCTGTACTGGCCTCTTTTGCAAACATGTTGAACCAATTTACTTAAATGTAAGGATAGCAGTGGCTCAAGGTCTGAATTACCGTGTCTCTAATGCAGCAACACCGTCATTCTCGTTTCTTCTTCCCTGTTCAAGTGACCTATATCAAACCAATTGAAACAAAGTCTATGGCATGGCTTTTAATCAAAAGGGTCGTTGTGAGAAGGGTCATCAGTTCAGCAAGGTATCAAAACAACACACACAGACCATAATGCTATAAACTGTATTTAGCTAATAATGAGTAAGTGTTGATTACAAAATTTACAAGGAAGAACCTTCATGATTCAAAATGTACTACTTAAATACAAAAACACCCGCCTGGGCCTCATATGTAATAGATCACAAACTGCATAAACAAGAGATTTGCAACCTCAAATAAAATCAGAACAAAACAAGCTTGCACCGGCAGCAGCCAACGCTTTAAGATTCAAATCCGCCAAGGGACGAAGACGAATAAATCATGACTTCAGAGCTGCATACATATTCGGTTCATTACGGACTTTCCATGAACAGAAGAGGAGTGCATCTGAAAGAAAACAGGAGAAACTGTTATTCGAGCCAAGAAAACTAAAACAGCGGCAAATCTCAAAAAAAAACCACACCTCACAATTGCAAAAGGTACCTGCATAATTTGTACGATATCCCAAACGCAGCAAACATCACCCTTATCTCTTCAAAACAAAACAAAGATGCATTGAATTCAAAGAAAAAAAGTATCAGCTACAAAGTATCACCAGTTCCATCATCAACTATAACAGAAATGAGTCCAAAAGGATGCAGTCGCCATTTCGAAAATTGCTTCAATACAGCAGCTTCATGACCTTTTGATCTCCACTGTACACTACTTGGAATCGATTAAAAAAAACTCTTGAGATTGCTTGCCAAGTTCTACAGGAAATCCATTTGTCACGGTCAAATACTCCCTCAATGTAAGCTTTACGGTTCGATTACAACTACGATGACCTGCACACATACATGAGATGAAAAGATGTTAGTATGACCTATGTAAGCGAGAGTCATGACAGATTTCAGGATTTGGTCAAGTTACAAAACAGCCAATTTGAGATAGCAGCAGAACTCCAAGATCATGAAGTAATCATGGGATAATATTATGAGTAAGGGAAGAAGCTATACACAATACTGAGTCTTATGCCTAACAATGCTTTTCATTTTCGCTCCAAGCTCCGCTTTCATTAAAGAGCAGCACGCAAATCGACTTCATGGATGGATTTTCGATTGCGACTTCTTAGTGTTCATGTCTAGCTCCCACCTCAAGTCTTCTATAAACTACCAAAATCACAAGACACCTTTGAAGCTCCTTGTTTTCACTATAACCACCATGGAAAACCAAAGATGCAGAGAATTCAAAGAATAGCCAAAACTACCAAGCTACAGCTCGTCGCATATTCTTTACGCAAGCTTCGTCCTCCGACTGACAGCGGCCGTACATACCTCGCATTCAACAAAACCAGCTGCAATTAGTCCACAATGCAAATACAACAAGATAACCACATAAAAAAAACAACACGAAAGAAACAAGGCAAGAAATGTTTCACGTATGGTTTTCAAAGACAAACACACACCTCAAAGCCAAGTAGGAATCAATACAAGATGCGGTCAGTTCGTAAAATAACGATATTACTAAACACTATTAATATTGTTTACCATCATACCACGCATTAAGACGGTGCGAGAACAAGAGAAGTTCAAGGAAGCCTCGCAAATCAGGATCCACAATGAATGGCGTTTTGGTTCATGTGGTTATGTTACTAAAGTATCATGAATGTACTTCATCTATGCTTTCATCACTGCGGTGTTACACCAGGTCTCGCGCTAGTCCATGATCAATTCAGGCTGTCATTGTTGAGCTTCTCCTTAACACGAGTTTCACGCCTAAGCATAGCACCACTACTCCAAATCTAACACCCCGTATTATACCTGAAACATATTTCACACACTGATAAGAAGGAAAGTTTTGAGAAAGGTTTCAGCACAGAAAATGATAGGGACAGGTTGCACCATGGTTTATTACAGCTAGCTTGTACATTTGCAGACATTGACAAGGTCCTTGACTTTCACTTTGGGCCATGCCCTGAATTCTTGCGTGGCTCCTCCTTGAGTAACTCGGTTGCAAAAGACATTAAAAAATCAGAGTGTTGACTCTTTTGACATCCAAATCATATTCAAGTGCCTTGGCCATCTTAATTCCATCGAAACCTTTATGCATCATTTGTCCATGGTGATACCTAACAGTTGTTGGTAAGAGTGAAAGCCTCATAAAATTGAACACAATCCTTAAAGTAAATCAATGCACATTCCAAAATCAGAAAGGCCTATACCAGATATTGTGTTTGTTTATACCAAGCCTTGGCACCAAATGCGTACCAAAACGGAGAAACGTGAGAACTTCTTCTAAACTCAACAACTCACACACCAAGAATTTTGTTTCCCTCAAGTTACAATCAAAGTCTGCAAGGATGCAACATATCAAAATGATAATCTCACTGAGACAAATCTAAGTTATCAGAAAGTATGCTTACTGTTTCGACTCCGAAAGGCATCAAGCATCCAGTTAGTCTATCATCAGACGAGCTTCTCAAAGTCTTATGAATAAAAACAGAACATGTTACAAATAAAAGATTAGGTTGTTTTCAAGGCTACATCAGTAGTTCTATGGTAGTAAAAACCATTTTTTGTGCAGTAAAAATCGTGTAATGGTAAGTTCACACGGTAAAAAAGCAAGGTAAAACAAAAAAAGACAAACAACAAACAAGTATTTCCAAAAACAAATAACAAACAGAAATCACAAAAAGGAGTCCGAAAGGAACCCCAATTTCCACCCAAAACTCGCATCTTGCTGGGAGAAAAAACCCTAATCACATAGCATTGATCCCCTATATATTGGATACTTTGCGTTTGAGAAAAGGGGCGGCCAAGAAAAACCCTAGCACCTCTCTGCAAAGTTCTACCTAAAAAACCATTTCAAAGTTCCTTCTAAGGATTGATAGAGCTTCACATTGAAGCTCTAATCAGCTAGAACACAGCCACACGCATACACGGCGTAATCAACATACAAGCAGATAAAAGTGAGAGGATAGAACTCAACAAGCGGAAAGATCAGAAGTTGATTACCTTGTTAGAATCAACGGACCGTTTCTGATAGGTAAAACCCTGACTTTTCTTCATCGATTCCTCGTTATTGATTTGTACGCCATGAATAACCGAATAAGTTTTCTCTGTGTTGTTTGAGCTAGTTAATAGAGGGATTAGGTTTTGGTATTTGCTATTTTGGGGTTTTAAGTTGAAGAAGGAGATCGGGTTTGTGAGTTCGTGGGTAGAGGAAGAGAAACTGAGATGGTATTTTAGAATGAGATTAGAGCTCGAATGCAGGACATTCACATGTTCTTTTTTTTTAACTTGAATGCTGGTAAGTGAAGGATAGCAGATCCATGATGAAAATCTCGATTAATGAAGAGATTTGGTTACCGTCATTATGACCGGTCGTTTATCTTCCCCAGGGTCACGCATGTGGCTGTAGTTTTTTCTTTTCCCAATTAGTTCTTTCCACGTAACCATTGAACTTCCTTGTCCTTTGGTTTCTGTGGGCTACAAAGTGAGTTGGGTTTCCCATGACCCGAGCTAGTCACGTGTGGGGGGAGGGGGATAACGTTTGGGCTGACCTTTTGGTGGCTGATTTATTTAATTTAGATTATTATTAGGATTTATTTGATGCATGAAGTTTTTGTTAGTAATATTATATTGGCTTGTAGTTTAAATAAGACCTAATGGAATTTGAAAAGGTTTTATTTTAGAAAACTACTTGTTAATAACATAATTAGTAATGTTGGCAATATTATTAATAATATTATTAGATTTTTTTTATATATTTGATATTTGTTTTAAATTTGATTTGTTTAAAATTTATTTAATTTATCAAACTTTTTTTTCTTTTACTAAATTCAAAATCTTTTATTTGTTTAGAGGTAAATAAAAAAATCTTCTTTTTTAATTTATATGAAAGCAGTGGGTCTGTGGAGTCTAGCATTCCTCGGATCCTTAAGCGACTGCTCTCGAGGCGTACGCCTTGAGTTGTGGTCGTTTCATCTTTCATCGCTAAAATTACCCAACTCTGTTAAAGTATTCAACGTTTGCAAACCCTAACTCGAATGGTACGCCTACCCTAGTTTAGCCCACCTACATTATTTTCAAATCTTTTTTTTTCTTAATTAAATTACGAAAGTATCGAGTTTTTGGAGTCACGCATTCCTTGAATTCGAGAATGACCACTATCGAGGTGTACGCCTCGGTTAGCGTGTCATTCGAACTTTCGTTCCCAAAACGCTTCTCCTATTTATTCGGACAAGTACTTTCATTGTTCGGCATATACTATTTCATAGTTAATGGGATGAAAAGGATGTCGTTGGGATCTAGCATTCCAATGATACCTAGACTAATTAGCTACGAGGCCAATGTCTCGTCTATCGAATAGTCGTCATCCCTCCTAAGCATACAACCTTTTCTAACCTCGTTCCTCACCTTCATACGGTCGAGTCCAAACCTTAGTATGTCTCTAAACCATGTGTCAAATCCAAATTATTTTCTTAACTAAGTTGCGAAAGGATGGAGTTCTTGGAGTCTCGCACTCCTCGAATTCTTGAGTAACCACTCTTGGGGCGTACGCTTTAGGTTGTGGATTACCTAACCTTTCGTCTATAAAACACGTGCCCTATTTATTTGGACAAACATCGTTATTGTCCATTCTAATACACTTTCATAATTAATTGAATGAAAAAGGTACCATTGGGATCTAGCATTCCAATGATATCCCGATTAATCGATTGCGAGACTAACGTCTCGTTTATCGAGTAGTCGTCATTCTCCCTCAAAATATTCAATCCAACTCTCTTCTCTCGCCCTCGTGCGTTTGAAACTTTCTCAAACATATTTCATAATTAGTCGAATGAAAAAGGTGTCGTTGGAATCTAGCATCCCAATAATGCCCCGATTAGTTGATTCCGAGACCGACGTCTCGTTTATCGAATAGTCGTCATTCTCTATCAAATTTACCTAACCAAACTCCTCTTTCTCGCCCCCGTGCGACCGAAACCTTAAACCTATTCAAATATATCCTCTAACCAAAACATCCAATACGATAAACCTAATCCCTCGCCCTCGTGCGATTTCCAACCCAAACATACCTTTTCTCAAAGAACATTGTTTAGTCCTTTCTTCCGCGCATAACAAACTCGTGCTTCAGCCTCCCCTAGCGAGCAGACAAGCCAACATTTAGCAGTTAGAATGCGACCTAAACACTCGTTCAGTTTCAAACCCTTTTACCGTAGTTAGCCGAACTACGGCTGCTCTGATTCTTCATTCCCTCTTGAATGTAAGATACGTAGGCACAAGATTGCGATGATCTTGGCGAGCACAATCCCCTCTTTTTCCCGTAGTCCCACGAACTACGAATGCTCTGATTTTCCACATCCTACAAGTGAAGATACGTAGGCACAAGGGCCCCAATCCTTGGCGAGCACCCTATCTTAAAACCACCCATTCCCCCAATAGGAGAAACCTTAGAAGAAAACAATAAGCATAGCTAACTTTACTCTCGAATCAATCAAGAGGTTCTCGTTGAGTACAACAGACATGAGGGGTGCTAATACCTTCCCCTCATGTAATCGACTCCCGAACCTAGAATATTGGTTGCGATGACCATGTTCTTATCTCCTTAAAGGTTTTATCGATATTTTCCTATTCCTATCTGGAATAAATAAAGTTCGGTGGCGACTCTGTTTCGAACAGTATTTTCCGCGGCCATCGCGAGGATCGTATTTTTCGAGGTACGACACCCGATAGTCATATTGGAAGGTTTTCACCGTGACTGATTTCCTTGCTTTTCTTTTCAAAATGCCAAATTATCAATGGTAGCATGTTTTGTTTTGATGGTGATAAAAGCTCTTCTATTCTTGTTTCAGCACGTCTTCGACATGTCGGCGGAAGTTTGAAGTGGTTGGTAATTATCAAGGTTGTTTGCTTCTGGATTGGAGCTGATGGATAAGTTTGAGAGCCAGAAATGATGAAGGTAAATTGCTCGGAATACCTTTTGATTCTTAGGTTACTTTTATTTTTCTTTAAACTGATCCGCCTCAATTCCTGTTTATTTCTTTAGACGTTGCTTGTTCTGACTTTCCTTGTTCTTCACTAATTATGTAGATTCCATTTGAGTGTTTCTATGTTTATAACCTCTTGGTTCTTGTTTCATGTGCACTCATGGTGAGGATAAACCTTGGAGAAACGTTCACCACACACCCTGGGTTCATAAGGTTTGGCGAAAGATTGGGGAACCGGTATGAGATACTGAACAAACTCTTGCTGTGAATCTCCTACCGAGGCTGGCAGCGCACAGACACTGAGATGACTCTTCCCCGATCAAAGGGAAGTAGCAGATGCAACCTGCATATCGACGTCTACAACCGAGATAAGTATCCTTCCAATTCTGGTTGTTGCTCATGTCTTATTTATTACCATGTTGATTTGAAATGTGCCGTAAGCTTTAACTTCTTGATGCTCATTGATTCATCCTCTCTCTCTGCAGGTTAGTTCAAGGCAAGTGCGTAAGCTTAATCACCTTCTCGTTACTACGGGACAAACTTAAGTGTAGCTGTGATCGTGAAGCAAGATACTGGCTTTGTTTTTACGCATTGTTGTAGGCCTTGTTATAACCCTCACATGGAATTCCAACGGTACTATCAAATTTGAAGAAACAGGGAGCTGCCAAAAGGGGAATGTTCTTCAATCTGGAATCCGCATTTTCGAACCTCTCCACACTCGGTGTATCCAATCCCACACCTAAATAGGCCTGACTGTTGACATGGTTTCATAATTCACGGAGCGGGAGAGAATAAATTCCTTTCTTTTCACAATGCGGTAACCTTCTTCTCATCTCGGAATATCGGCGAGCAAAATACTAATGCTATTAAGTGATGTCGCATAACATCCTTATTTTCCTCATTGTATCAAATTCTTATGGTTGCTCTTTTAGGATGTTCATCATGAGTGAAGAAAACTGACTCTGAAAATACTGTCATGACAGGTCTGCGGTTTCGAAGATGTACGTCTAACCTGATGCCACCCGCCCTGCCATGATTATGGAATCATGATCGCCTTTGAGGCGGGTTAACTCCAAAGGTGCTCCTGTGGTTCCTTTGAGAGGAATCTTGCATTGTCACCGGCGGAAGACGTAATGGGTTTAGGAGGAAGTTTGAAGTTATCTTGCTGCAACTGGTGGCGAGTAGAAGGGAAGCGTAGGAACAACTTCAACAGGGCTTCAATTCCTTCTGCAGCTGAACATGTTGTGCTTACAAGGTAACCAATGCCTTCATTCTCTTTAACTTCAGAATTTGCGAAGATGTCAACAAGGAACTGCAGTGATGATGTTTCTTGGTTTTTTCTTCCATTAAATCCTGTATTACTCGTCTGTGAATACCATTTATGGGTGGCCCTTAATTCTAATTACCGTCTGTTTTGGATTTATTAGCCTGATTGTTTGATTTCTCTGGTGCAGGTGTTTTCGCATGAGCCAACGCAAACGCCGCCATTTCTTTCTGCTGCCATGACCGTTGCGGGTGAATTAACGACCAAAGCACCTTGTTATGTTCACTCTTAGGCGTATGTGGCCTGAAATAGCTTGAAGCAGGGTTCTGATTCAGGCAGTGAAGACGTGGATGCGTTTGGGTTTTGTAATTCTGAGAGAGTTTTTGTAATGACGCTTCACCGTATTGACCCTCAATTTTCGTATCCATGGCAAATATTGAATTAGTCTTGAGTATTGTAATTTTCCTGATATAGGCTTGAAATAGGCTAGGAACAAATCCAGTCAATCTTGAAATATGCCTTTAAAAACCCAATTTGAGACCTGGCCTAGAATCAACTCAACCTTAACTGGTTTGTAATTTATGATTTGAATGAAGCTATAACATTCTTTGAAGCTCCCTTTACTTGTCAAGACAATTTCCTTCTTTAATTCATTATTGTATCACTTGGGGAAACTCTAAAGGATCTTGATTAAGTTGAATACAAATTAAATAATGACCATGTCAAATCCATCGCTTGGTTAATGATGCCATTAAGGAACCCATAAAGTGAAGCATACTTCCAGCCGCTTATCAAATAGCGAAATTAGAGCAAAAAATGAGTGGAGTTCAACCCTGACTCCAAGATATCTCGTGTGGGAAAGCAATGAGGCCTTAAATACCATAAATCCATGTGCTATAGTATCTTGATCTCAAACAAATCCGATAATGACTTTAACGAGATGTAACTGGGAAGCGCATCCAAAGATCTCTTTGGTGTATTGATCTGCTTAAGTCAGGATCACTTGGTCGTGCCTTAAATTCTCGACTACGGGAAAAAAAATATCAACTCTACTTGAAATTTATGCATCTGTAAAAGTTGATTAGTCGCAAAAACATAAATTATAAAATAAAGCCAAATAACAATAGAAAATGCGCAAAGAGAGGTGGGATTCTATGGTCAAAAATTAGGGTGCAACAGACATTATGTTAAGTCAGCATCTGTCTCAATCCTATTTTCTGAGAGCAACTATCCCTGGTTGTTATTCCTACAATTTTAGTGATTGAGTCATTAGTAACAACATAAGTGCACCTTTTTCCTTCAAAATCATCAATCGTAGAGACCATATGAAGAATATCCAGAATCCTTGAGATAGTTTAATGTTATAACTTCTTGTGTGACATCTTAGTTAACTTACCACTCTTCCATTCATCAATGTTCAGATCTGAGGCAGGTTTTTGATGCTTCCAATTTAACATTGATGAGCACTATGTCTATAAAGAAGTCCATACATAGTAATTATTTTTTGATATGGCACCCCTCATGATGACTTTGTCTTTATCATTCATAACCAAACATTCAAATTTGGTAAAGTTGACCTTTAGACCTTGGTCACAAAGTTTACTAATACTAATCAAAATAACAGTCAGTCCCTTGACAAGCAGCACATTATCAAGTCTAGGTTTCCTAGCATGGTCCAATTTTCCAACCCCTTAATTTTTCCTTTGGACCTATCTCCAAAGGTGACATAGTTAGATGCATGAGATTCTATATTCATCAAAACATTCTTCAGACCAGTCATGTGTCTTGAACAACCACTATCAAAGTACCACTTCTCTTCAGCAAAGCCTCTTAGAGAAGAATGAGCTATTAGGGCCACTGACTCATTCTTAGGACTCCACTTATTTCTAGCTTTACCAACTTGCATCTTTCTGGATTGAGAGCCAGACTTGGGATAGCCATGTAACTTGTACCAGTAAGGTTTAATATGATCATACTTACCACAATGATGACATTTCCATTCTTTCTTATTTTTTCCTGAAGTATCTTTCTGATGGCTACTCGGATGTTGACACATCCCTTTTGACATCTTCAGATTATGTCTCCTCTTTGGCTGAGCAAAACTAGATTCTGGCTCTTTTCTTTTGCTCATCACACCTTGTTCATTATAACCAAGTCCTCTGATATCTCCAGCATTCCTCCCAAATTGAAGGATCTCATATAGCACATCAGAACTGTTGTTGAGCATCCGAGCAGTTTTGGTTATATTGTCAAGTTTGAAGTTGAGCAACAAAACTTCCTTCTTTAGATCAGAGATGATGTCAAGGTGCTTCAATCTTTCATCCCCAAGACACATAATAACACCATGTTGATCCTCTCCTAGATGATAAACTTTTGCACTTCTGGTGTACAGCCCCCTGTAGGAGTTGACCAGATCATTATATGAGAGATCTCTAATATCTGATTCTACATTAGAATAAAATACCCCTGTAAGAGCAGAAACATGTTTAGGTGATTCTCCTTCACTTGTAGAATCATCTTCAGACCATGATGTAGATAATCCGTTCTTTTCTTTCTTGAGAAAGGTAGGACACTTAGATTTAATGTGTCAAAAACCCTTATATTCATAGCACTTAACTCCTTACCCTTTGCCAGCTTTCTCTTCATTTTTAGACTTTCTTCCGAAATCCTTCATTTTACTATTGTCAAATGACTAGGTCTTGACATTTTCTCTTGACTCCCCTTCCATCCTTTTCAGTAATTGATTGTATTGTTTTCTAAGAAACACAACAACCTTAGACAATTTTTCCTTGGAATTTGTCTTGCCTTCATCTTGATTAGTTACCAAGGATAAACTTTTCTTTTTCTCAATTTTCTCATTTAAGGCCATTTCAAAAGTTTGTAAGGAGCCCATGAGTTCATCTACCTTTGGTTTATTTATATCTTGGGCTTCTTCGATGGCTATCACCTTCATGTCAAACGTCTGGGAAGAGATCTCAGGATTTTCTGAACCAACATAGCTTCTGGAACCTTTCTCCAAGATCACTTGAAGTGTTGGCAATATCAACAATGTTCACATGAAAGTCTTGAATACTTTCATCATCCTTCATCCTCAAGCTTTCAAACTTGGTGGTGAAAAGTTGAAGACTTGAATACTTTACCCTAGAAATTCCTTCATGCGCAGTCTTCAAAATCTCCCAAGCATCCTTGGCAATAATATAGTTTTTGATCAATCTAAAGATGTTCTTGTCAACACCATTGAACAAGGAATTCAAGGCTTTGGAGTTACCTTGAGCAAGTTTGTCATCTTCATCATCCCAGTCTTCCTCAGGTTTCAACTCATCAGTGTTCTTCCCATCCTTATCTTTGGCCTTTGGTGGGTCCCACCGTTTGACCATAGACTTCTAAGCTTTACCATTCATAGACTTGATGAATGCCACCATATGTACTTTCCAATATTCATAATTGGAACCATCAAGAATGGGTGGTCTATTTAATATTCCTCTTTCTTTATCCATTGAACCAAAAAGTATCATTCCTGAATCTCACCCAGATGCAGAGCAGGATGCCTGCTCTGATACCAATTGAAATTCGGGTATAGCAGATCACGAAAATGTCCTGAGAGATGTCAAGACACTTGATCTATGCTTCAAACGTAATAATAATAAGTTACAGAATACAAATAGGAAAAAGTAAACAACACACAGAATTGTTAACCCTGTTCGGTGAACAACAACACCTACGTCTGGGGGCTACCAAGCCAGGAATGAAATCCACTAGATAATATTAATTCTAAGCTAAACTCCCTCGTTTACAACTTATCACTTAATCACTACCCCGTTATTAATTTCTACCTAAGACTCTTTCTAGGTATGAGACACTTCTCAATTCCCTTTCATCATAACAGTGATTGAAATTACAACTCAATGTAAATTGTCCAGCTCTGGTATCTACATAACACAAGAGAGGCTCATAAAATAAAAACCCTAAAATCACTAGGCAAAAAAGTATTTTTCACACTTTTCCTAGGTTAAAACCTTCCTATTTATAAACATAAACAAGACTGGATTTGGCATTAAAAAAGCAGCAATTCTATTCCACAAAATCTGCAACTAATTCTCCTCTAGAATAGTTTCTTCAATCCTAAGCTTTCTAAAGTGTTTCCACATTTAGAAACATCATCTTCAAATTACAATCAAAATCTCTGATTCCTCAATCTTGAACGCCACCTAGGAAAAAAATAATCCCATAATAATTTGAAACCTAGAATAATATTAGTAAATCTGAAAAGTAACAGGCAAAGATGTCGAATCATCATATAGGACATCTTGTCCAACATCTTGATCTTCAGTTAGTTCTTCATGTTAAAACATCTTGTCCAATATCTTGTTGACAAGTTAGTTTTACCAAAATTGATGTCAACCTCAAAGGCTTGGACTCATTAATCTCCCCCTTTGGCAGATTTTGGTTAAAACTACTAAATGAAACTTGCAGACAGAAAACCACATTCCAGGGCCAAGAAACAGAACATCAAAACATCATAAACAAAAAAATAATATCTGCCTCCCCCTCAAATAGTTCCTTCTTCTGCAAACAACAGATTAACATACTCCCTCTCAATGGTTAGCAGCAGCAGTATTCAGTGGTTAGCAGACAATGGTTAGTAAAGTTAGCATTACTCCCCATTTTTAGCCATAAAATGAAAAAGGTAGTTAAACTAACTAACTAACCAAGCAATAAAAAATGTATTAGAGTACAAAACAAGCACATAAAGTGCCAAAAAAATCCTGGCCATTAAGCCCTTACATAACAAGACAAGATTCAACAGTCATCTTCAGTTTCCTCATCATTATCTTCCTCTTCTTCATGATCAGCATTAGCCTCATTTCTGCATCTTCAGCATCATTATCAGCATCCATCTCATCTTCTCCAACAGAATCCTTCTCAACATTATTAGTGTTGTTGCCTTACTTAGTTGTCAAGGCATGTATTAACTGTTTAAGTTTAGCCTTCCTAGATGTACTTGACTTGATGATGGAATCAAGATCCTTGCAGATCTCCTTCAGCTGGGCAATGGTATTCTCCTTGGAAGTTCTATAAACTGATGTTGGTGCAGATGTTAAAACAATATCCGGGACATGACTCCCATCAAACAATCTTATAATGCAATGTTAAGGGAGAACCCATTTTCATTGCATAATCTGCAATCACCAATATACTAGAATGCTGCTCCAGAATTATGCCACAAATGAGGGAAGAAAAGCATATAGGCGGCTTAATAGCAGTGGATTAAGCTTGCTTCAGAACTTCATCAAAGATATAAGTCCCAAAATCAAACTTTCTTCCTTAACCAACAATTTATATGAATTTTCCTAGCCCAGCAAATATGGTTGAAGTATGGTTGGTAGGCACCTGGTTGACAGTACCAATTCTATGCAGAATTGTATACTTCACACTGAGCTTCCTAGCTAAAAGCTTCCCTTTACTTGGCCAATGCTTCACAGTTATATACAGGCGATCTCCTGACACACCTGATCATCGGTATCTTCCACACTCAGGTTGAGGGTCTACTGATCTTCCCAAAACCCGTTGATCACAGTGGAGAAAAATGTCACAACATTTCCTCGTACATACACTTTCCTGTAGTCTTCTTTGGTTACCTCATCACAGACTTCAGGAATGTTTACTACAAATTCCTTAACCAGCTTCTCATAGCAGGAACCAAGTTTAGTGATTATCTTCATCAGGCCTGCAACTTCAATTAGCCTCAACACCTCTTGGAATTCTAGGGAATTCTTCCCGAGTTGTCTTTCCAAAGCTACTACTCTTTGGTACACATATAGCCACCTCTCCATGTTTTTAGGATCATGGAAGGAGACTTTGTCCAAGGGAGCTTTAGGAAGCGCAACAACCCTCTTCTTAGAGGCTGACTTCTTTACATGCATAATGTCATGGACATCTTCTACAACGTTATAGTCTGACTCAGTATCAGACTCAACCTTTCTCTTTTAGAAACAATAGCAACCGTGCTCTAAGGTTTATATGGTCCAACCACAAATTTCTTAGATTTCTTGGTAGGAGTGTTTTCAACAGCCACACCTTTACTTTTTCTGCTCTTCAGTCTCTTAGTCACACCAGGGTGGAGGCTCTTAGAAATGATTTCATCATCAGAAGGCAAGTCATCAACATTAATAACTTGATCAGCAGCCTTTCCAACAATACTCTCAGATTCTTGTTCCTTTGAACTGAGATTCTTCTACAGAAGGAGATGTTCCACCATCTGCTTCAACATCTCTTACCACAGAGTCAGCAAGGGTGTGCAGATTCCCTTCAGACCTTTCATGACCATCCCCTTTAATACTATCCTCATCAACATTCTCCTCAGTCACTACCTCTGGTTCAGCTTCAGGAGTAGAGATAGTGGGAAGAATCTGAGCCAGAGGTCTAGTAATACCAGCAATGTTAAGATGACTTCCTAAATTTAAGGTTCTAGCAACTATTTGACTGATTCTCTCATCAGTATCAAATATTTCTTTCTCACTTCTAGGGTTTTGAAAAACATCAGAGGTCTTGAAGTATTACCTGAAGGGAGATCCTTAGATCTTTTCATAGGGATTTTTTCAGGCTTGCATGACACCATAGCCAGTGGAGTAACATTAATCGCATCTGTAGCAGAGAGTTCCCAAACTTAGCCCTAGCTATTGAAGATGGAACATTCTTCTTCTTGGTTACCCCCTAGACGGTTGTTGTTGAGACATCTTGGCACACTAGAAAGTTGAACAAGAATAAACTGGATTAGGTTTTCTCCCGAGCACAAAGGTGAAGTAGTTTATAACGAAAGGTACGGTATGATGGAGATGTACGAGGGAGCGATTTGGCTCACTTTGAAATGATTGACTTTGAAATCCTCTCTTTATTTGTTGGAACCATACATTCACTTTACTAGCATTCTCACAAATTAATTTTTCAAAACGCTCAATCATGCAAAAAACCTAATTTTCCCCTTAACTCCTAAATCTGAATTTTGGAATCATTAGTGAGACTCAAGTTATCATAGTAAGATGTCACAATATCTTATGTGACATTATGCTCAGTCAGCATCTGTCTCAATCCTATAATCTGAGAGCAACTATCCCCGGTTGCTATTCCTTCAGTTTTAGTGATTGAGTCATTAGTAACAGCATAAGCGCACCTTTTTCCTTAAAAAATCATCAACCATAGAGACCCTATGAAGAAGATTTTGAATCCTTGAGATAGTCTGATGTTGCAACTTCTTGTGTGACATCTTGGTTAACTTCCCACTCTGCCATTCATCAATGTTCAGATCTGAGATAGGTTTTTGATGTTTTCCATTTGACATTGATGAGCATTCTGTCTGTAAAGAAGTCCATACATATCAATTATTTTTTGATCTGACACCCCTCATGATGACTTTGTCTTTATCATTCTTAACCAAACATTCAGATTTGGTAAGTTGACCTTTGGACCTTGGTCACAAAGTTGACTAATAATAATCATATTAGCAGTCAATCCCTTGACAAACAACACACTATCAAGTCTAGGTTTCCCAGCATGGTCCAATTTTCCAACCCCTTTAATTTTTCCTTTGGACCCATCTCAAAGGTGGACATATTTAGATGCATGAGATTCTATATTCACTTAAAAGTTTTTGACACCAGTCATGTGTCTTGAACAATCATTATCAAAGTACCATTTCTCTTCAGCAGAGCCTCTTAGAGAAGAATGAGCTATTGGGGACACAAACTCATTCTTGGGACTCCACTTTTTTTATAGCTTTACCAGCTTGCATCTTTATGGATTAAGAGAAAGACTTGGCATAGCCATGTAACTTGAAGGAAACAACTCAACAGGGAAGGCCTGCTGAACAACGCCTGGTAAGAATTATGCTTCGAGATATACCAATGAATGATTCGGTCTGAAGAGAACAACTTCATCAACAAAAGGTTGAAGAGAACAACTCCATGGGGAATGCCCATTGACTTAGCTGAGGATCGGCCTGGAATCTCGCTATTGATACTGGATCCTGACTGATGCATGTATGCATGTTTAATTTTGAAAAGGTATTTCATATCGGATGGAAATATGATGGAAATAGGGATGCACATGTTGGGGATATATATGAATTTTGGTCATGTATGCAATGATACTTATTATGCATATGATTCATGATGCATGTTTGAATGCAGATAATCATTGAATAGGTTGAAGCTGACTCCCCGACACTCGACCTCTGACGATGCTATGATCGGAGATGGAACCGGATGCTCTGGCTTTCCAAATTTGATCACTTGTTGACAAGCTGTATCGTTCTTGAGAGAACAATAACTCTTATGCATGAGGATCAGAATGACTTAAAAATGAGCGTAGCAACGTAATCAACGCCTGAAGATCACATTTTTGCTCTACCATGAAATGGTTGCTAGTGTCTGGTAAGGTCTGTTTGTCCCACTTGAGAGTACTGAGAGAACCTGCCTCTAGCAACTTGCTTTGCCCCAGTCTATTCGGTTCTTGAAAAAATTATGTTGGGGAACTTTGAGAGTTACCACGACATGATTTGACCCGAAACTATACAGATTGTTATAAGTTGGATTGAATATATTCGTAAATAAACGAATTCAGATATAACGAATTCACAAATTACTGCACTTTGAACACGCCTGATGCAAGTGTTGTCTAATACACACACACGCACGCACAGCACGCACGCACACACATACACACACAATAAAAATGAGTAAGTTATATTAGAATGCTGAGAATGAATAAAAATCATCAGAATGATAAATTATTTTAAACATCTTATTTGATACCATATTGAAAAATGTGTGTCTTAAAGTAAGGATTTCAATTTTGAAAAGAGAAAATATTTTAATGTAACCATGAAATCAAAAGAACACTTTTGTATTTAGAAAAACTAAATAAATAAAAAAAGGTTTTAATGTGTGACTTGGCAGAGTTAAGAAGTGGGAAAGCAATAAAAAAACAATAAATATACGTTGATTAATTGAAAAGTAAAGTCAACTAAAGTGGATATAAACAATAATGGTTGGTGGGAACACTTGATATGTGAAATTTAAAATGATTTAATAATTTAACTGTTTCTGTTGTAACAATTAGAGAAACTACCAAGAACCTGCAGCAACTTCAATTTTTTATTTTAAGAAACTTCAATACATTGAACTGTTCACATTGAATTCTTAGCTTATTGTTCGTTTGAATAATTATTTCAATACTTTAATTCTCTTAGCTTACTATCTAAAAAAAATAGTGAAATTTTGAATTTCAATTATAAGTACTAAAAAAGTCAGTCCACATACATTAATTTATGTATGCGGAATATATAAATTATATACATCATAACAGAAAAAAGAATAAGGGTAACCTAAGTTTTGTACCCTGTATAAAGGACATTGAAAAATCCGTAGACATAGACTTGGTCATCTTCATTACTTATCATTATTCTATTAAGTACTTTTGGGTCAAAATCACTTAATAAAAAGTAGGTTAACACCGTGAAATTTTCAAAGTAACATAAAAACAATACAACTTTCTAAAATGAAACATTGCTTGGCAACAAAATTAGGTTCTTGGTCATTTTCAATGGCCATAATGAAATAACTCATGATTTCAACCATATCACAAAAATTTCTATAGTTCTTTTTGCTTTTCAAAATTTTCATGATTAAAAAAATAAAAAACGAGCGACAAACAAGGATTCGGAATTGAAAAAATAATTTAAAATGAATTTGAATATTTAAATATGATCAACATAATAAAGTGGTTAAATTTAATTGGTTAGTAAACCTTATTTAAAAACAAATCTTTTATAAGAACTCGAATTTTTATGTTGAGTTAACCAAATTTTTATTTAATTTTACTGCAAAATATGAGTGAGAAATTGGGCTCGGTATGACGGACATTCTCATTTTGCATATTTTTTTAAAGAGATAGTTCAAAGTTTTTTTTCCTTTTGTTTTTGTTTTACTCATTTTGATATGACCTGATTAGAAGGAAGTCAGTGACTTGCCACACGCCGTTGATCAGCCACCTGTTTTACCGAGGTATGCAAGAGGAGGAGGTGTACCTGCAAGACACTCTGATGCCAAAGTGAAAGAATGGATCAGAGTGAGAGCAAATACAGAAAGAAGGTTAGAATAGAATACATGACCCTCTGTGAAAGAGGATATTTATAGAGAGACCCCAACGTAGGGCCAACGGTCACTTTGCGTTGGGCTGAATGGCCAGGCCCAATCCAAGTGACTGTTAGGGCTTATGTGGGCGTAGTGAAGACCAGGACGTGGTCTTCGCCCTAGATCAACTGTCCCATGATCTCCAGAAGGTGGGTTGACCAGCTCTTTCGGAGGTGGATAGTTGGCTGATGACGTGGCCCCCGCGGAGAGGGTACGTGGAGAACGTGTGGAGGACATGTAGTTCTGCCCGACGAGGACGAGGCTCCTGTCCGACGGTTGAGGTGATCTGCTTGGCGAGGGCAGTGTCTGGTCGACAGAGGTCTTGTGCCCGACGCGCCTTGCTGGGCTGGTTTTGGGGCTTCCCCATATATAATTGGGCTAGGCCTATCTGGACAAGCCTGGGCCCAGTCCAGAACAGGAGCCCCCCCAAGTTGTAGCTCCAACGTAAAGGAGTGAGGACTTGATGATGCTGCGCCGAGGAGGGAGAGTGCGCGGGGGAGAGGTTCTATCTGCTCGTGTCTCGCGAGGATGTGTGGGCGTGAAACGTCTACGCGTTATCGGACATCCAGGTCGAGGGAGTGTCCCCGTCCGACATTGTAGGCGGGGGGGACGAAGGAACACGACTGGTTTCCTATGCCACGTGTCAAGCGTTTAGTGGGGCCATGTGGGGAGGCTACCCTAGGGCAACTCGAGTGCCTAGGGACGCTTCGAGTCTCGCGCTGAGGGTATAAGTAAGCGGAACCCTGCCCATTCGTCATTTTCGCTTCTGCTCTATTTCTTACGCGATGATTGACTTGTCTGTATCCGTTCGTCATCACCACCGCAACCGCTGCCGTGTACTCCGCCGTTTCCTTTCCTTGTTCTTTCCTTACGTCATATGTTAAAGCTAGAGTCGGGGTGTGTTGAGTGCCCCGGGGAGAGAGATGGATCTCTGCCGCAATAGGCGGTGGTTTTCTAGGTTTAGGATGAATGCGCCGAGGACGTGCGATGGGGTAGTTTGAACTCCCCGGGGACAGGTGTTAATTTTAGATGAATGCCCTAGGGACGGACGTTAGGGTTAGATGAATGCCCCGGGGACGATCAGTGGGCTAGATGAATTCCCCGGGGACGCATGATAGGGATTAGATGGACGGCCCGGGGGCGCGCGTTATGGTCAGACCGTGTATCCCGGGGACGATGAGGGGTATAGGATGAATCCCCCGAGGACGGCTTCCTGGATGGCCTTTACTATCGTCACGGATGTTGTCCCCGGTCGCCCTTTCACTTGGCCTGCGGTGGAAGGGTGAATTTGATCTTGGACATCGAATTCACCGTTTCCTTCTGCTTTTCACGTGATCATGACTTCATGGGTCCCGGGGACCATGGATGTGGACGAAGAACCAGAAGTCCCTACTGTCGAGGATAGAGTCCGTCCGGTCGAGGAATGGGGTGGCGGAAGAGCCTTTGGCGGCTCCCTCGTACTTCGTAGATGATCAGACCGGCGCTTTCGCCACCGTCGAGGACAGGACGACGGATGGGCCTAAGAATTGACAGGTGTATCGGCCCCGTGAACAACACCGCATCTGCTTGGCGTTGGAAAAAAATGCGGTTCCCCATGTATGAGTTCTGTTTTCGGGAGGTCGGGCTCAGGCTACCGCTCACGGACTTCCAGTTGGGGTTTTTTGATTGGTTGAGGTTAGCCCCCTCGCAACTGCATCCCAACGCTATAGCATTCATCCGGGCATTCGAGCTCGTTTGTAGGTACCTGGAGGTCGGGGCCACGCTGCCCGCTTTTCTTCCACCTTTTTCATCTGCAGAGGCAGACGGTGGACGGTTGACATGGATGGGTCTCGTTAAAGCAACCGAGGAAGCTCTTTCGGACTTATATGGACTCCATCCGAGATTTCAAAGCACACTTCTTCGTCGTCCGCCGGTGTCCCACGGGGCGTGTTCCTCGTTGTATAGGAGAGAGGAGCGGGTAGTGAACGGGCAGCGGCGCCACTGATCTGACCTGATCATAAGAAAGTCAGTGACCTGCCACGCGCCGTTGGTTAGCCACCTGTTCACCGGAAGTATGGAAGAGAAGGGGGTGTACCTACAAGAAACTCTGATGCCAAAGTGAGAGAATGGACCAGAGTGAGAGCAAATACAGAAAGAAGTTTTAGAATAGAATACCTGACCCTCTTGTGAAAGAGGGTATTTATAGAGAGACTCCAACGCAGGGCCAACGGTCACTTGCGTTGGGCTGGATGGTCAGACTCAACACAAGTGACTGATAGGGCTTACGTGGCGTAGTGAAAATCAGAACGTGGTCTTCACCCTAAATCAACTGTCCCATGATCTCCGAAAGGTGGATTGACCAGCTCTTTCGGAGGTGGGTAGTTGGCTGATGACGTGCCCCCGCGGAGAGGGTACGTGGAGAACGTGTGGAAGACACGTAGTTCTACCCAACGGGGAGGAGTCTTCTGTCCGACGGTTGAGGTGCTCTGCTTGGCGAGGGCAGTGTCTGATCGACAGAGGTCCTGTGCCCGACGCGCCTTGCTGGACTGGTTTGGGGCCTTCCCCATATATAATTGGGCTGGACATGTCTGAACAAGTCTGGGTCCAATCTAAAACACATCTTTTTTTAGGTTTTGCAAAGATGTGCATTAACAATTTCTTTTTTTCATTTTTAGATTTAAGATGTGCCAAATTTGTCTCTCCTCGTTCTTTTACGGAATAAAATAATATTTTAGGTCAATAACTTCAACCATGTTATCCAATCTCACTCATTTTTTTACAAAATTAACAAAATAACTTTAAATGAATTGGACATATTACCATTCTTAAATTTTACTTTCTCCGACCAAATTAATTTCGGAAGTTGATAGAAGTTAAAAGTAAGAGTAGGAATTGGTAGGTGATGTCAAGTGATGACATATAACCCTGTGTCCTTGAATGGCCCAGAAAGCTCCATGTGACGTTCTTTCTATACTACATACAAATTACTTTATACTAACTTAATTAATTAACTAATTAATTAAACATACCCCACCCGCAATTGTATGAAACTTCTCACACACATTATTCATATATTCCAATTGCTTTCACAATACACCTCACCAGCAACTCCTTAAATTCTTCAACAAAAAAAATTAATTTAAATGTACTTTCCACGTTTTGCATCTATCTATCTTCACAAGTCTTTAAATAGCCCTAAAACTCTCAAATTGCACAAATAGTTATACTCTATAGTCCTTCATCTTTTCATCTAACTCTTAATTTCTACCCTCTTGTGTTCACAATCATGTTGGATTCTGTATTGGAGTTGATTACTCAAGCTGCTTCTAGCTCAACATTCATTTTTTGCTTTTGTAATTTGATCATAGTGATTATTTTATTGGATTTGAAGCCAAGTGTAAATGTTCATCAAAACAGTGAAATCCATCTTTCAATATGTGAAAGTGAAACTCAAAAACAAGAAATCAACTCCAACAATATAGAATCATTGACTCAAGAGAAAGAAGTCTCGCGCGTCGTCATCATCGACGCGGAAGCTGAAGAAAAAGACGACGATGTCGACGAAGTTGAAATTGAAAACAATGATGATGTTGATTGCAACAATGAAGAGGAAAATGAGGATGAACAAGAGCATGATGATGAGTTGAGGAAAAGAGTGGAAGAGTTTATTGAAAAAGTTAACAAAAAATGGAAAGAAGAATTGTTGAGCACATCAAGATTAGTATCTGCCAATAATAATATTAATAGTAATAATAATAATAATGAGATTTTGGCTATATGAAACTATAGTTTTAGATTTTGTTGTATTAAGTCATTTGAGGGATCCTTTCACATTTTCAATTTTAGTAGGATCTTTACAAAGAAAACCACTCTTTTAAAAGGATATTTTGACAGTTTATTTCTTTTGCTATGATACTTTGTAAATTGCTAGTTTGTAAGTAATTGTAGAGAAATCTATACTAAGAGATTATTCCTTCTTGATATGTCATTTTGTATTTAAAATATTTGAACGGATCATTCCGAAATCTTTTATTTTTTTATTAGACGAGGACAATCATATAGATTAATATAGGTCAAATTGTAATTTAGATTTATTTAATTTGCATTTAATTTGATTTTATATTTGAGTTTTATTTAAGAGGCTCTATTAGTATATAAATTTTGTTTAGTTCATTTGTAACAAAATTCAAGAGTGGAATCAATTTTCTGTTTTGCATCTAAAAGTTAGTTAGAGTTTTTCTCTCTTTTTCTCTTCCATCATCTTTTTCATCTTCAACCTTATGTACTAACAATTGGCATCTAGAGCTCTGGTTCAGATTCAGATCGAGAAACACGAGTGTACGTGAAACGTGTGCAATTGATTTTATTTTTGAAATTCATAGGAAATTGAAGATCAAAATCCAAACAGAATCACATTTCTTAATTCTGAAGGATTGCAAAACACGAGTGTTAGTGATATTTAAGTGATTTTGCATAAAATCGAAGATGAGGAAGAAGGAGGATCAGAAGGCGTTGTTTTATATCCATCAGTGTGTGGATACGAATGTGTTTGAAAAGATTGTTGATTCAACGACGGTGAAGATTGTTTTATATCCATTAGTGAAGAAAATGAAGCTTCAGTATCTACGTAAGCAGTATGAGAATCTCAACATGAAGAAGAATGAGACGGTACCTGATTACATTTCCAGAGTGATTCTTATCACAAATGAGATGAATTATTATGGAGAGGCTCTCTCTGAACAAGTAATCATTGAAAAAGTACTATGATCAATTACTCCTCAGTTTGATTACATTGTTGTAACAATTGAACACTCTAAGGACCTTAGTACCATGAGAACTGAAGAGCTGGAAAGTAGTCTAGAGGCACAAGAGTTGAGTCTGATTGAGAGAACCTCTGAAAGAGAGGTAAAGCAGGCTATGAAGCAGTCTTGGTCAGAGGTCAAGAATTGGTCAGAGGCCAAGAAGAGACATGGTGATAGTTATCAGAAGTTAGAAGCCTCCAACTTTGATGAGAAGAAACATCATAAGGGAAATGAAAAGTTTGACAAAAAGAAGGTTCAATGCTACTGTTGTAAGAAGTTTAGTCACTTTGCTACTAACTGTTAGCCAAACAAGAAAAGGAAATCAGAAGAAGCAACTATAGCTAGAGGAGAGTCTGATGATGAACCTATGTTATTGATGGCTTCTGAGTCTGATGGTGGATATCTGCCATACTGGTGGTATGTGGACAATGACAGCTCAAATCACTTAACTGGAAATAAATAATGGCTGATTAATTTTTACTCTAGAAAGAGGATAAAAATTAGATGTGCTAATTATAAGTATTTGAATGTTAAAGGAATGATAAATGTCAAGGTCAGAGTGAAGAATAGAAAAACTATTATAATCAAGGATGTTTGGTGTGTTCCTAGCATGAAGAGAAATATGATGAATGTGGTTCAGCTAATTGAGAAAGGTTTCTCAGTTACTATGAAGAAGAATCTCTTAAAGTTGTATGAATTTTGATCAAAAGTTGATTATGCAGTCTGAACAGAGAAGCAACAAAATATTTAAGGTGAATGTGGAAACAGTTGAAACTAAGTGTCTTAGTGCAGAAGGCGCTGAAGATAAGAGTGAGTTTTGGCACAAGAGATGAGGACATCTAAACTTCAGAAGCTTAGTGAATCTGAGTTCTAAGAAGCTGGTACATGGAATTTCTAAGATTGTGAATCTTGAGAAGTCATGTGAGATATGCATGAAAGGCAAGAAACCTAGATTGCCTTTTGCATCAGAAGTGGCTCCAATTGCAAAACATGCTTTGGGAGTAGTGCATTCTAATGTATGTGAACCATTTGAAGTACCTTTACTTGGAGGAAACAAGTACGTTGTGTCTTTGAGGGATGAGTTTACAAGAATGACATGGGTAACACTCATCAATTTTAAGCATAGGGTGTTTAATGAGTTTCAGAAGTTCAAGGTGAAGGCTAAAAGACAAAATGGTTAGAAGTTGAAAATTCTCAGAACTGATGGTGGACGTGAGTATAACTTTACCGAGTTCAGAAGGTTATATGAAGAGAATGGAATTGAGCATGAGGTTATTTCTCCACACACTCTTCAACATAATGGTCTTGCTAAAGGAAGAAACAAAACTTTGCCTTATATGACAAGAAGCATGCTGAAGGAGAAGAAGCTTCCTCATACATTTTAAGGAGAAGTTATTGCCACTATAGCATATGTGCTCAATAGGTGTTCAACCAAGAAGCTGAATGAAAATTTTCCTTTAGAGAGGTGGAGTGGAGATAAGCAAAATATGAGACATCTAAAGGTGTTTGGTTCTATTTATTATAAACATGTACCAGATGCTAAGAGAAGAAAGTTGGATGACAGAAGAAGAGTTATGTTTCTTGTAGGGTACTAGAGTACATGTGCTTATAAACTCTATTGTCCTGTCACTAATAAAGTTGAATTCAACATATATATCATTGTGAAGGAAACAAAATCATGCGATTGGAACAAGTCTTAGTCCAAATTTGGTGCAATGTTAACACATGAGTTAACCTCCGGAGATATTTAAGATTTTAAAGCAGAATCTGCCTTTGAAGGAGATTCTGAGTCTGAAGATGAGTCTGAATCTGAAGGTGACTCTAATATTAAAGATGGGTCTGAAGGAAAGTCTGACTCTGAAGGTGAATCTGATTTTGATCCAGATTCTGATGATGATCCAAACTCTGGTGGTAATCATGCCTCTGAAGGTGGTTTAACCTCTGAAGGTAGTCTAATATATGATATTGTTCCAGCATATGAAGAAGATTATGAGCAAGTTCATAGACCACAAAGAATTAGACAAATACCAAGAAAATTTGCAGAGTTTGACATGTTGCAAGATACTGATGTAGACTTTGAAGGGGAAGTCATTCAGTGTGTCATATTGGTAGACTCTGAATCAGTTAGTATTGAAGGAACTCTCAAAAATGAAGTGTGGCTGAAGGCCATGAAAGAAGAACTTGAGGCTATAGAAAGAAACAAGACTTGGGAGTTGACTAAACTTCTAAGGAACAAGAAAACCATCAGTGTGAAAAGGGTTTATAAGTTGAAACTAAAGCCAAATGGATCAATTGGAAAACACAAAGCAAGGTTATTAGCTAATGCATTTCTACAAAAATCAAGTTTAGATTACTTTGAAGTGTTTACACCTATAGTTAGGCATGAAACAATCAAAATGGTGATTGCTATAGCTGCTAGTAGAAATTGTCCTCTGATGCATTTAGATGTGAAATCTGCATTTCTGAATGATCTTTTATAAGAGGAAGTTTATGTGTCACAACCTCTTAGATTTGTGAAAAAGAATTAGGAAGGGATGGTGTAGAAGTTGCATAAAGACTTGTATGGATTGAAAGAAGCTCATAGAGCCTGAAATCTGAAAATTGATTCATTTTCAAGCTTGAAAGATTCATGAAATGTGCGATGGAGTATGGTGTTTATGTTTAGTGATCAGTGATTTATATACGTTATTTTACCATGAGTTTTAGTTAATTATCTTATATGTTTAGTTGCATTTTATTTCCTTTTATCGCATTTTATGCGTTGGTTTGGTAGTTCTATTGGTTTTAGGTTCAGGTAAGAAATCAAGAAGAACTAGAGCAAAAACTGGGAAAAACAGTAGGAGGACGCCAAGAGAATGAATTTGTTCAGAAAAGCAGTGGGCTGACACGGGTGCCCGTGTCACCTGACACAGCCCGTGTCAATAAGTTTGGAGCAGGCATTCTTGTTATTAGATATCCAGGGGGCCAACACGGCCACCCGTGTCAACTGACACGGTCCGTGTTGGCTGAAGCCCTTCATCTTCCAATTTTCTTATTTTTTGGACCTTTGTGATCCCTAAGGGTATTTTGGGTATTTTCCTATTACTGTGTTGGACCTAGGAGTATTTAAGACATATTGGAAAGGAAAATAGGACTTTTTGGCCAGAGAAGAATTACACGATCAAGATTGGAGAGATCAAAAGGATTGAGAAATTGAAGGTTTTCATGAGGGAAGCAATTGAAGATCAAAGAATCCTATTATCTTGTAATGTCTAGTTTTTACTTTGTATTTTTTTCCGAATAATATGACTAGTTAAACCCCCCAATGCTAGAGGGTGTTCCTGATTTGAATCTGTAATGACTCTGATATTAGTATTGTAATAACATTTCCTTTGTTTTCATAACTGATTTGATTTCTAGCTATTCTTAATGTTTGCCCTGTCGGACCAACAGGGTTTGATTTACGATTAATGATTAGGCTGGACCGCCGTTGTTAAGGCTTTACTTTTGATCATTCTGTAGTAGATATCACCTAGGACTAGGGATACCCTATAGGAACTGGAATATTCTTGATAATTGATTGCTTAATCTCATTTATAATTCTCTATGGACATAGGAATTAGGATAGATGATTAAAGGTTTTCTCAATAAGGACTTAGGAGTAAACATTCTAAAGAATCGATAAATAGTTAGTTACAATAAGTCACTGTAGTGTTAATTCAGAGTTGTTACTGAGTCGGATCATACACTTCCCCTAGCATGTTACTCGTATCTGTTTAAACCACTTAGTCAATTTCTCTCTTTTACTTGCAAATATTTTTAAAATCAAACCAAACAATTTTAAAACCCCAAGTGTTTTTGTTTAACTGAATGATTTTAGAGCTTGTATTTCCTATGCAATCCTCGAGATCGATACTTGGGGAAATCCCCCTTATTACTACATTGGCAAAATAGTACACTTGCTATTTTGCTGATCAAGTTTTTGGCGCCGTTGTCGGGGACTGCCAAAATATAAGTTAATTGTAATTCAATTGAAATTTTGTTGCTCTGCAACCAAAGTTTTATTTTTAGTTTCTTTTTATTTTCAGTTTTTTTATTTATTATTTTTATTGTCTGCATTATGTTATTACTAATTTGCGTCTAACATTTTTATGCAAGGAGAGTCCTCAGCTAATTTTTCTTTTAATGTAGAGATTGAAAGAACTCTACACGCGAGACGTGCACAAGCAAGACTGGAAGGTTTAGACTCAAATACTTAGACTATGGCTGGAGTTCCACCAGAAGAGAGACTACTTGGTGATTATGGTGGGGCTAATGCACCGGTTGGTAGGTTAACAATTGTAAACCAACCGATGAATGTGGCTAATTTCTAGTTGCATCTGAGCAATATCAACCAACTTGAGAGGAAACCTTTCACCAGAAAGGTTAATGAAGATGCCAATAAACATCTACAAAGATTTCTAACTATGATCACTACTCTTAAGATAGAGGGGCACACTGATGAAGCAAAGAAATTGAGAATGTTTTCGTTCACTCTCTCTGAAGATACTGAAGAATGGTTTTACTCGTTACCCACAGGAAGTATTGCTACTTGGGAAGAGATGAAGAAGGTTTTTCTTAATGAGTATTTTCACGCCTCTGTGTATATTCGTAAAAGATATGATATCATGAATTTTAAACAGAATGAGGGAGAATCATTTGGCGATGCGTATAAGAGGTTCAAACGGTTATTGGTTGCATGTCCTACTCATAACCTGGATCAAACTGAACATATGCAAATGTTTGTGAATGGTCTCAAGATGAAGGTTAAGCAACTAATTAACACAACAGTTGTTGGCTCATCAAACTTTACAATAGCCACTAGTATTAAGAAGATCATTGAAGCCATTGCTGCAAATGAGCATTTGGAACTGTATGACCGTAGTGTGAGTAAATATGAAGGAACAATTGATTTGAAGATGGCTACTCAAGTTGTGAAAATGGAATATCAAATCAAAGCTGAAGTAGAAAGAAGGCTTAAAACAACGAATGTAAGTACTCAACCTGTGGCTTAAGTTCAACCTATCCAAGCTGTGAGTTTTGAGATTTGTAGTGGACCCCATTTTACTATGCATTGTGTTGCGACTGCTCAACAAATTGAAGAGATAAACTTTCTGAAGCAAAATAATTTGTATTCTCAGACTTATAATCCAGGGTGGAAGAATTATCCTAACTTCTCCTAGAAAGATTAGAATAAACCTCAATATCAACAGCAACAACAGGCTCCTTATAAAGCAGAATGGGAAATAGCTATTGAAAAGATGGCAGCTCACAATATTCAATTCCAAAAAGAGACACGGAGTAATCAGAGGAACACCCCATCTGCTATAAAAAATCTTGAAGTTCAGATGGGACAAATAGCCCAACAACTCTCCACACATACTCAAGGGACCCTCCTGAGCGTGACAGTACATAATCCAAAAAATCATGAGAATGTTAATGTTGTCACCGCAAGAAGTCAGAGAGTCATGGAAGAAGAGGAAGAAAAAGAGACAAATGATTATCAATGTATATAAGTTGAGCTTGAAGTGAGAGAAAATGGGAAAGAACCGGAAAGAGTCTTACCACCTGTGAAGCCAATTGAAGAGAAAAAGAAAGAGGAGGTTAAACCAAAAATTAAGTTACCTTACCCTCAGAGAGTTACAAAGAAGGATAAGAGAGAGAAAGACTTTAAAAAATTCAGCACGTTGCTCAAAAAGTTAGAAATCAATATGTCATTCTTTGAAGCACTCGAGCAAATGCCTTTGTACAAGAAATTCATGAAAGAGGTAATAGGGTAAAAGAGAACAATGGGTGAGGAGCAGAAAATTTCAACTGAGCAATCTAGTGAAATATCACAAGGAAGGAGAATCCCCATCAAGCGGAAAGATCCTGAACCTGTAGCAATTCCTTGCACTATAAAAGATAGAACTTTCAAGAAGGTCCTCATTGATTCAGGTGCTAGTGTGAGTCTCATGCCTTTATCTATTTTCAAAAAGCTGGGTATTGGAAAAGTGAGCAACACGGGAACAAACTTGAAGTTTTCCGACCACACGACTAAGAGGTCATATGGGCTAGCAGAGGATATAATGGTGATGATTGAAAACTTTACTTTCCAGTTGATTTTAAGATTATGGATATTCTAGAAGATGAAGAGACTCCTATCATACTTGGCCGACCATTTTTGGTCACTAGTCGGTGCAATATTGATATTGAAATAGGTACTCTAACCTTGAGATCTTTTGAGGAAGAAGTAACTTTAAAAGTGTTGGACATCAAGAAGCGAGGTAAAGAGGAAGATAATCAACCTTTAGTTGGAATGATCAAAACAGTGAAAAAGGTAAAAGTTCAAAACCACTTCTGGAAAAAGTCTCTGGTGTAATTTATCAGGTTGCAATATCTTAGGCGTCCAAGGCACATAGCGAGACTCCAAAATTCATTTGAGGAGTCAAGAATAGAAAAATTGGATGTGATTTGATACACAAAGTTACATTATCTCTAAACCTGATCGGTCCTTTGTTGCGGAAAGGTCAAGCAACAAAGTGTGGAAGCTGAAATACCCCCCATAACAATGGGAGTGGTCCGTCGAGCCATGCGATGTTAAACGAAGCGCTGCATGGGAGGTAAACCACATTTTTAATGATTGAGAACTTTCTTTTTGTTGTTATTTTGTTTCGTTTGCAGGTAATAAACGAGACCTTACAAGTGCAAGCTAGAGTGTTGCATTCCAACTCCTTAGTAAGGATCTCTGTGAGTACATCTCTCTCACTCTTGTTCTAAAATATTGAGGACAATGTTTAGTTCAAGTTTGGGGGAGTTTTTACTGTTGTGAGTTTTCATTTTAAGTAATTTTACTTTTTATTATGTTGGTGTTCTTTTGTTTAAAATCGCTTTGAACTCTCCCCGAATGAGGACTGTAAAAAAAATTTGTGAATATTGTGATGTGTGAAATAGTCATGAAAGTATATAAAGTTTGAGGGAAGAAAAGTTAAAACTAGGGAAATTGGGAATGTTTGGAGATTGAGGTATAACCTGAACACCCTAGATTCCCCAAAGTAAGCTAACAAGTCCAATGTGTAGAGTTGTGCCATAGTACTTGGATTTGAGAAGTATTCCCCGACTAGTTCATAGTGATGGTTCAATATGATTTAAAAGAATCGCATGTATAAAGTTGATTGAAAGAATGAATTATGGCACCAAACAAATTATGAATAATGATGGTAAAGACAAATGATCCTTCTAAGTTGGGTAACCCTCACCTGGTTACTTAGCCTAACGGCGTTGGAATCTCTATAGTCGTCCCAAATTGGACTAATAAAAGCGAATGCGCGAGAGAGAAAAAAAGAATAAAGGTGCCTCAAAAAAGTCTCGATCCAATCTTATACATGTGAGGGAAAGAGATCAAAAGTGCCTTAATCTGATTATCCGAATGAAAGGGGTAGAAAATCGAAGAAAAGACTTAAGCCCAGAGCATAGTTGGAGAGGTGATCGAAAGGGGGATTTAGGTTTGTGGTTTTACCGTGGTATGTGTTGGTGTAATACCTTTGTTAACTGACGATTACCAAGAGAACTAGTTTTAGCCGATCGGAACAAACACTCATGTACGAGTATTGACACACATTACCCTCACAAGTCTTTTATTTGATGTGTACTGTTTGATCTGAGAAATGTTTATCCAAGCTTGTTGCTTGAGGTCAAGCAATAGTTTAAGTTTGGGGAAGTTTGATCAGTGATTTTTATACGTTATTTTACCATGAGTTTTTGTTAATTGTCTTATATGTTTAGTTGCATTTTATTTTCTTTTATCACATTTTATATGTTGGTTTGGTATTTCCATTGTTTTTAGGTTCAGGTAAGCAATCAAGAAGAACCAAAGCAAAAACTGGGAAAAATAGCAGAAATTCAAAAGAGTTTTTCAAGGGACACGGTGGCTTGACACGGCCACCCGTGTCACCTGACACGGCCCGTGTCAGGAGGATGCCAAGAGAATGAATTTGTTCACAAAAGAAGTGGGCTAACACGGCCTGTGTCAGCAAGTTTGGAGCAAGCATTCTTGTTATTACATATCCAGGGGGCCAACACGACCGCCTGTGTCAACTGACACGACCCTGAAGGTGAGAAAATACTTAGAAAGAGGGGTTGAATAAGTATGAAGATTAAAACTTAGAAATAAAACTCAAGTATTTTTATCCTGGTTCGTTGAACTCAACTACTCCAGTCCACCCTTCCTAGAGTGATTTGACTTTCTCAATCAAGGACTTAATCCACTATTTAATCAACTGATTACAATAGTAAGCACTTAGAACAACTGTTCAAAGTCTTCTCAAGAACTACTGATCCTAACTGGATCTTCTTAAGGTTTACAATCAAATGTAATACAAATACAAGTGTTTAAATTGCTTCTAAAAAGCTTTATCACAACTGTGATTTTTCACTTAAATATTAAGAACAAAGAAATTAATTCTTAGAAAGAATATGAATAGTATGAGAGCTTTGAATGTTGATTTCTTTTAGATAAAAACTTCCAATGAAGAAGATGGGTGAAGACTTGCTTTTATAGGCAGTTGATCCAAGAGAGCTTCACGTTGAGAAGAGTGTCCAAAAGGTCTGAGCCTTTTTGTCTTCATATCAAGTGACCTTTCCTAGAAGAACAAAGCACAGATAAATCTTTTTTGTCTGTGTTCTTGTGTCTAGCATAAATAAGGAAAGAGTCGTTTGGATTGTTCCAACGGATATAATCTTTGAATAATTCTTCTTCAATTTTCAGCAAGTTCCATCAGAGTCTAAATTCATCAGAGCCTTCTGATGTTGATCAGAGCTTTGCTGAATTAGAGTCTTCTGCAGCAGGTGTGCTTTTAGCGTGTTTAATTTCAGAGCATATTTGAGTCAGATCCTCAGTACTGTCAGCTTTAGTACTTTCAGAATCTTCTGTAGTAACTATGCTTTGAAAACTCTTCATACAAAATTCTTCTTTGTTTCAGATGCTTCTGGCTTGCTTCAGATTCTTCTGGAGCTTCTGCTTCAGATCCTTCTGGAGCTTCTGCTTCAGATCCTTCTGGAGGCTACGTTCAGAATCTTCTGTTGGCAGCATTCAGAATCTTCTAATGGATACATCTGGCGCTTCAGAGTCTAGCATATTTCTTATGTTCAGTTCTTATTTGCTTCTAGAGTGATAATTCCTTTACTATCTGCAGTAAAAACTCTTAAGCAAATTTTAGAGTATATAATTTTTAATTACAAAATTTCATAATAGTTATCATCAAAACATAGAGATATTATTAAGAACCAATCTGTGTTCTAACAATCTCCCCCTTTTTGATGATGACAAAAACATCAGAAATCTTGTTTAATTAAAAATAGAATAAATATAAATCCCCCTAAAATGATGAATCTCCCCCTTAATTAAATACAAATAAGGAATAGAAACTTCCCTTTTGTCTTGAGTATTTTTTAGAGTTAGAGCTTGATTGTTCTTTTAACATTTGAGAGTGAGATTGTCTTGCAAATTTCAGAGTCAGAGTCTTGCATATTGTCAATTGATCTGAGAGACTTAGAGTTTCTTTTTCAGAGTGTACTTACCAAATATTCTGAAATACTCAGATTTAATGTTAGATAAAATTGATATGTCTGAAATTTCATTCTGGTGAAGTTTAATTAAACAGTTCAGATCTATATTTTCTCCCCCTTTTTTGTCATAAGCAAAAAATAAAAACTTTGAAAAGACAAATAAAAGGAAACAATAAATGAGATAAATCATGTGGAGAAACCTTTGAAACATTCATTCATTCAATTCATAGCAAGAGTACACACATCAGAAGATATTCAAAAATACATATGCAAACATCAGATGCAAACATAAAAAAAAAATAAACTAAGAGTGTTTTGACAAAAGCATCTTCAACAGATCCGTGATCTCAGAAGAGGACTGTTCTTGTTTAGTCATCCACTTAGCCATTGTTTCATTCTTCTGATCCTGTTGGGACATCCACTGAGTCATGTCTTCAGACTTCTTGTCCTGTTTAGCCATCCACGACTTGATTTCTGATTGACCAACTTCCAGAACTGCAATCTTATCCTCAAGATCTGGATGTTCTTTCTTAATCTCAGATGAAGAAGGTGGAACAGTTTCTAAAGCTTGAACAGAGTCAATTTCCATAGGGGCTTTAGAGCTTGGAGCAGTAAAGCCAGAAGGATGTTCTATCAGAGTCATGGCCAAAGGGTTGTCTTCTGATGCAGATTCAGTAGGCTCTTCTGATGATGAAGGAGCATCTGTAAGAAGCAGTGGTCAAGATCTCTTAACAGTCCAGAACAGACTTCTAGCAGCTTCAGCAAATCTGAGCTTCGCATCATCAGAACATATGTTCTTCAGATTTGATGCTACAGTGTTGAATCTGTTTATGAATCCATTCCAAATGACATCAGATTCCTTTGCATCCATTGTTGCTGAACACTTCCTCTGTACAGTACCTAAATACTTTTGTATTTCTTGCAAAAAAACATGTAAATAAATTATCAACATTTAGTCTAGGTTTGGGGTGTAACAGAGTCTCCAAGGTGATTGGCTTTGGTTGGGGAGGAGGTGGAAATATGGATTTGTGAATGGAGATCAGAGGAGGAGGGTAGTAGGGTATGAAAGGAATTTCAGGGGATTTGTCAGGTTTTGATCTATTTAAGGCATTCAACAGATTTGGTTTTGCTTTGGTGTCATAGGAAACCACATCAAAGGGTTTATTAAAGTAAGGTTGGAAAGCAGACTTTGCAGGTTTATCAGAAGCAGCAGGTTTATCAGATGAAACAGATTTAGCAGAGTATGATATTGTATCTAATGAACCTACTTCTGACATTGATTTAATATAAGTTAGAAGCACAGATGGTAGAATGATTGTAAGTTTGGGTTTGAAAGGAGTGATAGGGTCAGATGGTTCAACTCTGTCATAGAAATCTTTGAGTTTGAATCCATAGGAAAGGTTGTGAAGATAAGATGAGAATTGTTCGCACGAGGCAGAAGTTACAGATGTTCTTGGTGTAGATGTTGGGATAGGATTTGGAATGAGGATTTCAGATAATGGTTTAGGTTTGGGAGTAGGATCTGGAATAAGAACTTCAGAAGATACAGGGAGTTCTGGTTGGTTTATCTCAGAATCTCTGTGAGAGGGGGATATCAGAAAATCTGGGTGAATATCAGATTCTGAGGAATTGGATGATGTGGTTGGTGTGCAAGAGGTAGAAGACACTTGCAAGACAGTTTTCAGAGGTGTAACATCTAGAACTTCTGTCTCAGGGATGTTGGTTCCAGACGGGTTGGTTGATTCTGAAGGATTTTCAGAAGGTTTTGACGAGGGTTCAAATGTAGGTGGTTCTGATATGGGTGGATCAAATGTTACTTTTATAGGTTCAGAAGTAACTGGTACAGATGCAGTGGGTTCAGATGTGCTGGATGGTGGATTTTCTGATTGTGGTTGTTTCTCTTGTTGTTGTGTTTGAGGTTCAGATGATTTTTGTTGTTGATGTTCAGAGTCTTTTTCTTGTAAAGGTTCAGATTGTTTTTCTGGTTGTTTTTCTTGTGGTTGTTTTTGTTGTTCAGAAGGCTTTTCTGGTTGTTGTTCTGATTGTGGTTTTTGCGGTGCAGATGGTTTTGTTGGTAGTTCTGGTTGTGGAGTCTGAATTTGTGGTTTTGTTGTTGTTGGTTTTGGTACAGATGATTGTTTTACAGGAGAGATGGAAACAGGATTAGATGATTTTTGTGGGGATGGAACAGATACATGAGGTGGAGCAGTAATAGATTATTTTTGTGTAGGAGGTGGTTTTGGAATAGACTTAAAAGTTGAATCATTTATAACAATAGTATTTGCAGAAGATACAGAAGATTTGGTACCTTTAATCTTGATGCGTTTTGCAGGAACAGAAGGAGTGTCTCCAGATTCTTTCCTCTTTAGCAGCTTCTGAGGCTTCTCAGCAACCTTGGGCTTCTTCTGAACAGGTGCAGCTTCTGCTTCTGACTGACTTCTCTTTCTTGGTGTCTCTTCTACTATAACAGACAATGGTTCCCTTGCTCTCTTTATAATATCTGCAGGAATAGGCTTTCCTTCTGCCTTGCAATCATCAATATATCTTACTACAATTTCCCTTGGTTCTTCAGCATAGAACAGAGGGTAGTCATCTACTGGGACTCTCTTTTGACTAAGTTTAGTGATGTTCAGCTTATTATGTGCTGTTGTGAGTCCTTCTACTATTTTTAGTCTCTGAAGACTTTTGGCATTCAGAGGCTTTCCAAGAATGAATTCCAGTTCATCTGTGACTCCAGCGGCATACAGAGCAGTTACAAGTCCATTTTCTGTTAGAAGATCTGAAATTAACCTTCCAAAAGGAATCCAAGTTCTGATCTTCTGACCTTTTTCCTTCACATATTCTCTAGAGGCATTTATATGATTCCATAGGTGCATAAACAGAATATATGGAAGATCTACCTTGGTGCTCTGACTTAAGCAATACATAAAGTAGAGTTGTTCATTATTGACATAGTCTGGAGAGTTTGTAGACTTTCTGTGATGAATGCATCCCATGAAAATCTTAGCCCAGATCTTGTAGTCAGGCTTCAGATCTTTGAACTTATTAGAATCTTGTCCAGCAGTCATCACTTCCTCATATACTTCATCCATATCTACACGCCCAGCTGGCAAGTGTGATACTCCATCTGTTTCCTCATATCCAATGAGTTTCCTGATCAGATCTTCTGTGATGATTATCTCTTTGCCCAGAACAGAAGATAAAATGAACTTAGGATATACAGAAGCATGGATCCATAATTCTTTCACTAGAAGAGGGTAAACTGGTCCAAAAAGTCTATCAAAATATTTCACTCATCCTTGAGCATCTATAATAGAACGAAACTCAAACCCATTCTCAGTTAGTGAATCAAATTCCACCATTGATTCACAGAGAACCTCCAGTTTTTCAACAGGTGTTAACAATGTTCTCTTTGGAGGCGTATATGGAGTCACACCCATATTTGCAGAAGTAACTGCAGCCATGGTAGATTGAAATTGTGCAGTAGTGGATGAAGAAGTTGCAATTGAAGATGAGTTTGTCAAACGCTTAGGGTTTTTGTGAAGAGAGAAAAGAAGACAGAAATGCATAAAAGGTTTGAGATGTGAAAAGTGTGAAAATGGTGAGAAAAGATGTATTTATACTGGACACTTAGGCATACAAACAGTCAGAAGAAAGCACGTTCACACAAAGGATTTAATGAAAAGAATAAAAATCATTTCAAGCATTTATTGATTCTGACAATTTGGGGGGAAAATCAAGATTTTCACTATTCAAACTTCACCTCAAATGTCTCTTCAGTAGTGTACACGCCTCCTTTGCAGATTTATAGTGACACGTGTTTGCTTGCATGTGCTTCTGAATTCTCTTGAGAAATGAAACGTTAACCAACATTCAGATCCTTTAAGGATTGTTAGTTCAGAGTTTCACAAGAAAATAATTAAAGAGAATGAATAAGCAATCAGAAGAAATACTTCAGAGCATTAGGCATTTTTGCATCTTGTAAAATTTGCTTCTGACAAATATCATTCTGGACAAAAATCCATACCAACATTTTTCAGAATAAATTTGAATCTATCTTCAACAAGGGGTTTTGTGAAAATATCTACCCATTGATGATCTGTATCAACAAAGGCCAAATTTATAATTCCCTTCTCAACATAGTCTCTGATGAAATGATGCTTAATTTCTATATGTTTTGCCTTAGAGTGTAAAATGGGGTTTTTAGACAAACATATAGCAGAAGTATTATCACAGAAGATAGAAATGTTACTTTCAAATATCAGATAATCTTTTAGCTGACTTTTCATCCAGAGCATCTGCGTGCTACATCCAGCAGCAGCAATATATTCTGCCTCTGTGGTTGAAAGTGCAATTGTGGGTTGCTTCTTGCTATACCAGGAGATTAGATTTCTTCCTAGAAATTGACAACTTCCAGAAGTACTTTTTCTTTCCACTCTGTCTCCAGCGTAGTCAGCATCACAGAACCTAACTAATTTGAAATCATCAGATTTTCTGTAACACAAACCCACATTAGAAGTACCTTTCAGATACCTTAGAATCCTCTTGACAGTTGTCAAGTGTGATTCTCTAGGATCTGATTGGAATCTAGAACACAAGCATACACTGAACAATATGTCAGGTCTAGAAGCAGTTAAGTAAAGAAGAGATCATATCATACCTCTGTAGAGTTTCTGATCTACTTTCTTACTTACCTCTTCCTTGCCTAGTGAGCTAGTTGGATGCATGGGAGTCTTTGCCAGCTTACTATCATTCATGTTAAATTTCTTCAGAAGTTCTTTAATATATTTGGTCTGATGTATGTAAGTGCACTCTGGAGTTTGGTTGACTTGAATTCCTAGAAAGAATCTCAGTTCTCCCATCATGCTCATTTCAAATTCTGCCTGCATACATTGAGCAAACTCCTTTCCCAGCATAGTATTGGTAGATCCAAATATTATATCATCCACATAAATTTGACAAATTAGAATATCTTTCTTAAATGATTTACAAAAGAGTGTTGTGTCCACTTTGCCTCTGATGAAATTTTTCTCCAGAAGAAAATTGCTCAATCTCTCATACCAAGCTCTGGGAGCTTGTTTTAAACCATACAGAGATTTCTTTAATTTGAAAACATGATCTGGACATTTTTCATTCTCAAAACCAGGAGGCTGGTGGACATAAACTTCTTCTTCTATAATACCATTTAGAAAGGCACTTTTAACATCCATCTGATACAGAGTGATGTTATTTTGTGCAGCAAATGAAATAAGAAGGCGTATAGATTCTAATCTTGCCACTGGAGCATAAGTTTCAGTATAATCAATACCTTCTTATTGACTGTACCCTTGAGCAACTAGCCTTGCCTTATTTCTTTCAACTTCTCCTTTCTCATTAAGCTTATTTCTGAAGACCCATTTAGTTCCAATATTGAATCCTTTTGGTCTTTGAACTAAATCCCATACATCATTTCTGGTGAATTGATTTAACTCTTCTTGCATGGCAATAATCCAATCATTGTCTTGCAGAGCTTCATCTACAGAAGTTGGTTCAATTATTGACACCAGTCCAAATAATGATGCTTCAGATGATCTTAGAAAGGATCTTGTTCTGATGGGATCATCCTTCTTTCCAATAATAACATTCTCTGGATGAGAAGCTTTGATTCTGGAAGATGATCCTCTAATAGTTGATTCTTCAGAAATGTTTAAATTGTTCATCTTAGAAGTTAAAGGAATAGCATCTGGCGTTGCTTCTGGTTCCTTCACTTGAGCTTTGTCTGCCTCTGAGCCTTCAGAGTCTGTGAAGACTACTTCTCTATCTGCAGAGTTTTCAGACTGCTTTGGCTTTTTATTGCCAAGCATATCATCAAATCTAACATGAATAGATTCTTCCACAATCTGTGTATCAATGTTGTATACTCTGTAGCCTTTAGAGTGTTCAGAATATCCAAGCATGAAACACTTCTGTGCTTTGGAATCAAACTTGTTCAGATTTTCTTTAGTATTTAACATATAACAAATACATCCAAAAGGATGAAAATATGAAATGTTGGGCTTTCTGTTCTTCCACAGTTCATATGGAGTCTTCTCCAGAAGAGGTCTTACAGACACTCTGTTCTGAATGTAACAGGCTGTGTTGATTGCTTCTGCCCAAAAGTGTTTTGCCAGATTAGTCTCATTGATCATGGTTCTGGCCATTTCTTGCAGAGTTCTGTTTTTCCTTTCTACAACTCCATTTTGTTGTGGAGTTCTAGGACAGGAAAAATCATGAGCAATGCCATTTTCATTAAAATATTTTTCAAAATATTTATTTTCAAATTCACCACCATGATCACTTCTGACTTTTATAATTTTGAAATCTTTTTCATTCTGGACTTGTTTACAGAAGTCAAAGAACACAGAATGTGGCTCATCCTTGTGTTTTAAGAACTTTACCCATGTCCATCTACTATAGTCATCAACAATGACTAATCCATACTTCTTGCCTCTGATGGATGCAGTTTTCACTGGTCCAAACAGATCAATATGAAGTAATTCTAGTGGTCTGGAAGTAGAAACAACATTTTTTGATTTAAAAGATGATTTTGAAAACTTCTCTTTTTGGCATGCTTCACAAAGAGCATCTGAAGTGAACTTCAGATTAGGAAGTCCTCTGACAAGATTAAGTTTATTAATCTAAGATATACGTCTCATATTAATATGCCTCAATCTTCTGTGCCAGACCCATTGCTCTTCATTAACAGACAAGATGCATTTAACATTCTGAACCTTAAGTTCTGAAAGATTTATTTTATAAATGTTGTTTTTCTTCTTTCCACTAAATAGGATAGAGCCATCCTTTTGACTAATAGCTTTACAACATTTTTGATTAAAGGTAATATCATAACCATTGTCACTTAATTGACTTATGGACAATAAGTTATGCTTTAACCCTTCAACAAGTAAAACATTAGTAATAGAGGGAAGTTTACCATTTCCAATGGTTCCAGATCCAATGATCTTGCCCTTCTGATTCCCTCCAAATTTCACATCACCTCCAGATCTAAGCTCCATACTTTGGAACATAGACCTTTCTCCTGTCATGTGTCGTGAGCATCCAGAGTCCAGGTACCATGATTGGTGTCCTGACCTTGCTGCTAAGAACATCTGCAACAGGAATTATTTTACTTTTAGGTACCCAGATCTTCTTGGGTCCTTTAGGGTTAGTTGTTATGAAGGTTTGTCTAAACTTCTATTTTTCAACATAAGGTTTATTCTGACTAGCCTTAGATTTAAACACATGAATATTCTTTTTAGAGCGTGTTTGTTCAATATCATTCAAGTGACCAAATTTAAAGTGGGAATATAAAGGAGTCTTTTTGATGATAATCTTATCAACAGGTTTTGGATTTAAATCCTTTCCAGAGGAAGATTCATATCCAATTCCTTTTCTGTTATTTCTGCTAACTCCATAGATCATAGAAGCCATTTTGCTTCTGTCTATGCTTTTAGCAAGAAACTTCTGAAAGCTATAATCATATTTTTCTAAAATATTTTTGCATTCAGATTCAGTTTCAGAATCAGAATTTTGTTGAGCTAATTCAGAATCATTTTTCAATTTTAAATTCTTTTCATTTAGCTCAGCTACTTCTGATTTGAGAATATTATTCTCAGATACAAGATTGCTTTGATGCTTCTTGTATTTGAGCTTAATATTGTTATAGCTCTTCAGAACTTCTGATAACACTTTGATAAGTTCTTCTTTAGTGAGTTTAGCCATTACCTCTTCAACGTCAGAGTCAGATTCAGATCCTGAAGTTCCTTCCTCCTGATCTTCTATGTCTGCCATCAAAGCTACATTGGCACATTCCTCTTCTGACTCAGATTCAGATTCAGATGTATCTGAATCATCCCAGGTGGCCATTAGAACCTTTTTCTTCTTATCAAATTTTCTTTTAGGCTTTTCTTTCAGCACCTTTGGACATTCATTTTTGTAATGTCCAGGTTCTTTACATTCATAACAGACAACCTCCTTTTTGCCAGATCTTTTGTGTCCAGAAGACTCTTTTCTTTGGTCAGGCTTCCTGAAGTTTCTGAACTTCTTTCCTTTATGCTTCCAGAGTTTGTTTATTCTTCTGGACAGCATGGATAGCTCATCTTCATCTTCAGATGAGGATTCTTCAGAGCTTTCCTCTATTA